>CM076572.1:84131138-84315906 GCA_034641835.2 Pinus albicaulis
ATTAATGATGATTCCATTCAACTTCTTATTTTCCAGTGAATGCTTAAAGGTATAGCAACTACATGGTATATTGAGTTACCTAGGGATTTGTTTCATGAATTCAACAATTTAGCCACCACCTTCCTCATGCATTTCTAGTTTCCCATCAGATATGTAAATAGAATGGAATTCTTAACCAAATTTAAACAATAATATTCCACTCACATATCAAATTACATTCATTCGATATCCATGCTTGATTTGCAACGAGGATCACTTTACACGTGATTTTCCACACTGCGCTGAAGTGAATTGAATTCTTAAATATTCCACCTCTCCCGCCGTGTTGACCGGCTCGTTTCCCAATCAGGAGACTCACATGGTTTCTCGAGACCCTTCTTCCTCTAACACATTTTTGATGCTTTCTTCCTCAAAGATGAAATCCAATTTTATGGTGGACACTTGGAAAAAGGACTATGGTAATGTGAAACCACTGAATGGTCAGGCTACTAATCAACCTACCAGTTCATCATCCCCTTCAACAGATCCTACCCGACCTCTGTTTCCTCCTTAATTGAATATAAAAGCTACAAATGACGTTATTCATAAGTTTGATTTCAACCCTCATTTAAGAGCTGCACAAAATTATAACATAGCTGAATACTTGGCTTAGTATCCATCATCTATGTCCACTCTAGAGGTGTTTCAAAACTACCCCTCCCAAAAGAAGGCTTTTCTTTAAGCTATTGGATGTGTGAATCCATCAGATTCAAACCTAGTGGTTTTATCTCATGAAAATTATACCCCTCGACTTATGGCTCAATTATATTTTATAATCCAGGTCATCGTCCATGGTAAGAAAATCCATCATTATTGTAGACGAGGGAGCCTTGACCTATATTATGTGTATGTATTGTTGGAAGGTTATTGGTTCACCTTAGCTGAGTCAATCACCCACCACATTGAAAACCTTCAATGGAAGGACATAAAAACCTTGTGGGATTCTAAATTCCCTCCAATTAGAGTTAGGGGTAAAAACTATCTCCATAGAATTTGAAGTCATAAAAAAACCTCTCAATTAATCTTCTATTGGGACACATGTGGGTTTATACCATGGATGTCATCATTTATACCTACTTCCGTATGATCACCTTTCCTCATAAAGGCATGATTTTAGCCATAGAAAAACTCACCTTTTTTGCCTCTAATTCTCATGTTACTTGAAGTGTCCCTCTTGTAGGGGAAACTATACATTCCTACCAGTATGTTGGTGTTGGATTGTTGAAGGATTCTTCACTTATGGGAAAATTTTTGCTCCCTCCTCCTCTCCTTCTATAAAAATCATATTTGGTTTCTTATATGAACATGATATTGTCTTCTACTATCCTGGGTGACCCATGGATTGTACATGTTGAAACTGACTTCCAAATTTTTGGGAACCAAATTTTTCTTATCCTTGTTGAGATAGATTACAAAGCCATTTATTCAGATTGTATGAATTATTCCTTTACTTCGACTAATTGGGTATATCGATCATTGTATTATGGAACGTCTTCTGATCCTTTCTCTCACTTTTTCCCTATTCATGAGACCATTTTTGGGTGTGTGTTACATTATTTCCATGACTAGCCCCACGTGCAAAGCGGGGGGTAGGTTTCCCCCCTTTTGTTGTGTCAGGTGCAATAGGGGGGTTTGCAGGGAGGTGGTAGCGCCCTTGTACGGGTTCTAGGGCAGTGCCCTGGGAAATTTTTTTGGACCCTATATTAGGTGGGTGGACCTACCTATGGTTTGTACATGGGTTTAGCATGTGGTTTTAGGCATCATGGTTTTCTGTCCATGGTATTTTATAGATCTGGTCTAGGGAACTAAAATTATTTTCTAATCCATGGTTAATGGATTAGGGTTTATGAATGCTTTGGCATGTATATATATTTGTTTTAACATTGAAAGGAATACAATGAAAAATCGATCTAGTAGTCTCAGTTTTGGGATCCAGGGGAAGATATATATGTTTATATGTTTTATGTCTTATGCTCTCGCTATTTTTTATTTTATTTTTTAATTATTTATTTGCAGATAATTTCTGTATAGGGTTAAAACCTACATTTGGTTTCAGAGTTTTTCAGCTTCAAGGGGATGCCTTTGTTGCTCAGGGGTTTTTCTTGGGCCTGTGGTAGACCCTTTTTAGTGGGAGATATGTGAGATCGATTCTTGCAGTGAAAGAAGATTGCGAGCGGTGGAAAGATAGAGATCTAGAAATTTAATGGTCAAAGTTTTGAGTTGTGGAAGATCAAGATGGAGGATCTTCTGGTGGATAAAGATCAATCGATCATGGTAGATCTGGGTACTAAGTCAACAACAATGTCAGATGAAGACTGGGTGAACTTGGATCAGAAAGAAAATAGAAAAATACGGTTGTTTATTTGTTGAATGTATTTGGGGAAGCTACGATGAAGGTTTTGTTAGACCAGTTAGGGACTAATTTATATCAATTTAAGTCTTTCGTGAGAAAATTTTTCCTATGGAAAAAGTTGTATAACTTGAGGATGAAGGATAGAAACTGGGTGACAGAAAATTTGAATGCCTTCAATACTGTGGTAAGTCGATTGTTATCTATTGATATTAAAATATCATATGAAGATAAGTGCATCAATTTTTCATTTTCTCTACCAAATTCGTGGGGCATTCTGGTTCCTGCAATAGGTATTAATACAACTAACTTTAAATTTGATGAAATAGTCTCATCCTTGTTGTCGGAGGAGACGAGACAGAAAAATATGGAGGGCTAGAATGGAGATGCCTTGTCTATATGAGGACAGTCCTAGAATAGAAACAAAAATAAGACCTAGAGTGGGAGATCTAAATCTCCAAGAAAACATGTAAAGGTGTGCTCGAAATGCGGAAAGGAAGGGCACTTCAAAAAGGACTGTAGATCTAAAGCTCCTGAGAAAGGAAAGTGATCTGATGATGCTCCTTCTGCAGAGGTGAAAACCATCTCATATGAAGGTGGGGATGTGTACTTGGCTTCTTCTTCAAATACACATGTAGATCACGAGGCATGGTTGATTGACTAAGGTCATTCCTTTCACTTCACTCCCCATAGGGAGTGGTTCTGTGAGTATGAGAAGTATTATGGTGGTGATGTCCTATTAGGGGATGATAGGAAGGCCAGAATTGTTGGATGCAGAAAGTTAAAGTTGAAGTTGCAAGGTGGAAGGATTAGAACACTTCCTAGTGTTCTACATATTACTTCATTGGCCAAAAATATAATTTATGTAAGCAAGATGGATAATGCATGTGTAAAACAGTGTTAGAGAAAGATACCTACAAGATGGTTCGGGGAGCATTGGTATTGATGTGGGGAGTTCAGATTGGAACTCTATACAAGCTTCTGGGTAGCATTATTTTTTATGGTTCTAATAGTTCTATGGTTCCTGGAAGTGGATCAGAAATCCTTGTGGTATCTGGAGAAAATACCATGATATGGCATCAAAGGCTTGGAAATGTTGGAGAGAAGAGTCTTCAAATACTGCATGGTAATCGTATGGTAGAACGTATGTCTAATTTCTCTCTAGATTTAGATTTCTGTGAACATTGTGTATATGGGAAGAAGAATCAAGTGAGTTTTCCTTTTGGTGCTAAGAGGGCGAACACGATATTAGAGCTTGTGCACAGTGATGTGTTTGGAACTGTGTCAGTTCTATCATTGGGTAAGTCTGTGTACTATATCTAGATTACTTCTCAAGGAATACATGGATATATTTCCCGAGGAAAAAATTTGGAATCTTTGATATATTTAAAGAATTTAAGGCACTAGTAGAAAACCAGACAAAGAAGAAGATACAGGTGTTGATGACAGATAATGGTGGAGAGTTCTACAAAAATTAATTTGAATAGTTATGTAAGAAGTGTGGTATAACATGAAAAAATAATATTCCATACACACCTCAACAAAATTGAGTTGCAAAAATAATGAACAGGACGTTGATGGAAAAGGCAAGAAGCATGCTCAGTGGTTTCGGGTTAGGATAGGAATTCTGGGAAGAGGAAGTGGAGACTGCATGTTACCTAGTTAACATATCACATTCATGAGCATTGGAGGATAAGAATCTACATGAGGTATATACTGGTAAGAAACACTCACATCTAAGGGTATTTGGATGTGATGCATATGTACATGTTCCAAAGGAGAAAAGAACCAAGTTGGATAGTAAATCTGAAAGGTGAATATTTATTGGGTATATGAATGGTTTAAAAGGTTATAATATTTGGAACCCAAAAATAAGGAAGGTTGTGTACAATCAAGATGTGGTGTTTATACAGGTGAAAGATGTTATTAAACATGAAGTCATACCAAAGGAACCTGATAAGATAGAGTTTGATCTAAAGGAGGATGAATCATACTCTACAACAGAACAAGATTTAGAAGAGGAAGAGCCACAAACTCTAACTTTGAGAAGATAAGCTCGAGAAATAAGGAAGGAAAGGTATATTCCATATGCTTTCTATTCAAATTTTTCTTTATCTATCACTGATGATGATCCCTGAACTGTCAGGGAGGAAGTGGATTCATAGGATGGAAAACTATGGAAAGCGGCCATGGGATTTGGTGGAGTTCTCGGCTGGAAGGAATCCCTTTGGAAGAAAATGGGTGTTTAAGAGGAATATGAAGGTAGAAGGCAAGGTGAAGAAATGAAAATATCATTTGGTAGAAAATTTTTATTCCCAGGTGTCGAGAATTTATTTTGGTGATATTTTTTCTCTTATTTCCAAGGTAACTTATATTAGATTATTTTTACCTATTGTTGTTGCATTTGATTTTGAGGTAGAGTATATGGATGTGAAGACATAATTACTTCACAAGGATATAGAATAGGAGATCTACATGAAGTAACCTTGAGGATTTGCAGTGAAGGGTAAGAAATAACTAGTATGTAGGTTAACAAAGTCTCTATATGGGTTAAAATAGCCACCACGGATGTGGTATCAGAAATTTGATACATATATATGGGGACTTGGCTTCACCAAAAGAAAAGCAGATCACTGTGTGTATTTTAAATTAGTTGGTGAACATGTTATTTATTTGGTATTGTATGTTGATGATATGTTGTTGGTTGGAAATGAAAAAGACATTATTTGGCATGGAAATTAAATGATATCGGGAAAGAGGAAGCTCTGGTAAAACCATAGGAAGTATGTCGAGACAATATTGCATAGGTTCAATATGCATTATAGTAAAACAGTGAAGGTTCCTATTCCTGTAGGTGTAAATTTATCTGCTGAACAATGTCCCAAGATACAAGAAGAATAAGAGGAAATGCCTCGTGTTCCATATGCAAGTGCATTGGGTAACCTGATGTATGCAATGGTATGTACTAGACTAGACATTTCACATGTAGTGGAAGTATTGAGCAAGTTTATGTCAAAACCAGGGAAGAAGCATTGGACAACAATGATGCGGGTTTTCAGGTATTTGCGTGGCACTAGTGATTATCATTTGTGCTACCGGGGAAGACTTGTATTGGACAGAGTTTTGGATATTGATGGATTTGTTGATGTAGACTGGGCTAGTGATATAGATCATAGAAGATATAGAAGTGGGTATTTGTTTAACCTATTTTGAGGATCAATCAATTGGATGAGGAAAAGACAATATGTAGTGGCTCTTTAAACTACAGTGGTTGAATACATGGTAGCCATTCATGCAAGTAAGGAAGTAGTTTGGTTGCAGAGATTGTGTTCTAGTATGGGGTTGATGAAACGAGCTATAAGGATAGACTTTGATAGTCAAAGTGAATTTTTATTGGCCAAGGAACCTTCTAATCATTAAAAGACAAAGCACATTGTTGTTCAGTGTCACTTTGTGAGAGATATGGTTGATGACAAAAAGGTGTTGTTGGTAAAGGTGGACACTTTGAAGAATGTTGTAGATGCATTGATGAAGTTTGTGAGAACTGAGAAGTTCTCTTGGTGTAGAGAAATAATGCGTGTTGTAGGGGTGAACTAATGACTCAGCTCTCTTGTGGCCATTATAGATATAAAACAATAGGTGGGAGAATTTTGGGAGTGTGTTATATTCTTTCCATGACTAGTGCCATGTGTGAAGCAAGAGGTAAGAGGGGGAGAGGTCACCCCCCTTTCGTTGCACCGCAAGCATCAGTGGGGTAACAGGGGTGGCGTAGCCCCCTGGGAAAATTGTTTTGGACCCTATCTTAGGTGGGCGTACCTACCTATGGTTTTTTTCATGGGTTTAGCACATGGTTTTGGGCATGATGGTTTTCTGTCTATGGTATATTGTAGATCCAGTCAAGGGAAGTACAATTATGTTCTAATCCAAGGTTAATTGATTGGGGTTTACAAATGCTTCAACACACACACACACACACACACACACACACACACACACACACACACACATATATATATATGTATGTATATTTATATATATGTTGAAGCATCTGTAAACCCCAATCCATTAACCTTGGATTAGAACATAACTGTACTTCCCTTGACTGGATCTACAATATACCATAAACAGAAATATATATATATATATATGTGTGTGTGTGTGTGTGTGTGTGTTGTAACATTAAAAGGAATACAATGAAAAATCAATTTGGTAGTCTCCGTCTTGGGATCTAGGGGAAAATCTATGTGTATATTTGTTTTATGTTTTATGCTCTCGTTATTGTTTATTTTTTGTTTTAAGAGTTTGTTTGGAGATAATTTCTGTACAGGGTTAAAACCTACAAGCATCATGGAGATCATGATACCAGATAATGAGCCATGGGATGAACATCACCATCGTTCCTCCTTACCATATTCTATTGAGGATAATATCAATGATGTATACTTACCCAATTTCGTCGAACCTTCTACGAATTTGGTTTCCATTCATGAGGTCAATTTTGAAAATAACCTTTCAAATATTGAAGAAATGATACCTCTTGATATCTCTATTAAACTAGGTATTGTCAAAAATCTATACATTGGAGAATATTGTTATTCATCTAAGATCGAGATCTATAGAGCCCTATTTCATGAGTTTCAAGATGTATTTTCCTGAAATTATGAAGAAATTCTAGGTGTCGACCCAAACATATTGGTTCACAAGATTCATACGTAGCAAGATGCCAAACCTGTCTGGCATCACCTCCATCTAGTCCATCCCACGAAAGCTGCCAAGATTAAGGATGAAATTGAAAAGCTTCTTTGGGTTGGTTTCATAAACCCTGTTCCTTTAACTGATTAGGTATAAAAAAATTTCTCTATCATGAAGAAACCGAGCATGATCCAAGTATGTGTTGATTATTGGGATGAAAATCTTGTTTGTCTAAAGGAAAACTATTCGAACACGTTTATTGACCAGATTTTTGATGACTGCACTGGCTGCGAGAATTATTTTTTATGGATGGATTCTCGGGCTATAAACAAATCAACATTCTCCCAGCAAACCAACCTAAGTTTGTATTTATTTGTCCCTAGGGTAATTTTTCCTATTGGAAGCTCCCATTTGGTTTGAATAACGTCAGGGCCATGTTTCAACATGCTATGGATTGCACTTTTCATGACATCAAACGCATTGTGCAACCCTATTTGGATGATCTCTCTGCTCATTCTAAACTTCGGGATGATCACCCGATGCGTCTCCAAGCCATTTTCCTCCCTTGTAGACATTATAACATTCTACTTAACCCACAAAAATGTGTGTTCTTAATAATTTTTTATCAACATCAGGGTTTTTTCATTTCAAAACAAGGAATTCACATTAATTCTCTGAAAGTCCAGGCGATCATCGATTTTCCTACACCTTCGCTCGTTCAGTTGCATTGACTCCAAGGGAAAGCTAAGTTTCTAGGGATATTTGTCCTTGATTATGATGAGTTGAATAGAGGATTGACTGACCTATAGAAAAAGGGGGCCCCCGTCCATTGGGATGACACTGCTAAAAAAGAGTTTGATGCCCTCAAATATGTATTAGTTTGGGAATCTCTTTTATACCCCCTAATTATCAGTATGACCATTAAATATATCTCGCAACTTCCATTTCTACTATAGAAATGGTATTTGTCCAAGAATATGATATAGGGACTGAAAATCCCATTTATTATCTGAGTCGGAACCTTAACGATACGGAAATTAGGTACACCCAAGTAGAAAAGTTTGCTTTGGAAGTCGTTCAAGCCATCCAAAGGTTTCGCCATTACATCTTGCTTTAGAAAACTATGGTTGTTTCAAATTGCAACCATATGACATATATCTTGTCATGTCAATTTTTGGGGGAGAAATACTCTAAGTGGATCATTATTCTATAAGAGTTTGACCTGGAATTCATCAAGTCCAAGTCAAAGAAATCCATAGTTTTTGTTGAGCTAATGTGCGATCTTCCTTCCCCTTATTTTGATTCTACATCTGAAAATTCTATCGCTGAAAAGTAATTGTTTCTCATTACATCATCTGCCCCATGGTTTGGATATTTTTGTAGAAATTATAAAATATGCATGTATATCCTAGATTCTCCTGATCTAACAATATGACAATGTTAAATACATAATTGCTTCTACTTATCTTTGTGGAAATTTAAAACACAATCGCCAATCATAACATCATGAAGAAAGATCAATCACACATAACACAGATAATTTATATGGGGAAAGCATATAGCTAAAAACCCCACTATATTATGTTATTTATTATTTCATGGATCATGAAACAATTACATACAAAGCTCCAATCCAAGATCTCTCAGTACATGAGCTAATTGTCTCACACTGTCATACAAAAATTGGCAAGTTCCTTAGCCAATTTACTGTCTCTAGAAAACCTGCCTCCACTGCGAAATCCCTAATGGTAAAGAATCCTGAATGATGGATTATTCCTACCTTGACTGCGCAATCCTCATAGGCACATCCAATGTGTGTGTGGTTGCATGTGTGCAATCGATAATGTCACAACTGATAGTCAACTGTCCCTTTCACCTACATCTCAATTGGTCTCCGCTTGATTTGACATGCATACAATTAATAGTATTAAATCTTCAGTTGCATGTGAGGCCACTGATTGTGTATTAATTAATAATTAATTCACTTGATCTCTCACTAGTGTATCTCCAATTAAAACTAGCACAACTGAGTTTAACTCACTTAACTGAGTTAAACTACTTTACAACTTTCATAACTACACTTCCAAATCTGTTACAACTTCGAATCGCTAAGTTACAACTAAGTTCACTTTCATGTCCCACCAACCAACCACTCAACTCAAAATTCCTTTAGCTAACTGATTTGCCACTTCAGTTAACTATTTCCAAGTTCTCATTGAGAATATATTATTGTTTATTGTCCAACTAATATTAAGGGATAATAATAGCCGACATGCATCTATAAATAGACATGCAATATATAAATATAACTTGCACATACATCTATAAATAGACCTCATCCATCAATAGAATTTTCTCATGCATTTATAAATAGACATCCACCTAAAAATAGCCTGTGTGGGTTTCATTTTCATTAGGATCAAGGATGTTGTTTCTGGATGCCAATTTCACTATTTCTTGTTGTAATCTTCAACACTCCCTCTCAACAAGGAAGGAATGTCTTTGCATGTGAAATGAAATTCCATTCACGCACCATGAAAATCCATGCATGCACCATGAAACCTTTGCATGCAACACTTCTCTAGTGTTTCTCACACATGCAACCTTTGCATGCATCACTTCCGAACTGAATAGCCTCCAAAAAACTGAATCAGTATAATGCATCTATCATCAAAGTCTTCTGACTTCTGCTTAGCTACTGCACATGTCTTCAGGAACCACTGGGCTGCTGACACCTACATCCATGCACTCTACACTTGCTGCCAACTCTGATATTCCCTCTAGTATCAGACACTGTCACTTTGATTTCATGTCCTCATGAAATATTTCTACATCAATCCAAATGATCCTACTACTGCTACTCTGTGGGCTCCTCGTAGCGAGGTTCAATTCATGAGATCCACACCATCTCAATGAATCTTGCCCAAAATTTCTTCTTGGGATTATTCATGCATGTTGCCCCACCTCTCACTTGGTGGTATAGCTACATGCACTCCCTCTGCCCATATGGAATGGAATTTCTCTGCATGAGTGGGTTCTCCCACTCCATGATCCTTCACATGTGGTTGCTCCACATCTTGAGGTTTACTCTTACCTGCATGCAAATCCAGCTCCCTCTCAAGGGTCAATTGCATGGCTTTCTCACACTTCCCAATGGTAGGAAGCTCTCCAGAAGTCACATCTACATCAAGTATATAGAGATTCTTCACACGAATCCCAATCTTCTTAGCTTGTCCCATGGCTATGTGTTTAAGGAACACCTTTTCTTTTCCAACTCGCGCACATTGTAATTTTCCTGCCGTCACAAAATTTTCTAACAAAAGAGTTGATTTTAAATCGATGATATCTCCCTCATCCAAGCTCCGATTCGACCGATTTTTTTTTCAATTTGGGTATTTTTTCGTAAGGAATAAAAATTGCTATTTGTTTCTGAAAATTTTGCATCAAAATATTCATATATTCTCTGAAAACTCGTGCACCCAAATAATTCCTGCTCTCATACCATGTAGAAAATTTATAACACAGCTTTGATACCATGTAGAATTATAAAATATACATGTATATCCTGGATTATCCTGATATAACAATATGCCATTATAAAATAAAAAATCACTAGTACTTATCTTTGCGGAAATTTATAACACAATCACCAATCACAATATCATGAAGAAAGATCAATCACACATAAGATATACAATTTACCCGGGGAAAGCATATAGCTAAAAAACCCACTATCTTCTATTATGTATTATATCATGGATCATGAAAAAATTACATACAAAGCTCCAATCCAAGAGCTCTCAGTACATGAGCTAATTGTCTCACACTTTCATACAAAAATTGGCAAGTTCCTTATCCAATTTACTGTCTTCAGACAACCTGCCTCCACTGCGCAATCCTTCATGGTAAATAACCCTGAATGATGGATTCTTCTTGCCTTGACTTCACAATACTCATAGGCACATCCAATGTGTGTGTGGTTTCATGTGTGCAACCGATAATGTCACAACTGATAGTCAACTATCCCTTTCACATACATCTCAACCAGGTCTCCATTGGATCCGACATGCACACAATTAATAGTAGTAAATCTTCAGTTGCATGTGAGGCCACTGATTGTGAATTAATTAATAATTAATTCACTTGATATATCACTAGTGTATATTCAGTTACAATTGGCACAACTGAGTTTAACTCACTTAACTAAGTTAAACTACTTTACAACTTTCATAAATGCACTTCCAACTCTATTACAACTTCAAATCACTAAGTTACAACTAAGTCCACTTGCATGTCCCACCAACCAACCACTCAACTCGAAATTCATTTAGCTAACTAATTGTCCACTTCAGTTAACTATTTCCAAGTGCTTATTGAGAATAGATTATTGTTTGTTGTCCAACTAATATTAAGGGATAATAATAGCCGACATGCATCTAGAAATAGACATGCAATCTATAAATAGAAATTGCACATACATCTATAAATAGACCTCTTCTATAAATAGATTTGCTCATGCATCTATAAATAGACATACATCTAAAACTAGCCTATGTGGGCCCCACCTAGTGTAAGTTCTTAATTTTCTCTAGGATCAAGGATGTTGTTTCTAGATTCCAATTTCACTGTTTCTTGTTGCAATCTTCAACAATTTTTTTATCAATCTCCAAACCCATACTTTCTGGTGTAATACCTCTTGCTTCGAGAAGTGGCGTATTCGATACCAATCCCGAAATTACGCCATTATCGACGACACACTTTACCCTTGTAGTATTGATATAGTTTTACGAAGGTTCTTCACCCTAGAGGAGGCCGAGAAAGTCCTTAATAAATTCCACTCAGGGGCATGTGGCAACCATTTATTTGGTTACACTAGCAGACAGAATATCTTAAGCACTAATTATTTTTAGCCCACTATATTTTGCGACTGCATTCTCGCTATCTAAAAGTGTCATGAGTGCCAAATCTATGATCGTAAGACTCGTGCTCTGCCCACTCCATTGCATCTTATTATCATTGTTGGTCCCTTTTTGAAATGGGGTATCGAATTTATGACATGTAACACTCACTCAGGGGGAGGCATGCTTATACCATTGTTTCAGTAGATTAATTTACTAAATGGGTCGAGGTGATGCCTACATTTAACAAAACTGGTGAAATGATTGCATATTTATTTTGAAATCATGTTATCGCTCGGTTTGGTATTCCAAAAGAAATGGTTATGGATCACGAAAAGAATTTCCATAATCATATGGGTTAGTGCAAGGAGTCACTCCTTGACTACATAAGGAGTAAGCCTTAAACATCATAGTTCATTTAAAATTTTAAAGGGGTTGTTTCAGCGCTGGGATGCCTTTCTCAAATATTTTGAAATGATTTTATGTTCTTTAAGATGTTCATGCATTTGGTAAGCTGTGGAAAATGTAAATTGTGTGGGTAAAAGGTAGTATAGGGAGGAGAGTGTACAAGTTGAAGAAGATGGATAGCTGGTACCTATTTCAGGAAATATTCCTATCCTAAATTAGTCACACAGATATGGTGATGGCTCTTTACAAAAACTCTGTTTATGCAAATCAAACAACACTCATGGTGATGGCTCTTTACAAAAAATTTGTTTATGCATATCAAACAACACTCAGAAAATAGCTTGCATGTATAAATTATTCCACAAATCCTTTATGGAATCTTCACAGACATGTTCTATAACAAACATATAATTTGTAGAAAACTGAAAGAAGATAATTTACTCTTAAATCCTTTAACAACTTCTCACTCACACTTTACTAGTTGCTGTAGTTCATATTTAGGATAAATTAACAAAGAAAAGATGCACATCACACATAATATGTTCCTTGAGTCACAAAATCCTCCAGCATGAAGAAAAAATGTTTTTTATTATATTCAGTCTTCACATAGACCAACATCCAACCTGGAAATGGTTTTTACAAGTGGTATACATAGCTAGAGAGGCACCAACTCCATCTCTTCTAAAAATAAGGAAACATTAATTATAATATAAAATATGTGTCAAAAGACATTACAACCTTATCTCATCGAAATATAATAGAAAATACATATGGAGAAGAAAGAAGAGAATAAATCTGGGCTGGAATACTGAGTGTGATGTCATGCTGCCCCTTTTTCTGCTGATTTATCTCCCTGTGTATTGGGCCTTTAATAACCATGTAGCTCCATTTAATAAGACCTCCAACAACCTCATAACCACCTCTCACCATCATTTGTATAATCCATTTGTTTATGGGTTCTTATCCATCCTTAACTGGCTTAGAAACATTTTCTGATAGGTGTCAAAATTCAGTTAAAATAGGTGCTATCGGAAATTTAGGTAAAAACCTGTAATTGCGCAAAATCTGGAATTCTACCAGAAATTCTGGTAGCACCCTGTTTATTTTTCAAAAATACATAGAAAATGCTAAAAATTATGTACAAAATTATATTCCTTGACACCTAAGTTTTTGTTCAAAATTGTAACTGATAAGAAAAAAAGGTACTTGAATAAAAAACAATTGTTACCTTCCCTCTATGTGCGTTGCAGCTTCAGCTAGCTTATCTAAGTCTATTTTGTTGTCAGATGATGATTTGGATCTGGTTGCTCATGTTTTTTCCTCCTTGTCTGGGGCTTTTTCCACCTTAGAACCCTTTTGTGTTTTTATTCTCTTTGATGCCTCTGAGTGCTTCTCTGAAGGGGTTGTATTCTTGTTTCTATTCATGGTTTTCTCTGTCTTTGAACCCTCAGGTTTGCCTTGAATGTAAATAACCTTTGTCATTAGGCTTAGATTATGTATAGCCTTGGAATTAAGCCTAAAGTTGTTGCTGCCTCTTGTATGCCTCTTTCTGGTGCCAGCAATAGGTTTGGATTCTTCTTTCTTCTTCTTACTGTTGATGTCATACCCAGAATCCTTGAGGAGTTCTTCATTTGATGGTGTAGGCTGATATTATTTCTGCAACTTCTGCTGAATATGTTCTTCCAAAATTTCCGATAGCACCTGTGCTACTGATTTATCTGTTTTTCAAACCTTCCTCTTTTGGCTCTAGTGTATACATTAGGAAATGGAGGAAAAGGGGGTACTATTTTTATGGTCTTGGGTTTGCTTGTTGAGGAGCTCTGTCCTTTTTCCACCTTTCTTTCTACTTTGACTGCAGAAACCTTCTCTTTTTTTCCCATGGCCTTCTTATGAATGTTTTCTTTTTTTTACTTGCTCTTTGTTCTTCTTTTTGCAGGCTGGGGGTTTGGCTGTGAAATTGGAGGTGTAGGTGCAAGTTGGATTGCCCTATAGAATAAAAAGTGATTCGAAGTCTGGCTTCTCTTCCCCAAATCTTCTTCAACTAGAACTTTGATCAAAGCTTGATGGTACAAGTTATACTCAGAAACATTAGTATGGGTCTGAACCCTTCCTGAAATTTTTGTTAAGCTTTTCAACAAGAAAAATATCACATTCAATGTCTTCATCCATGCAATATAAAAAATAAACCTCATGATATAGAGGAATACAACTGTATACCTCCTTTCACAAGTGAGGTATATCTTGGTAAGCCTGATAGATTCTACCCAGTCATTCATAAGGTAGCTGCTTGGGATTCCTTTTTCCCAATTTGGATCTCTGTGAGAATATTTGAGGAAGCTATTGAGATCACCTCCCGTAATAACTTTTCCTTTGAACCACCTTTCTCCTTCTTGGGGAAGGTTAAAGGCTTCAGCAATGGAGTCTTCAGAAACCTGCAAAGTAAGGCCATAAACTGTAGCTTCATGTCCATTAAAAGAGTTAGCAAACTCTTGAGTAACTCCTAAGTGAGATCTCCCTAACCTGGTACAAAGAGGATACCACCCTGACTGAATAAAAAAAATTCTTATCCTCAAATTGGCATCGACTAAAATTTCACTCTGTGGCTCTATTCGATTTATCTTACCACCTATTTTAGTTATCTTCAAAAAAATAAATTACTTTGTCTCTTGCAACTGATAGGTGGAAGAGTACGAAGAATTTTACCTTACAAGTGTAGCTTGTATTCACTCTTGGAAATCTTGTCTGAAATCCAAACTCCTTCTCAAACTATGACTCTCAACAATTTGAATCCGGGCTATTATGGCCTAAATCTACCTTAGGCTGAAGGAAGGCAGAGTTCAGGGTAACATCAAACCACGCTTAGTCTGGTAGCTAGCCCTACCAGATCAGGAGAGGGCTCTCTCTGGGTCAATCTCAGCAAAGATAATCAATAAGGCTTGAGATGACTGGAAATAAAGGCTGATTTTAGGCTAGGTATATATGTAAAAGGGTTTGATTTTGATTTTGGGGTTTTTGTTGGAATCAAAGGGAAAGGCAGTTTTGGGTTCGGGGATGAGGACTAGTTTTCATAGAGTTCTGAATGGGGCAAGGAAGGCAACTGTTTTGATGCTTTGGATTGAATGAATGGATAGTTCAGACTGGTGAGGAGCTGAAGAGGGCAAGAGGCTTTCAATAATCCTCTTCAAACATATGAAAACATGGAAAATTAAACAAAACTCAAGGCAGAGCAAAGCAATCTAATGAATTCCACCTTTATTACTTGTTTGTTTAACTTGAGAAGAAATGAGAAGGGAAATGATACACATAGAACATCAGTGAACTTAAAATCATAGAGAGAAACACACCATCAAAACATAGAACCACATGGATCCCAGAGAGTGCTGCAAACCCTGGTCTATTCCTTTGCCAAAATTGCAGAGATGAAATGTACAATGAAGTGCCAAGCAATCCCAAGTGTCCAACCCTGAAAATGACTAAAGAACTACAAGATATAGACAAGCCTAACTCATCCCCATGCCTCTAGGGGTCCATCTCACCATTCTAGGAGCTGTTTCAACCATATCTAAACTAAGAACTGGAAAATAGGCAATGAAACAACTTGCCTCTATATGATAGGAAACTGATTCATTCACTTAAATTTCAATTTTTGGTGAATGAATCTACTAGGATGAGTAAAAATGTGCCAAAATTACATCATAGTCATGAAATTACATCAATTTACATCAATATTTACATGAAAAAGTCAAACTGGCCAAAACTAGGTGAAAAACTGAGCTGTTGAGTGAAAAATAGGCCAAATTTCCCAATGCGCCGCGCCTGAAATATCTATGTGTAGCGCCATTTGAGGCTGATTTTGAGGGCCTTCCCGAAGTCCAAAGTGAGTGCAGGATAGCTCGTTGGAAAGCTATTCCTATATAATTTCCAACCCAACTGGAATTTGTGAATTTTGTTGCCATTTTCCCCTCCAAAAATCAAATCTCCCAACACTGCTTCCTGTGTGTGCAAAAAGTTGCAGAAAGGCCATTTTTGAGGTGTTTTTGACCCTTTAGGCAACCCAAAACTTGTCAAAATCCTTAGGTAATGTGTAGGAATGCATAAATTTTGATGGAAAATCTAGAAATGCAAAGTTTTCTTCAAGAGGAGCTGCCAATTATAAGTGTGTGCCAAGTGGCGCTACGCGTCGGGCAGGAAAATCTGTGTTAAGGCCAAAAAATTCAAAATTGACAAAAAGTTTCCCAAATTTCTTGAAATTTGGGCTGAATGTCCACCATCAAGCACTATGCTGGGACAAATAAGCTTTGGCCAAAATTTTGAGTCTATCATGCCTTTTGTGACGCTTTAGTGCCTTCTTTAGTCTTGCTTTCAGGATCTTGATCCTCGCTTTGCAAACATGATTTCGCGCCCAATAATGGTTCTTCATGTGCATGAGCATGTTTTTTTCCTTGTTTTCCTTCTCCAACAGATTCTCAAGATGAATATTGACCCTCTCAAGCCAAGTCTCTCTATCAGCCTCAATCTGCCGCTCAATGGGTGTCATCTCTATTTGGCTTCTTTGGGAAGCTTGCCGGTTCTCACGGATGTTTTGCAACTCCATGATTGTTTGTTGATCTTCCAACTTTTTGTTTCACTGCTCCAGGTAATTTATGATCCATTGGGCTCTCTGCAATTTGACGGTCAGTGTGTCAATCTCTGCCTTCTGCTCCTGAATAGTCTCTCTCAATTTTGAGCTTGGAGAGCTCAAATCCTCATCAATGAGTACAAAATCAGTATCATGGCCTCCTGAAGGGCCCTCATCCTGAATAGGCCTCTTACCTCTATTCTGTACTTGTACCTGTACTGCTGATGATGGAAACGAGACCCCTTCCACCTCAGTTGGAGATAGTACTCGTCGCGCTGCTGCAAATAATCCTCTAGTGCCTCTCTGATACGTGACATATGTCGGCACACTAGTAGTCTCTGCCTCCTGACCTCTATACTAACGTGAAGGTTCACCTGCATCATGGAAAACCTTCAAAGGAACTTGAGGAGCTTTGAAGAAATTACGGGAAATGAAATCCTCCCATGAAATACCCTGCAATCCAAGTTGATGTACAACCACGATCTTGATGAGTGCATAGTGATAAATACTGTTGTAATACTGCTCGTGAGTTTTCTTCTACACAAGAGTGGTCATTCTCTCGATATTTTGGCACATTAAATAAGGAATGTTCATCATCCTCACTCTGGTGAAATCGATCAATAACCTTATGTGGTAGGCATAGAGGCGTGAAAACCGGCCCTCACAACTGAAATATCCGATAATGAGTTTCATCAGAGGCGCATGGGATTCCTTTAGGAATCAGAATGGGAACACCCTACTGAGTTGCCTCAAAAAGCTAGGCCTGATGTATGGTTCATAATGCACTCTTTCCACCTGCTATCTTTTGTTCCACTGTTCACCCACATCCGGTATTCCGGTTGCTTGAGAAATAGTTTCCGGTGTCAAAGTGAAATTTACACCAGCAAGAGTTACCTGACCATCATGTAAATGCAACACAAACAAATGAGCCAACTCCTAATGATGATGGATCCTAGCAATCATTTAAAAAAAATGATAGCATGACTGTTCTCAAAAACATGCCATGGAAAGTGGGCAAGCCTGCAATTCAGTCAATGAGGTGGGCTCCTCTCTCACATTTCTGCCACCTTTACGAGGCCTTCTAGGTGCATGTAGCTCAGTGGTAGAATCACTATCTCGGTCATATGATGTGTCAAAATCTGTCTCCATGATGTCCATGCAAGGTGTATGTTGGCTTATATGAGAGGAAAATGAGAATTTGGTGCTTTCTTTCAATTGCCAAATATATGTCAAAGGGGAGGGACTGTAGGAGAAAAAGGGCAGTGGGGATAATGGGGTTTAATCAAGTGATAATTGAAGTGTAGGGACAACCAATTAACTATTTGGGAAAGTTGGGGTTTGGGAATTTTTACAAGTGAAATGGGAAAGGGAGAATGAGAGTGAGATGAAATGACTTTAGGGATAGGGAAATAGGCTTAGGAATGAGTGACTTAGGATATAAGGTGAACAATGGTTGTGATGAGATAAAAGTGAGGGGGATGGAGTATGTGGCACAAAATTAATTTTAAAACACCAATTTTAAAACCCTAAGGGAACAATTATTAACAAGAGAATAGGGTTTATAGTTTTGGCATTCAAACTCTCATATTCAAGCTCAAACAACACCAAACATGGGTTAATGGCAATTACAAAATCACATAAACTTACTTGGAGCAAAGGAGAGCGATTCATTTTGATGATTGAGAGAGATGGCAAGAATTTTTGTGTTTCGGCCCTATGTGCCGCGCAGAAAACCCAGTGCTCCGCGCCCCTTGTATGCACTGCATTGGAACAAATTGACACAGTGTAGAGTGGCCCTATGTGCCGCACTCAGCCAGTGCACCGCGACAGTTGCCCAGTGCGCCGCGCTCTGCAAATGACACACAATCTGCCCTCCAAACGACTGCTTCGTTCCTCCACGATTTTCCTTGGCTCGATGCTATCTCTTGGCATGTAAATGGGGTTTGAATATGAAAATATCTTATATATATCAAAGAATTTGATTTTTCATTTGGGCAAACCCACTTTTTAATGTTGCAGACTTTGACACTTTTAAATGAACTCTGTTTTGTTTCCTTTGTGCTTTTGACTGATGAAGAACTTCTTGTCTGTCTTTGCAGAGATAGCTAGCATGGGGTTTTGGCAAAGGTGACCAGGGCTACGCATGGAGTACTTTACAACTGAAGAAACTTTGAAAATTACATTGCATTTATTACAAATGATGAAATAGACGATTTTTCTTCAAAACAGAGTTTTGAAGAAAAATCATTATCAAGCATTATGATGATGAAATTTTTTGCAATGAAAACCTATTTCGAACCTCCCTCATGTGCCTGCTGGCCATTATTATGCATCTTAAGACCTAATTGAAAAAACCCTAGACCTAATGAACCTAAAACCCTAAAATGACTCTTTGTTAACCAGGAGACCAAAAATGACTGTAAATGATTTTGATGAATAGACACGGACCAACAGGTACATGACATGAGGGATATGAGTGACAAGACCCTACCGTTAGATGATCCATGCTCCTAATGGAATGCAACTGACTAAACTGAATGAGACACCTAAAATGAAATGCAACAAGAGAAATTTGATCTCTGACGGAGGGATGAAGATACCGACTCTAACACGAGCAACTAAAAATTTGAATGACATTCTCTTGATTTTAAGGTGGTTTTAAAACCAAACTTTGGTTCATCACCCCATGAAAATCAACCTTCATCATTAAAAATATTCCTCACTGTGATGTGCATCATGTAATAATTCATCATCACCTTCAGTTGGCTGCATTTTTCATATGAGAGCTCTAGGTGGGTTGAGACAAGTAGATTTATGACTAGCAGCCACCTTTGTAGTCTTTGTTGTTGATTGGCCAAAATTTTTGGCAGCACTGCTGTGCAACCAACCAAACGGTTATGGCGTTGAGCGTAATAACCATGATCTCCTTGATTCAAAAAAACACGTAACTAGACACATGGATAACTGACTGGGGGTTGATAGGCAGGACGGGTAACGATTCAGTTCATAACTACGGATGACACATGTGCTCAACGTATATTACGACTTGACTCAAACTAACTAATTGCAATACGACACTTATCATTTGTAATATACCAAAAGGGAGAAAGCAGTAATACACAAACACAATATTTGAAACAACAGATTATGTACACATAAGTTATGAAAAACATAGAAGTATATAGAATAGGTGAGCCATTTTATTATGTAGGAGATGGATTATAGATACAAAAATGCATAAAATAGAAGCACTCAAGCCAGAGAAATGGCCCAGAATTACCCTGAAATCATGCCACAGTAGGCACTGCGTAACTGGAGTTGCTGGAATATGTATACTATGCTGTTTGATTAGCTGATGATGATCTTATAACTGTTGGCTGAAAGGGAATGCATGGATATATGGTGTTCTGGAGCTCTGATGATGCCAAGATTGCAGATATGGGCACTATGATGGAAACCCAAGATAACCCAGAAAGGAAATCCACATCTAAGAAGATCATAAATTCACCCTCCTAGTGTCTGATCCTTTGACTACAGGGTTATGCAGATCTGAAGCATAAACTGATGTAATGTGTTACAGATCAAATCTATGCTTTGAGGGCTAATCCCTCCTTCAGATCTCCAAGCTAGGAGCTTGAGATCCAGCTTCTTCTTCCTCCTCTCAAGATGACAACTACTGCATACACAATAACTAGAAAAACTGCGTTGTCTGGGAAGGAGAGGTTGATTCTTGCTATAATATATGACTGATCAGATCAAGAATGATGGAAACAATAAGTAAAAAGTGAGGGGAAGGTCCCTCACAGGGTTTTAGTAGAAGTATTGGAAACTTCCATCCTCCAATGTATCTACAGGACTTGACTGCACAATCCTTGATGGGAATCCTGCTGCATGGAGTTATGATAAGTGTGTCCTGATGCTTGATATGGATCTGAAGCACTGGAAGGATGATCTTGACGCTCAAGGTGAAGGGATGAACCCTCCACTATTTCCTTAGCTAAAATAATGAAGGACAACCTCCTCCTCTCAAACCCTAATGCAGGAATGCATAACTCCTGAAGATGTATGGGTTGTAGAGAGTAGGAAAAATGTGGCACCAATACATGATGATGAATGGAAGCTCAAAATAAAATTTCTAGAGTAGGCACTCGAATTCCCCCATGGGTAAGGGTGGTATTTTCACATGGAAACACCCTGTGATAAACAACACTGCAGAATTAGCTAAACACAATAAGCGTGCATAGAAATGTCAAATAAAAAATCTAGATCTAAATAGATCTCAAATAAATAATCTAATAGCCTACCTTCCAATACTGCCTTCCTCTTCCTTATATGATTTGTGAGCCTTCCCATGCCTTGAACCACCTCAAAACTGCGCTGCATATGTGGACATAGGCCTCCATGTAAACTATGTTGTCTCTCCATGATCTCCATGATCTCTGCATTTAATGTTCACCCTCTCCATCATGTGTGCACTAATGCACCATTTCCTCCATCATCTCATCATTCATTACTCTATGATCTTACTTTGATTCCTCCTTGATCTTATTTGAATCCTTCATCTCCCCATGTTCTTTCTTATTAATGATGTTTGATCCCCACTCTTTAATTCATTAATAAGATTCTCCACTATTCCATGATGTAGGTTTATTATCTAATTAACCATGTTCACACTCTTAGGAGTGTGATTATTCATCTTAAGGGGTTATGGGTCCCTCCACCCATTTATTTACTTAGTTAATTAAGATAAGTAATAATTCTAATATTCCAATAAACATATGTAAAATTTGGAATATTACAGTCCTCCCTGCCAAAATGTTGCTTGTCCTCAAGCAACTGCAATAGTAGATGCTCCATCCATATTTCTCCCCTCCAAATGGAATCCACATAAGGAAGGCCTCCCCATTTGCTGCAATGTGTTATTCATTCCCATCTCCAAAGTTGTCTCTCTAGAATGTGTAGAGTGACTTCGAACTGCGTAGTTAGATGTCCCTCATCTTCAATGAAGTGCCAAGTGACAATCACATGCTATCCAAAATCATGATAAATACATGAGATGCATGAAATGAAGTGGTTCTTCCCACAAAAGTAAAGTCCAAATTCACAAAACATTTTTCCATCCCATGCTTCATGAAGTAGACTATGTCTCTCCATGCTTTCATATTTAGCCCTATTGGCCTTGTTGGATCCAAGCATCATCCCAACTTTGTGAAAAATAAGAAGTGGAGACATATTGGTAGACATGAAATATGTCAAACCATATTCTCCCAATAGAAGCCACTACAACAAATCTTCTCTCTACCACACCATACCATCATCATACCAAGTGGGTTGGCCATATTCTCTCAAGAGGAGTCATCGCAGCAATGCATCTTGCTGCCCCGCCACATCATCATCTTACCAAGTATGGTGTCCATACTCTCCCAATAGGAGCCATCAGAGGAATGCCTCTTGCTGCCATCCTCCATCATTACCATGCAAAGTAGGGAAGTATGTCCAACCAAACTCTCCCAAGAGTAACCATAACAACAAGATATATTGCTGCCTCTTCAGATCATCGTGTGAATCATGGAGAAAAAACATACTCATTGACATGTGGAATGTTATATCAGCCCAATACGAACAAACTCCATTATTACACATCATGAAAGTGTTATGCCATGTTCTAAACAATACAAAACACGTAGACATGGGAGATGTCATGTAATGGCCAAACTCTCTCAACAACAACCAAAGTAACCATGCCTTCTTCTGCTGCATTATTCCATTGATATGCAAGGCATGGGTCAAAGAAATATGAGCAATTGGGTAATAACGATACTCACCCAAGAGCAGCCAGCGTAGCCATGCCTCCTCCTTCATTACATCAATGTTGTGCAAGGCATGGATCATGTAAATAGGTGTTGTTGGGTAGTAACCATACTCACCCAAGAGAAACTAGCGTAGCTAAGCTTCTTGCTGGCTTGTATCATGGCTCTGCAAGTGGCTTTGAAACCCCTTGCTCCACATCAACATCCATTCATCCAAATTTGGGTGATGGATCTTATTCTGCACAACTTGGCATCCTCCCATTGTAGGACACCAACCTCCTCAAACTGTTGAAGATATTTGCACTCCATGATATGTTGAAGTGCACCTCCCATGAGATCTTTCAATGATATCTTCTCATCCTTGGCCCTCCAAAACACATAAGGTTCCAAATATGTTGTAGGTAGAAGTTTCTATTTGAGTTGTGAGATGCTCATTGAGAAAGTGTCATCTTGAAAAGGAAAAATATTTCCCATCTCAATATGTCTACCATTTATCATATGTCCCTCCAATGCTTCATGAGTGAAGCTATCATTGGAATGCTCCAACAATGAATGGGTCTTCTTCTCATCATTGCTGCTCATTGACAATGCTACTGATATCCATGATGATGTATCTGTTGTCTCATGGAATGGAATAATGCTAAACTCATAGCCCAACATTGTATATAGGATTATGCGCATTCCATATTTTGAAACTCCACACTTCAACTCAAAGGGTTAAGTGTAGCTCAACAATGAAAAACTGGGATAGCTCTTTATATTTTTCTTGATCAGATCAAGGGTTTTATATGCAATGATAGGCTTTTGCTTCAAATCATCATGTTTCTCTAATCCTTGGTTATACAATGGCCCTGATGTCATGTCCCCACAAGATTCAATAAGAGGTATTGAAACAATATGGGATGGAAATGATTGCAAACCTTGGACCAACTGATGTTTGGGAACATCTTGCAAGACCTCAAGAGTTCCTTCAACCAGTGCAATGGTCTCTCCAACTACTGGTAAGAGTGATGGATTCTCTTCTATCAATGTACCAGCACTGGAATCTGCATCCTCCTCATCATGCATCTCTTGAATCATGCATGGGACTCTATATGTCAAGAGCCTAAGAATACCTTGCAAAGATGCAAGTGTCTCTCTTCCTGATACAAGTACCTCTGCAGCTGGTGGTGAATGTAATGACTCTTTGTCCAAAGTGACAAGAATGACATTATCCCTTGGCTTCTTAGGAAATTTCTCTTTGTGAAATGTCTCTGGTTCTCTTTTATCAAACTCCTTCCCTATCCTTTGAAAGAAGTCTAAATATTTAGTCACTTTTTCATGCTCCATGTGACCAAACCACCATTCATTTTCCTAACCTTGAAGGTCAAGAGCTGCAATCTGAACAACCTCTTTCTCAGCTACATGATGTAGACTGAAGAATACATACAACTCTTTCCTCCAACCCTTTTTAGTGCTTGAGGAAGATCCATGAAATGTAGGAAAATGGAATCTATTGTGCCTCTTTCTCCTATTACTATTGTAGGATCTTCGTTATTCCTTGCATTGGAAAAAATGTTGGAGAGTTAGATTCTCCTTAAATTCTCTAGACTGTGATTTTTACTCTTCAAGGTATATACTTAGAGTCTCATGAGTTACAGGCTCCAAATTTCTTCTATCTCCATACAATTCACTTTCCTCTTCAAAGAAAGTGGGCATAGTATATCTTTGGGGAGCTCTATGCTTCTCCAGTCTTCTTTGCTACTGATAAGAAGTATTGGGACCTTCTTCATTCTGAAACCTTCTTTAGGTTTCTCTTTGCCTTTCTCCCTTCATTTCATTGATCTCCTTGGAGAGATCCTTCAAAGTTATAAAGAGAGATGCAACAAAAATTAATCCCTCCATTATTTACAGATCTCTACTATATGCTCTTATTGTGATGTCAAGAATGTCCACAAGATGAGCTAAATATCATGCTTCGATACCACTGTAATATCCCAAAAGGGAGAATGTAGTAATACAAAAACACAATATTTGAAACAACATATTATGTACACATAATTTATGAACAACAAAAAAATATACAGAATAGGTGAGCCATTTTATTATGTAGGATATGGATTACAGATACAACAGTGCACAAAATAGAAGCACTCAAGCCAAAGAAATGGCCTAGAATGACCCTGAAATCATGCCAAAGCAGGCATTTCGTAATTGGAGCTACTGGAAGTTATATACTGTGTTGTCCATTTAGTTGATGATGATCTTACAACTTCTGACTGAAAGGGAATGCAGAGATATATGGTGAACTGGAGCTCTGATGATGCCAATATTGCATATCTGGGCACTATGATGGAAACCCATGATAACCCAAAAAGGAAATCCATATCTAAAAAGATCAGAAATTCACCCTCCTAGGGTTTGATCCCTTGACTGCTGGGTTATGAAAATCTAAAGCATAAACTGATGTAATATGGCTGAAATGTGTTACATATTAGATCTATGCTTTGAGGGTTGATCCCTCCTTTAGATCTCCAAGCTAGGAGCTTTAGATCTAGCTTCTTCTTCCTCCTCTGAAGATGACAACTGCTGCATACACAACAACTAGAAAAAAAGTTCTGTCTAGGAGGGAGAGGCTGATGCTTGCTACAAGATATCTTTGATCAGCTCAAGAATGATGGAAAAATTAATTACAAAGTGAGGGGAAGGTCCCTCGTAAGGTTTCCAACTGAAGTACTGGAAAATCCCCTCCTCCAATGGATCTAAAGGACTGGAATGCGCAATCCTTGATGGGATTGCTGTTGCGTGGAGGTATGATATGTGTGGCCTAATGTCTGATATGGATCTGAAGCACTGGAAGGCTTATCTTGAAGCTCAATATGAAAGGACGAACCCTCCACTGGTTCCTAAGCTAAAATACTGAAGGAAAACCTCCTCCTCTCAAACCCTAATGCAAGAATGCGTAATTACTGAAGATGTATGGGCTGTAGAGAGAAGGAACGATTTGGCACCAATGCTTGATTATGAATGGAAGCTCAGAATAACCTTCCCAGAGTATGCACTCGAAGTCCCCTATGGGTAAGGGTGGGATTTCTGCTTGGAAACACCCTGTGCTAAACAACACTCCAGACTTAGATAAACAATAGAAGCGTGCATAGAAATGCCAAATGCCAAATATAGATATAAACAGATCTCAAATCAATAATATAATAGTCTTCCTTCTAAAGTTTCCTTCTTCTTCCTTATATGCTTTGTGAGCCTTCCCATGCCTTGGCCCACCTCATAACTGTGTTGCACATGTGGACATAGGACTCCATGTAAACTGCGATGTCTCTCCATGATCTCCATGATCTCTACATTTAATGTTCACCCTCTCCATCATGTGTGCACTAATGCACCATTTCCTCCATCATCTCATCATTCATTGCTCTATGATCTTAATTTGATTCCTCCTTGACCTTATTTGACTCCCTCATCTCTCCATGGTCTTTCTTATTAATGATTTTTGATCCCTACTCTTTAATTCATTAATAAGCTTCTCCATTATTCCATGATGTAGCTTTATTATCTAATTAACCATGTTCAAACTCTTAGGAGTGGATTTATTCATCTTAAGGGGTTATGGGTCCCTCCACCCATTTATTTACTTAGTTAATTAAGATAATTAAGAACTTTAATATTCCAATAAGCATATCTAAAATATGTAATATTACATCATTAGATCTAAAAATATTTAAAAACTATTTGAGGTGTATTTACACTCTAACACGTGGCTTAGCTAAAGAGGATGCGCTTTTTCATTTATTTTTTTAAAAACAGAGTATGCTTCGGGAAATTCTCACAACATCAAACTAAAAATAAAAAAGATATAAATAGGAAAATAACAGACTATTTGAAAGGGCTAAAAATGGTTCTTTTGGAAATTCCAGTAGTGACCAAAAAAAATTTAATTTTTAATTTTTTGAAGTTTAATCCTAAAAACAAAACTATGGAATGGACTCATGACTTAACAAAGAACTGTGCTAACATTGGCTCCATAGGGGATAGCGCTCTCCTGTGAGGCTCTAAGAATATTTTGTAGTTTTAGTTCCTTTTCATTGGGCTATGGAGTCTTATTATGAAGCACACCGATATTTGCAGTGAACTTAGGCTACCAACAACCTTAGTAAAATAATTTTTGAGAAAGAGCCCATTGAATTGGCCTCCAAATTGTTCTGCTCCATCAAGATGTTGCAACTCAAATGTTTTGTTCTACAGAATAATTGAAATTCTGAAAGGAACAAGCCATAAAACATCAAATTTGGAATGCTTACCTAGATCTTGATGTTGTGCATCCCACTTCAACACTAGATCTCCAATTTGGAAATCTTCCTTTTTAGTTCCTTTATCAAAAACTTGCTTTAAAAATTGCTGATATTTTCTCACCAAATCATATTATTGTTCTCGCTTTTTCTGCACTTCTATGATTTGATAAATTCTCCTGGTCATGTCATCTAGCTCAATTTCATGATCTTGTAGAAATTTAGCTACAGGAATGGCTAATTGGACTGGAAAAACAACATTAGTTCCATAAACCATTTGAAAAGGTGATGTATTAATAGACTTTTTTATTTTCACCATGTCTGCCCCTAAAACAAACTTCAGTTTTGAAAAATAGGCTCTCTTGTTTTGATCCAATATTTTGGTGATGATTCTTACCAAACTTTTGTTTGATGATTCAACTAAACCATTTCCTTGGGATAGTAAGTTGTAGAGTGAGTGAGCCGAATGCCATAATCTTCACACAAATTTACTGACGGAGTGGATTTAAAAGCAACTTCATTATTAGCTACTAACCTTGATGGACATACAAATATAGTTATGATTCCCTCCAGAAAATTAACGATAACTTTTTAAGTAGCATTCCTAGTAGGTATTGCTTCAATCCATTTGATGAAGCAATAATTTTCAATGATAATCCAGCGATGTTGTCCACTTGAAGGTGGATGAATTTCTCCAATGAAATCTAAGCCCCATTGTTGAAAAGGTGCAGAAACAACTATGGGATTGAGAGGCAAAGACTTCAAATGCTTCTTGCTGGTGAAATTTTTACATTTTTCACATGCTCTCACCTTAGCACATACATCAGCAAATAAGTTGGGCCAAAAATATCTAGCTCTCAATATTCTGTATGCAATAGTTCTCCAATAGTGATGTCCTCCACACAAACTACTATGCATATCAAAGATAACTTTATTGGAATCATCTGGGTCAAGGCATCTTAAAAAAACTCTAATAGGATCTTTCCAATATAAACAATTATCTTTAATGCAGAATTTAATAGTTTTCAACTTCAAAGATCTTACTATGCTCTTATCATAATTTGGAGGATGTTTAAAATTCTACAGATAATATATGATGTCCTTATACCAGCTGCATTCAGAATGCTTTACATCCACTTCCATGTTGTCTATAGGTTTAGAAATATTCCCTTCAAAGTTGTCTTCCATGAAATTCAATCCCAAAGACTTTACAATTTTCTTCAACAAGTAGTTTGGCTAATCCTTGACCTTTGATTAGTTTAGTAGGCTTTATCTCTAAATCAAACTCAAGAATTTTAGTCACCCACTTGCTTCTTTTTCCATCAATATCAGGATGAACTAATATCTCTCTAACAACAGATGAAGGTACATAAGCAATAACTTGAGCATGCATAATATACACTCTAAAAACTTTCAGAGATTTTACTAAGGCATATCCTTGCTTTTCCAACATTCCATGCTTCAATTCTGCATCTCTAATTTCTCTGCAGAAAAATGTTATGGGAGCTTCCTTATTTTCTGTATTGTTTTGTAACAAAATAGCAGCAATAGTATCTTGTGAGGAAAATGAGAAGATAAAGAAAGGATTTGAGTATTCAGAGCTTACCAACTAAGGTGCTTCAATGATAGATTTTTTTTATCAGCTCAAATGAATATCTGGATTCAATGGTCCACTTGAATTCTTTGTCCTTCTTCAACATGCAAGTAATATGCTTCACCACTTCAGCAAAATTTGGAATGAACCTTCTCAAGAAATTGATCTTACCAAGAAAATATTGAACCTCTTTCTTGGATCTTGGAAGTGTTAAATCTTGAATTCAAATTACTCTCTTAGTATCAATTTTCACTCCACCTTTAGAAACTATGTGAATCAACATCTTACCTTCCTTGAGAGAAAAATGAGACTTCTTTGGATTCAATTATATACCATATTTTCTGCATTAAATAAATACTTGTCTCAAGTGCTGAAGGTGTTCTTGATCTGAAGTTGAATAAACAATAATATCATCTAAACAGATGACCAAGAATTTTTCCAATTCTCCAATGAATGCAAATTCCATATCACACTGGAAATTATATCTAGAATTCGTAAGCCCAAATGACATATTTGCATACATGAATGTTCCCCAAGGAGCAACGAATGTTTTCTTCTCTCGATATTCCGACCAAAATGAAACTTGATTATACCAGTAGAACCCATCTAACATAGAAATTTTGTCTGAACCGGTTACCTTTTGAAGAATATGCTCCATATTTGGCAAAGGATAGTTATCTTTCTTGGAGCACTTGTTAAGATTTCTGAAATCTACACATAGTTTGAATTCACCACTCTTCTTCCTTACTGGAACTAGATTAGCAACCCAATTTGAGTATCTCAATGGAACGATGATTTTAGCATCCAAGAGTTTCTTAACTTCCTTCTCCATCAATGGTAACAATAGTGGATTAATTTGTCTTAATTTTTGCCTGAATGGCTTAGTAACATCCTTCAATGGTATCCTATGCTCAATGATAGTTGTATCATATGTCTTAATATATTCATATATCCAAGAAAAGACATCAAAAAATTCACAAAACAACTTGTGGTATTCAACCTTTATTTCTTCTGATAAAGCTTTTGAAAACTTCAAATACCTTGGTTCTTTTTCTGTTCCCAAATTAAAATCTTCCAATTTTGCGTATGTTTCAGCCAACTGCAGTTTAACTAAGACATCATTGTGATCAAAGAGCTTCTAAAGTAGGACTAACCCCTTTGGAATATGATTGGTAGGAAACTAAATGATAGGCTGATCGACAATTTGTTTTTGTAGATTTTTGGTGTCTTGCAAATCAGCATCATTCTTCTTGAAATATTCATCCTTATCAATGTTTAGGAAAAAAAACTCTTCAGTAGCTTCAATGAATCTTATAAAATCCTGAACATCTTCAAAAACTTTCCAATGCTTGAAATTATCAGGAATACTGGGTCTAAACCTAGCTTCGACTTCCTATTTCAGCTTCATAGGTATTGGAATCTTGAATGAGCTTGTTGAAATAGAAAGCGAGTCAGCCAAAAAATTACTTTATCTTGGAACAAAAGAAATGTTAAAATCTAGGAATGAGTCTTCTACAATGCTCCATACCGCATTCCGGTAATCTCTGAGTCTAGGATGCTTAGTTTAATAAACATTTCTGTTTTGCTGAATGATAAGTTTAGTATCTCCAAAAACAGAAATTTCTGTAATATTTATGTCCTTTTTTTTTTAAACCAATCAACAGAGCTTCATACTCAACCACACTTTTAGTTGCTTCAAATTCAAGTTTGAAAGAAAAAATTGGGCTATCCTTAAAAGGGGAAATTAGAAATATTCCCGCAACAAATCCTTCTTTAGAACATTAGCCATCAAAATACATTTTCCATAGCTGGGAACCTTCATAACTAATATGTTTTTCAGCAGACTTCAAAATCTGAAAATTTTCTACATATAGGACAACATTATCCATGTGTAATATGATTGAACCAACATCCATTGTTCTAGCATAAATTGGATGATTATTGGGGTCTTTTATATCACTAATGATATATGCCAGTTGAGCTTCTCTATAAAGTATTCTTTGTTCTGCTCCAAAAACATGAATAGTAGTATAAGTGAAATCCATTTGTAATGTTCCTCCCAACCTTGTAATCTATGACCTAGAAAGTAACATGCCAAACCTAGGAGGAATGTTAGCTACAACAATATCCATCACCATCCCTCTCATGGGTAACTGAAAAAGGCTTATTGATAGCTCTTTGATGACACCAAGGCATCAAAATTTCCAGGAATCAAAGGAGTAGAGATCTTGGTACTCTTTAGTTACTTCAAGACCTAGTTCATCCATGACTACCTTGAGCATTAAATTACGTGAGGCTCTAGAGTCAATTAGGAAATTATGAAAGATCTTATCATGAATATTCAGAGATAGATAAAAAGGAGGGGTAGAATCATCTTTGTCTTCTAACAATGGACCTAAAATAACAGTGGGCTTGTCATCTCGAAGGTTAAAAAAATCAGAAGCTACTTCGATAGGTGGAGGTTGAAGAGATTTCATAAAGGTATTTTTGAAATCATCATTTTTCATAAGATCTACAAGAGGAACATGAATATTTATCTATTGTATTCCATTCTCAAAATTGAAAACATTGGGCAGTTTGTGAGAAATTTTTACCTCAAGTGAAGGAGTATTAACTACTACCAAAATTCCCGGTAATCTCTGTATTTCAACTTGTTTTTCAGCTAGAATTTTAACTGTGTCCTTATTCTTCTTGGGCTGTGAAACACACTTTGGATTTTCATCAATATTCTTTGATATGAGATTATATCTTCTTTGATGATCAACTGCAATCATGGAATGATCAGGAACCACTTCACTATTCTGAGTATATGACATGAAATCCTCATACTCTGCTTGTGTAAGATGAATCAACCCTTTTTTGTCTCTCAAAAAATTGATATCAAAAACTTTATCCAACCTTTTGGCTTCCTCTTCATCTTCAAATATAGAATTCTGCAAAGGAGGCTGAACTTTTTGATCATCAATCTCTCTCGTTTCTCGCTGCAAAATTTGAGGAACATTAGGCATTCTAAATTGCTTCCTATTAGGATGATCAAATGAAACATTTATGGTAGTATTTGGTCTTGCTTCCATATTGATCTTGGACATCTTAGTAGTCAATGACTTGACCATCTTAGTCAGCTCATCTAAATTAGGATCAATGTCTGAAGTTCCTGAAGTTGAAACTTTAGCTTTTTGATTTTTTTTTTCTCTATCAATCCCTTCTTTGAGCCTATCAGTTGCTAACACATTAGATTATACCTACAATGCATTGTACTTCCTTTGTGTTAGTGTTGCAGATCTTATTTCCCTCAATAATAAACAAAAATCAGGATCAAAAGCACTAGCATAAGTGATTTTGGTTGAAGCTTCAATAGGCTTGATTTCAGTATGTATTTTACTATGCATCTTATTGAATCTCTTAGAAAAATTAGAAACTAATTCTCCTTTTCTTTTTATTGCACCAAATTCAATGATATAATACATAAAATCTTTCTTATCACCCCATTTCCTTAAAAATGTATCATCTAGGGTTTCAATTCCAGTGATGCTACTGGACATCAAATATCTGAACCATTTTCTTACATCACCCTCAAGACTCTGAACAAAAACTCTCATCTAGACATTTTCCTGCTCAATATTTAGATTGTCAGCATAAGCATAAAAATAAACAAGGTTTTCTTCATTTGTTACCTCTCCCTCACCACTAAAAACAATGTTACCTCAAAACAGGAACTATTACCTCAAAATGGGAACTCTAGCCCAAAAAGACTCAAAAAACATGAAAAAACGCCCCAAAAACAAAAAGTGTGTATGCCAGAACGCATTTGTTTTTTTCTCAAGGTGAAATTTCACCTTTTTATAAAATTATGCTAAAAACGAAATTGTTTCTTGAAAAAATGATTGAAAAAGAACCCTCAAAACAAAACGAGTTGATGCTAGAATAATAATAAAAAACATTGTGTCACACTTTTGACACATTGTAACAATGGAATTAAAGACAACATATTAGGACATTGAAAAATCATAAAATTCTAAATTTTTTGATAGATGATGTTAAATATAAACAAAATCATGTCTGAAGGGCTTATCATTTCGAATGATTTTTATCCATGTTGTTAAACATAAAATATCTTGACTCTAAACAACCCTAAAACTGTAGTTATTTTCAACCATAACATTAAAGATAAAATTTCGTAGCACATAAAAACCTTAATGACAAGTTGTAAATCTCAAGTTTTTGAATCGAACTCTAGCCCAAAAAGACTCAAAAAACATGAAAAAACGCCCCTAAAGCAAAAAGTGTGTATTCCAGAATGCATTTGTTTTTTTCTCAAGGTCAAATTTCACCTTTTTATAAAATTATGCTAAAAACGAAATTGTTTCTTGAGAAAAGGATTGAAAAAACACCCTCAAAACAAAACGAGTTGATGCTCGAATAACAAAAAAAAACAGTGTCACACTTTTGACACATTGTAACAATGGAATTAATGACAACATATTAGGACATTGAAAAATCATAAAATTCTAAATTTTTTGATAGATGATGTTAAATATAAACAAAATCATGCCTGAAGGTCTTATCATTTCGAACATTAAACATAAAATATCTTCACTGTAAACAACCCTAAAATTTTAATTATTTTCAACCATAACATTAAAGATAAAATTTCGTAGCGCATAAAAACCTTAATGACAAGTTGTAAATCTCAAGTTTTTAAATCTTAAGTTTTCAAGATACTTGAACCATGAAATTATGGAGAAATTATATGACTTAAACAATTTTTTAAAATAAACAAGTAGATGAAAATTTTTTTATTCATATATTTGTTTGTTTATATATTAAAATATATTTTTTAATTTTTTTATTGTTTTTCTATATTTTAAATTATAATTCTTTTAGTTTTAAGAAAATAAAAATTAAAAATTAAAATCTTCTTATATATGTTTGTTTATATTTTAAAACATATTTTAATTTTTTTTAATTGTTTTTTTATAGTTTAAATAAAAATTGTTTTAATTTAAAAAAAATTAAAATTAAAATATATATATATATATATATATATATATATATATATATATATATATATATATATATATATATATATATATATATATATATATATATATATTTGTTTGTTTAAATTTTAAAACATTTTTAATTTGTTTTTATTGGTTTTTTATATTTTAAAATTTTTAATTGAATAGTTTTTTATATTAAATAGCCACACTTTTTTTTAATTAAAATAGTTTTTGTTTAAAAAATTTAAAATTTTTAAATAATTAGTGTTTGAAAAAAAAATAAAAAAATTAATTTGCGCCCGGCGAGGAGTTGGACGAAGTGGCGACCTACGTCGCGCGCTCGGCCGGCCTACGGCGGGCGGAAGGCGGGAGGAGCATTCAGAATCACCCCGGTACCAGGTGGAGGGTGATTCTTGGAATCACCTTCCACCCAACCGAGTGTGATTCTCAGAATCGCCCTCTGCCCAGCTGAGGGTGATTCTCAGAATCGTCCTCCACCCAGCTGAGGGTGATTCTTAGAATCACCCTCTACCCAGCCGAGGGTGATTCTCGGAATCGCTCTCCGCCCAGCCAGGGGTGATTCTTGGAATCGCCCTCCACCCAGCCAGGGGTTGGAGGCAGGGCCAGCGGCTTCGTCGAGGGCTGCTTAGCCTACCTCCGGCCCCCGACTAGGCAGAGGGAGATTCTGAGAATCACCCTCAGCTGGGCGAAGGGAGATTCTAGAGAATCACCCTTAGCTGGGCGGAGGGCGATTCTGAGAATCACCCTCTTCCTTGCCGGGGGTGATTCTCAGAATCACCCTCCGCCCAACCGGGGGCCGTAGGTAGGCTGGGCAGGTGATTCTCGAAATCACCCTCCACCCAGCCAAGGGTGATTCTCGGAATCGCCCTTCTCCCAGCCGGGGGCGATTCTCGGAATCGCCCTTCACTCAGCTGGGGGTGATTCTCAGAATTTCCCTCCACACAACCAGGGGTGATTCTCGGAATTTCCCTCCGCCTAGGTGAGGGTGATTCTTGGAATCGCCCTCCGCCCAGCTGGGGACCGGAGGCAGGCTGGGCAGTGCCATCGAGGGCTGCCCAGCCTGCCTCTAACCTGCGGTTGGGTTGAGTGAAATTCTCAGAATCACCCTCCGCCCAGCCATGGGCCGGAGGTAGGCTGGGAAGCCCTTGACAGTGCTGCCTAGCCGGCCTCCGGCCCCCGGGCGGGCGAAGGGTGATTCTGAGAATCTCCTTTCGCCTAGATGGGGGCCTAAGGCTAGCCTGGTGGCGCCATCAAGGGCTGCCCAGCCTGCCTCTGCCCAGCCCGTGGTCAGAGGCAGGCTGGACAACCCTCGATGGTGTCGCGCGGCTTACCTCCGGCCCCCGGCTGGGCGGAGGGTGATTCCGAGAATCATCCTCGGTTGGGCGGATGGCGATTCTGAGAATCACTCTCAGCTGGGCGGAGGGCGATTATGAGAATCACCCCTAGCTGGGCAGAGGGTGAATCCGAGAATCGCCCCCGGCTAGGTGGAGGCCGGTCGGGTGGCACTGTCGAGGGCTACCTAGCCTTCCTCCGGCCCCTGGCTGGGCGAAGGGCGATTCTCGGAATTACCTTCTGCCCAGCCGGGGGTCAAAGGCAGGTTGGGCGACGCCTTCAAATGAAGAAGATTGGGTTTTGGATCTATTTTTAGGTTCAGGTAAGTTTTATTATACAGATTTAAATTTAAATATTTTATTTTTTATTTTTTATGTCTTTATACTAATTTTCTTACTTATTTCTTTTATACTTGATGATTAGATACAACACTAGCCTGTTGCCTACCAAAAGGAAGAAATTGCATTGTCATTAAGAAAGACCCAGTGCAATGAAAATTTATTCAACAAAGAATTAACGTTCTTGAATTCCTTCCAGATGCGAATCAAGAAGTTGGTTTGAGGAAAGGGGATTTTAATGAATCACGTGTGGCAAAAAAAGCAAAGGAACCTCAACCACCATTATATGGAATGATTGGAAACGGACACTTTGGAAGATTTGTAGACATGAAAGATCCATTAGAAGATGACAATGACCAAAATGAAGTAGAAAATGTTGCGGAAGAAACCATCAATGATGTTCTAGATGATGTTGAACATGTATTAGTTGATATTGTTGAGGATCTTTAAGTTATGCTTGCAAACAAAGCTCATTTTTTAGAACTATTAATCAGTTTTAATTGTAATGTTTAGACTTTGATATTTTATGAGAAGAATCCTTATTTTTTGCAAAAAACATGTGATTACTATTATTTTTTGACATAAAATTCAATAAAAATGCTATTTTCTTAAGTTTTTTTGCTAAGATTTTCCCAAAAATTAGTTTATTTAACATGTTTTTTTTAAACAAAAAGTCTCTAAAAGTGTATTTTTTGCATTCTATTTGTATTGAAAATTTGTATTTTTTGTCATATCATTCAAAATATTGGTTTTTTAGCAACAATTATTTGATGTGCATTGAAAACTTAATTAGCAATACATAAACTTGTAGAAAATATAAACTTTATAATATTGACCCTTTTTTCATTTTTTATCTATGTGAAAAAGTGAAGATATCATTACAAGTTTTTATTTTATTTTATTTTATTTTTTTATTTTTAAAACAAAAGTACATAAATGCACTTAAAAATAAACATCTCACGGAAGAAGAAGACATTAGAAAATGTATAGTGTCAAATCAATCCTCTAAAAAACCGTTGCTGATGATACGCCACCATTATTCAAAACTGACATAAAAAGCATGACAGAAAAAAATAAAAAAAATAAAAAAAAATTAAAGTGCCAAAAACATGCTAAAAAAAAAATTGATTCTGCATCACTACTTTTCAAAATCAGGTGTTTTTCTTGCTACGTCAAAAAGTAGTTACCAGTGCAGTTACCTATTTCATTAGTAACAATGTTTAAAATTAGGCATGTACTTGAGATAATCTCTTGCAGGTAATGCATTCATAGGCTGAGGTAAAACCAAAGGGGCATACCTTACAGCAACAATTGCATCCATTCAGTTAGGGGGTGTCTTTGGACCTACCATGGTGTGAGTTGTTGGGATTTGTGGAACAAAAATTGGTGGATTGTAAACAACATATGATGAAGCACCAAATTTTGATGTAGATACTATTTGTTGGTTGGAAAACAAGGGAGGTACAAGATTTTATGCAAAATCAGGGGACAAAGTTTGCAGGACTTCTTTAAGGACATCCTTTTAGAAAACAATAGTAGAGGCAACAAAATTTCGTTTACTCTTTTTCTTGATTAGATTTCAGGGTTAGAAACAAGGACTCTCAAAGGGGATTATGGGTTAGCCCTAGTTCTATTCCTTCTAGGAGCCGAAACTTCAACAATGGAGTCACCAGGTGTAAAGTAGTATAAAAAGACGTGAAACTGCACACCTCAGAACCAGAATTATAACTTTTTCATTCACCCAAGGATAAACTTCAATTCATCTCCCCGACAACGACGAAAAATATGTTAGTGCAAGGTGTCACTCCTTGACTGCATAAGGAGTAATCCTTACACATCATAGTTCATTTAAAATTTTAAAGGGGTTGTTTGACTGGTGGGAAGGCTTTCTCAAATATTTTGAAATGATTTTATGTTCTTTAAGACTTTCATGCATTTTTCAAGCCATGGAAAGTATAAATTGTGTGGTTAAAAGTTAGTATAGGGAGAAGAGTGTACAAGTGGAAGAAGATGGATAATTGGTACCTATTTCAGGAAATATTCCTATCCTAAATTAGTCACACAACTATGATGATGGTTCTTTACACAAACTCTGTTTATGCAAAGCAAACAAAATTCAGAAAATAGATTGCATGTATAAAGTATTCCAAAAATCCTTTATGAAATCTTCACTGACATGTTCTATAACACACATATAATTTGAAGAAAAATCAAAGAAAATAACTTACTGTTAAATCATTTAACAAATTCTCACTCACACTTTACTAGATGCTGCAATTCATATTTAGAAGAAATTAACAAAGAAAAGAGACACACCACACATTAAATGTTCCTTGAGTCACAAAATCCTCCAACGTGAAGCAACATTTTTTTATTATATTCAGTCTTCAGATAGACCAACATCCAACCTGGAAATGGTATTTACAAGTGGTATATATAGCAAGAGAGGCACCAATTCCATCTCTTCTAAAAATAAGGAAACATTAATTCTAACATAGCATATGTGTCAAAATACATTACAACCTTATCTCATCAAAATCTAATAGAAAAGACAGATGGAGAAGAAAGAAGAGAAGAAATCTGGGTTGAAATACTAAGTGTGTTGTCATGTTGTCCCTTTTTCTAATGATTTATCTCCTTGTGTCTTGTGTATTTAATAACCATGTAGCTCCATTTAATAAGACCTCCAACAACCTCATAACCACGTCTCACCCTCACTTGTATAATCCATTTGGTTATGGGTTCTTATCCATCCTTAACTGGCTCGGAAAAATTTCCTAACAGGTGTCAAAATTCAGTTAAAACAGGTGCTACTAGAAATTCTGGTAAAAACCTATAATTGCGCAAAATCTGGAATGCTACCGAAAATTCCGGTACCACCTTGTTTATTTTTCACAAATACACACAAAATGATGAAAATTTTGTGCATACTTATATTCCTTGACACCTAAGCTGATATTCAAAATTGTAACTGATAAGCAAAAAGGGCACTTGAATAAAAAACCCTTTTTACCTTCTCTCTATGTGTGTTGCAGCTTCAACCAACTTATCTAAGTCAGTTTTGTTGTCATATGACGATATGGATCTGGTTTCTCTTTTGGTTTCCTCCTTTTCGGGGGCTTTTTCCTCCTTAGAACCCTTTTGTGTTTTAATTCTCTTTGAGGGCTCTGAGTGTTGCTCTGAAGGGGTTGTATTCTTTCTTTTCTTCATGTTTTTCTGTATCATTGAACCTTCAGGTTTGGCTTCAATGTCAATAACCTATCTCATTAGGCTAACATGTTGATGTCTCTTGTATGCCTCTTTTTGGTGCCATCAATAGGTTTGGATTCTTCTTTCTTCTTCTTGCTGCTGATGTCATACCCAGAATCCTTGAGGAGTTCTTCATCTGATGGTGTAGGCTGAAATTATTTCTGCAACTTCTACTGAATATGTGCTTCTGGAATTTTTGGTAGCACCCACGCTTTTGATTTATCTGTTGTTGCAGACCTTCCTCTTTTGTCTCTAGTGTAGAAATTAGGAAATGGAGGAACAAGGGGTACTATTTTCATGGACTTGGGTTTGATTGTTGAGGAGATCTCTCCTTTTTCCACCTTTCTTTCAGTTTTTGACTATAAAAACCTTCTCTTTTTTTCCCTTGATCTTCTTATGAATGTTTTATTTTTTTTCCTTTATCTTTTTTCTTCATTTTGTAGGCTAAGGGTTTGGCTGTGAAATTGGAGGTGTAGGTGCAGGTTGGCCTACCCTATAGAATAAAAAGTGATCCCAGTTTGGTTTCTCTTCCCCAACTCTTCTTCAACTATAACTTTGATTAAAGCTTGATGGTACAAGCTATACTCAAAAACATCAGTATGGGTCTGAACCCTTGCTGAATTTTTTGTCAGAATGTTCAACAATAAAAATGGAAGATTCAATGTCTTCATCCATGTAATATGAAAAATAAACCTCATGTGATAGAGGAATACAACTGTATACCTCCTTTCACAAGTGAGGTATATCTTGATAAGCTTGATAGCTTCTTCCCAATCATTCTTAAGGTGGATTCTTGGGATTTATTTTGCCCAATTTGGATCTTTGTTAGCATATTTGAGGAAGCTATTGAGATCACCTCCTATAATAACTTGTCCTTTGAACCACCTTTCTCCTTCTTGGGGAAGGTTAAATGCTTCAGCAATGGAGTCTTTAGAAACCTTCCAAGTAAGGCCATAAACTGTAGCTTCCTATGCATTAAAAGAGTTATCAAACTCTTGAGAAACTCTTGAGTGAGAGCTCCCTAACTTGGTACAAAGAGGATACCACCCTAACTGAATAAAAAAACTTCTTACCCTCGAATTGGCATCAACTAAATCTACACCCTGTGGCTCTATTCGATTTATCTTACCACCTATTTTAGTCATATTCAGAAAAATAATGACTCTGTCTCTTGCAACTGATAGGTGGTAGAGTAGGAAAATTTTTACCTTACAAGTGTAGCCTGTATTCACTCTTGAAAATCTTGTCTAAAATCCAAACTCCTTCTCAAAATATGACTTTTAGCAAGTTGAATCTCAACAACTAAAAATTTGAATTTCATTCTCCTGATTTTTAGGTGGTTTTAAAACCAAAATTTGGTTCATCACCCCATGCAAATCAACCTTCATCATTAAAAATATTCCTCATAGTGATGTGCATCATGTGATAATTCATCATCACCTTCAGTTGGCTGCGTTTTTCGTATGAGAGCTTCAGATGGCTTGAAACAAGTGGGTTTATGACTATCAGTCACCTCCGTAGTATTTGATGTTGATTGGATGAATTTTCCGACAGCACTACTGTGTAGGTAGCCAAACGACTATGGCGTTGAGCGTAATAACCACGATATCCTTGATTCAGAAAAACACGTACCTAGACACATGGATAAATTACTTGGGGTTGAAAAGTAGGACAGGTAATAGTTCAGTTCATAACTGCGGATGACATGTGCTCAACGTATATTACGACTTGACTCAAAATAACTGACTAAAATACGACACTTATCATTAGATCTAAAAAGATTTAAAAAATATTTGAGGCATATTTACATTATAACATGTGGCTTAACTAAAGCGGATGCTTTATTTTTCGTTTATTTTTTTAAAAACAGAGTATGCTTCCAGAATTTCCAGCAGCATCGGAATAAAAATAAAAAATACAGAAACAAGAAAATAACGGACTGTCCGAAAGGGCTAAAACTGGTGCTTCAGGAAATTCCGATAGCAACCAATTTTTTTTATTTTTTTTATTTTTTTTTTTTTAATTTTGAATTTTTTTTGGAAGTTTAATACTAAAAATAAAACTATGGAAAGGACTCATGACTTAGCAAAGAACTGTGCTAATAATATGATGACTGAACTAGCTTCTAAGTTGGGACTTTCCAATGAAAATTCCACTCCCTACTATCCTTAGGCTAACGTAAAATTTGAGGCTATTAATAAATTTCTTAAGACTATGCTTCAACGTATAGTAGTGGTCCATAAATTGGACTAGAATTTGCATATTTACGCTGCCTAACGGGCATACTAAGTCTCAGTCATGACTGCTACTAGATTTATACCCTTTCAGTTGGTCTATGGTCTAGAAGAAATCCTCCCCATTGAATGTGAAATTTCGTCGTTAAAACTAGTTGTTGAACTTCTTCCTGCCACTTCCGTAGAGGACGAGCATCTTTTACATTTGACTCATTTGGATGACACTCGATGCAATGCTTCTTTATTCAATGAAGCTCATAAAATATGCATCAAGGTGCAATACGACAAAACTGTCAAGCCTCGTGTCTTCTCAAAAGGAGACCGGATTCTCTTATAATACCAAGAGGTTGATAAGTTAGGTCCAGGAAAGTTCCAACCTATGTGGTTGGGTCCATACATTTCCAAGCGAGTCCTTGCAAAAGGGCCCTATCAGTTAATATACTTCGATGGAGTTCCAATGCCGCAGCTTAGGAATGGGTTGTACCTCAAAAAATATTGTGCTTGATCTCATGTGTAGTTCATTGTGTACATATTGTCTATAGGTGCGTTGAGTGTATCTTTTGTTATACATTATTTTGTCACGCTCACTTGTGTTGTCATACCACCAGTGTCGCAAAATATGTTCTCCATGAAACATGTCTAAAAAAATCCTTGAAGAAGTGGAAGAAGACTTGACTTGAAAATATTTTTAAAAGGTTCTCAAGAACCTTGTTTTACAAGCCCAACGCGTTCTGCATAAATAATGACCCACGTTTTTCACCTTTTGAACTACATGTGTCTAGTGCTGGCATCACTACTTTTGTCAGGAAAATCTGCGTTGGCCCTCTTTGAGCAATTCTTCCAAAAATGGAGGAGAATCTTCCCTTATTAGAAGGCTCAAGAGCAGCCTGGGTTTCGAGGAGTGATTGATTTGTTTTGATAGGAGTGAGACCTCATTCATATGGATATTTCCCTTAAGATGTGGAACTCCCCCCATTCTTGGATCCTCCAACTCCCTCTCCTTCCCTATAAATTAAATCCCTACCATACACTAATGGTTGGTTTCCATCCTATGAGCTGAAGCATGCCCAATTGTTTCCCATTTGCAAAGGAGGAAGTTGTTTGAAGAATTGAGGCTAGGAATTGGAGTCTCACTTGAAGGAGGAATCCAACATCAAGGGTTATGGTTGTATTTCTCCCTTTATTATTCTATTAATAATACATTATCTGTTTCCTTTCCATAAATATTTCAATTATTGTCTATTTATTGTAGTGTTCCTTTATTTTCTACATAACATATACTAGAGATTGTTATGCTTTGTATCCATTTGTTTTCTCCACTTGTTTTTCCTTGTAGATACTCACCCACATCAATGGATAGGAGATCGTGATCATGAATGTCGAAGTGAAAGAAGTAAGGCTAACACAAAAGGAAAGAATTAGTATCATAAACAGGTAGGAAATATACCCCCCTTCGTGTTTTATAGCATACGTTAGGAAATATTGCTTATATTTGTCTTCTTTGTTACTAGATCCTCCTATTAGGACTATAGGGATCATTTCTGTCTGCAGATAGAATTTCCTGCACAACACTTTTCATATTTTCCCACCATTTATGTTGATCCCATTTACGTTTGGTTTGTAGATGTCAACATATCTCGAACCATATATTGGCTATGCTGATGGTTCCATTTGTAGTACTCAGAACCTATTTTCTACATCATGGGTTATCTTTGCTTCAAATGATGAGCTAGTGAGTCTGCAAGGTATTTTCATTGGTTGATCTACTAACAACATCATTGAGTGTAACACAATGTTTGAGCTACTATATGATGTTATTTCACATGGTATCCATCATTTTGGTCATTAGGCTTGACTCACAACTCATATTACTACAACTTGCTAATGCTTATTCAGTTAGAAGTCCCACCATCCTTTGCATGGTTTTGATAGTATGTATTTCAGAAATACATTTCGATTTCGTACGATATGAACATATTTTTGGAAGTCTAAACACATTTGTAGATGCCCTAGCTAATTATGTTTTAGATAGATATTTGCAACGAATGTAAATAATTTTCAATTCATGTCACATCATATTGAAACCCTTATATATATATATATATATATATATATATATATATATATATATATATATATATATATATATGTATGTATGTTAAGTTTGGTTTTACAAAAAAATTGTGTCCCAAGACACATATGGCTACATCTCCCATATGAAAAGCTACATGCAAATATATAAGTAGAGAAAATAAAAGGTGTTCATGATAAATTGACACTGCACGAGCTATCTTGCATAGTAGTCAAAATAGTTTAGTCTCAGAAACATAAAAACAAAAAACAAAAAAAATTGTAAAACTTTCAAAAACTTAAAATGGTTGAAATATTTTACCTGAAGCACTTCGTTTCTCACCCTTACGAAGCATGAGATCAGGGTCATCATGAAAAATCATCCCTCTGTAAGGATAATTTTTTATCATAATGAACTATTTGTGCAATCACCCAAAGAAGGATGGTGATAAGTTCATCGTTGACGGACCTACATGTCGGGACATATGATCTATCCACCTCCTCATTCGTGGGGCCCTCGAATCGATAGGCTCAAGTGTAATATGTTGAGCCTGAAGTAGTGGTAACCATTCTAGAGAAAAATAGACTAATATTGAAACATAATCGAAGTTATTTAACTTATCCTCCTTTGATTTAGTCAGATGTTCCTTCATATTGACCAAAACTCCCTCACTCTAGTTGAATACTGTAGGCTCTAAACATTCCATCCCATACAACATATACGATCTACTTGCTACATGTAGTGTTGAGCTGCCTGCCAATATCACGATAATGAATAAGATCATTCTCAAAGGTAAATTGGTTACATCTTCTAGAATCCCTATTTGGCTGGGATCAAGGTCTACAATAAGTAGCGACATAATCTTTCACTGTTTCCCCACCACTTCTCCCACCTAGGAAGGAGATGGGGGTACCTCTCATGGATAAATATGTCAAAAATTAGATATATTCTACCTTTTTCTCGAGCATATGTTCCCCAAACCTGAATTCTTGCGCCTGAAAATCCCATGATCGAACAAGATATTTCAACAATTCCATTGGTTGCCTCATACCATGAAGCCATAATAATTTTAGTAATCCGTATTTTTTCAATGCCTGGATGGTAGTAGGATCATTTTTTTGCATTTAAATCTTGTTTTTCATGTTATATTTCTCTCCACATGAATTCCATTTTGTGCTAATGAAGACTTGAAACATAAACAAGAGATTCATGAGGCTCATTTTCATGCAAAAAACTTGAAAAATTTTGAGGGAAAATTGATAAACAACTTTGGTTTTTGCGCCCAACGCACCCCAGTAGTGCATGATAGAGTGTTGCACCTCTCCCTACATTTTTTATTTTCCTAGGTGTAATGCAAATTTTGAGCCTTTGGGGTTGTGTTGGTCCTAGGGCGTGTTTTTGGAACCTGAGGGACCTAAAAAATAAAAAAATGCGCATGAAATCACAAAATTGGACCATGAAAAGAAGGAGAAGGGTTTTAACTCCTACCTGGAAGTGATAGTACTTGAAATGATCCACCAGATTGGCCATAGTCAGCTGCAGAAGATTGAGGGAAAAAATGCTCAAAATACTCACTATTGAAGGTAAATGTGAAATGGTGAAAATGAATGGTCATTTTTGAGTATTTATGGTCATTTCTTTCATTATTTTATTCCTATTTAATGCTTTGACCTAGATATGATTCATTTTTACTATGAAACAGGTATTTTTAATCCTTTTTGATGTTTTGAGTTGTTCGACTGCTGTTAACTGATTTTATCGTGCTTTGGAAAGTAATTTTGACCAAGGAGTACACTTTTATATCTTTTTTGGGTTGTATAAACCTACAAAAAAGGAACCCCCTGGAGTCCTCTTTCAAATCTTTTCAGAATCCCAAAATATGAAAATATTGTCAAGATCTTGTCTCTTCGAACTCGTTAATGTAAATGAAAATACTTCTACTCAATATAAGTTTAACCCTTTTTCGGAATGAGATAGACTATTTACGAAAAAGGAATACCTTAGTTGAACATGGCTAAGAGGATCTCTTGAGTATTTTTTTTCTACCTGTTCAGACTCGAGGAACTATCTACAAAAAGGGACATCTAGAGTTTTCTTTTTCACCTCTTTTCAAAACTCTCTAAACAAGAAAAAAAAGTCGAGTTTTTCCTTTGTTGGACTCATTAAAACATCAAAAAATGATGGACTTGTCGAACATGACAAGGACGAACCAATCCTTCTTAGGATTCTTTAAATATAGTTGGAGGGATTCATCTGAAGGATGAATTTACATATCAAGAACATGTTATCCTCCTCAATATTTAAAAAAAATAAAGAGTTACTTACCAGTATGGTTGGGGAAATTGGGAAAACATGGTACTCCATTTGATAATGTAAGTGAGTTGCTCTTGAAAACAACACTCTTCCACTTCATCTTTTTGGTTGTTGGGTTGGGTAATCTGCTTTTCTTTTGGTTAATCATACCTTTTCAGAGCCTCCATCTCGGTTTTGGGTCAATTATTCCAACTCCATTCAGTGTCACTGGTGTGTTCAAGAGAAGTCATTGAGTTGAGATCTGATACAATACTCTTAATCCTTCATTCCATGTACGCCTTCTTTGATCCAAATCCGTATCAACATCATTTTGGTCATTATGTCTCAATCATGATACCCATTTCATGTTGTTGATGGGGGATACATCAAGGCCCTCCTATGACAGGTCGCTTCCTGTCGACATCACCACATTATCTAGTAACTTGACATAGAAACAACCCTTCAGTACCTTGGTGCTTTCAAACATTAATGGCAAGTTTGCTTGCTCTTGGAAATAGTTTTACATCATTTGCCTTCAACCGAAATATTTTTTGTGGTGTTCGACATAAACTCATTTATTCACACCATATGGATTGTACTATAGTACCTTGAGAGCCATTAACATCATAGATGACTTCTCTCATGTTTATTAATAACTTACATCATTGGATGGTAATCAGATGGTGTTTACCATGTTTGACCTCAGCTCATTGATTCACATGGGTAGACTCGTACATTGGTTGGTCATATAAACGAGATAAAAGACCATAGATCTAGTTTCATCAATTCAAGCTATGATTTGATGAGTTATAAAGAGATCACAATGTATGATGACCATGATCATACATATAGTCATCCAATCATGGGTCCACTAGTTGTCATTTATGGACACATACTTTGATCATTTTACATGTGATGTTAGCTTATGTGCTAAGTATGGGTATTCCTCCCTCAGCAAAGATTCCACGATATAAAATGTATTTTAACAGATGAATCTCAACATTTTTTCTTAATCCCGACTAGTCACAAGGTAAATCACTTCAATCATCAGTCACCATTTATGACTTTTCGCTTTAGGGGGGGGGGGGATTTTTTATAGGAAATTTTGTCACATCTGGTCACTTTACCTCCTAATGGGATCAATCAACATCATTTTCCCCCTTTTCATCATCATTGCACAAAGCCCTAATCATGCCTCTTTCATTCCCCAAAGTTTCTTCTTGAAACTGCTTCATCTGAGCAAATTCGAGGAACAACATTCCCTAGCCCCTTGTTGGCTGATTTTAGCTATAGGTTTCTCCAATGTGGCCTACATTGATCACCTACAAGTTTCCCCCCTCTGCACCTGTGTGGTTTTATAAATTCAGGAAAAAGAGAGAATCTCGAAGCCTCCATTTCTAGAAGCTTCTAGGATCTATTGTAACCATTTACCTTAGATAGAAGTCTTGAATCCTATCCTATCCTACATTTGATTTTCCATCACTTATCCTTATATATCATCCTCCCATCAAGAGTGAATCTCAATCCTTATATTGGTAAATGGATAAGAACTCCCAACTTACCTCACTCCTCTATATATTTACAACCTTCCATATGCAAGGGGTTGGATTTTGGAGAGTGATTCTAGCCTTATGATGTTGTTATGAGAGACATCATTTCATGCATTTAGGGTGATTATAAGTGCATGAAAAGGAAAGTAAAATTCAACAACTTGGAGGAGCTCTTATACAAGATCAAAACCTATTTTTGGTTGTAATTCACTCCATTTTCATTAATGCAACGAGTAAATTTTCCCTATATATGTTGTTATTTCATGTATTTAAATACCATGTTGGTCTGTTGAATAAAGTTATTAGATTATGCTAAATAGATCTCATAGTTTATTTTCTTGTGTTGTCTGACCGTGCAGGTTATAATTTTAGCATTCAGAGCTAATATTGGAGCATTCAATCTAAAGGAGGAGTGAAGCATGCGATATATTCTAGGTAGGCTTCATCCCACAATCTATTTACTTTAAGGAGAACATTGGGTTCCTTTTCTCTATGTTTTTTTAGGTTATACCACTAGACATAGGGGATATACTTTTGTCCGTGGTCTTAAATCTTGCATAATAGTGAGGCTAGGGTTTTGTCTTGAATATGGTTTGAGAAGCTTACATTCCACTAGTGGAAATTTATGGGTTTGTGGATCATGCACTCAAGTTTGTACATGAATAATGATAATATTTTTCAATCATTGCATAAATTCCCATGCATTTGCATGGTATTGGTAATGGGTATATGATATCTTTATTATGGGTATATGTGTGCTCTCATATGGTTATAGATTAATGAACTAATTCATGACTTATGGATTATATGTTTTCTTTGGATAATTGCACTCTCATTCCATGTGGATACTAACAACTAACTATGAATTAATTTGCAACTGACTTGGATGTCTTAGATGGTCTCAGCTAATAGGTTCCTCTTAAGGCCTATTGTTCTCAACATCTTGCTGTTACACTATTGTATTCTATTCCAAACATTAGGGGAATTTTGAGGTCTAAAATGGGCCTCCTAAGAAAAATGTAAAACCAAAATAAACTTTATAAGAACCAATAGGATTCAAGGTGATGATGTCAAATATGGGGGATGATTCACCATTTTTTAAGTAAAAGGGTAAAAAGATTAAAAAATAATAAAATAATAAAACTACTTTTTTCACACTAATTTTCAACTTATCTCCCAAAGTGTATACTAAAATTTCGAGCGGGAGTCCTCGTTGGATGAAAAAACTAATTCCTCATCCAAGGAGTACCCATTTTGCATACTTTCGATGGACGCTGCTACATGAAAAATGAGAAATACATTAAAAAACATGATTTGAATCACGTTTTCATGTATTTCTCAATTTTTGTGTAGTAGGGTCCATTAAAAGTATGCAACATGGGTACTCCTTGGATGAGTAATTAAATTTTGTATCCAACGAGTACTCTTGCTCGAAATTTGAGTAAAAACTTTGGCAGATAAGTTGAAAAAGTAGTTTTTTCATTTTTTCCTCTAAAATTTGATGATGTAATCAAATCTTATTTTATTATTTCCACTATTATTTTATAATTTCCTTAGGAGGCCCATTTTATACCTCAAAATTCCCCTAATGAGCTATCAATCGTGCATTGATTTCATTCCCATTTTTAGGGTATTTCATTCTTGTCCTCACACAAACATCTTTGCACATTGATAGCCAAGAGTGAAATTATCATGGTGAAAGTTGGGCGCACATACTGGATGGGGCTCATATCCAAAACAGTGTGAGTTATAATTAGGACTTTACACTAAGGAGACCCAATAATTGTTGGCGGGACATTTTTCCCAATCAACAGATTTGGTGCTAGAAGGAGGGCCAAATGACAAGATAATCCTATTGATTCTATATCTAAAAATTCTATATTGAAATGGCTCTGTCCCAAAGATGTATCTAGAGTTATTTTTCTAAAGACTAAATATTTCAATTTCTGTAGAAATAGTTCATTACTTGTCGCAAAATATGTTTGATGGTGAGGGTGAAATATATGTATTAGAACATATGCTTTGATTTCTTCAATATTGTCTTTCTAAGGATGTGCATTATGTTGAAAATGTAGATCACTACTAAGGGGGGGGGGGTGGTGAATCATTAATGTACCAAATATCAATTATTAAAAAAAAATCCATTTTTAAATAATCACTGAATATGCATCATATAACTAGCAGCGCAATTTCCATTTGTAGATCATAACATAAGAATACAAATCATATGAATAACATGCACAACTAATAAGAAACATGTAACCATTAAAACATAACCAAAAAAATCATCATCACATAGGGATACTATATTGTGAGGTGTAAACCCAACTGGGAAAAATCATCATTGTTGATGTATTGATATGCTTCTATTAATATTAAAAAAATATTCTTTTACATAACCATTGGCCACCACTAGTGTGAAAACCTCTACTTGCAAAGAAATGTGAGCCACCACTCGCTAGTAAGCCATCACTCGCATACAAGGCTCTATCTTCAACACTAAAGGACCCAACCTTCAAATCCACATGGGCCTAATTTAAACTATTTTCAAAATGTAGCCCATGATCTCCGCATACAAAAAACATGAGCTTTGTTTCATCTAATTTTCAATATGGACTCACTATAAAAAAAATCTGCATATATGGAAATCTCTTCGCAATAACCAATATACTCATATCAAACACAAAAACATACATATAAATCTACAAATCGCACATCAATTCTCCAACATACACACTCTCAATGCAACTCTATCAGTGGCATACTGAATTTAATCATAAAAACATAGCCATGTCTCAATGGTAGCAGCCACACACAAGAAACACACAAAATTATATAAACATATAGAACTTCTGCAATAACAAAACATGATCTTCTCAAATATAATCCCTTACACACCTGATGTTAGCAATACACGTTCCATAAACAACATGCTAACATATAATCTCCAAAATAGTAGCAAGGTCCTCAACTGGAAGTCTTCATAACCTACATAAAAATTTGTTGAATCATGAACACAAAAATTTGCAATAAAAACGACATTCTCCAACTAGTCCAGGTGGCTCTAGAGATGCACATAGGAAAAAGAGGGTTGAGGGTAGCTTAAAAAAAAAGATTTTAGATTTATTTCAAACTAGGACCAGAGGGTAGATCTCATCGTCCTGATCGCAGCGGTGTGAACGGTTTTTCAAACCGAGCTCATATGCGAAAGTTAGAGTTGGTCAAAGTTTCGGGTTGACTTGGTGACTTGGCAGTCTTAAGGAAAACACAAATTTGACCTTTTCTAGCAACCAGATTCTAGCTAGCTTTGGCCAGATTCCAAGAAAATTTGTGGCCTATTTAAATTGACTCCTATGGTCAAAATTTCAAAAATTTTAAAATGCACTATTAGTTTTAAATATCCAAAAAAATTATTAAAAAAATAAGGGAGTGGTGGGCCACCACCCCCACCACCCCACCCACACGTTACAACCATTTACCATACGAGATGAGTGGGATTTTAACCCATGACTGGTGGGTTTCCATCCCTGCCCATGTGGTCACCCCACATAATCGCACCCACCATTAAAAAAAAAAAAACAAATGCATATATATGAGGAGTGGTCAGCAGTCAACCCCGCCACCCCAAAATAACTCATGCATATTAATAACCCATGCAGGGTTGATTGGGCAGGCTGCCCACTGCAGACCCAACCCATACCAAAAACCAAAACGTGCCCTCATAAAACTATACACGCAGATTTTGTGGGAGGTGGGATTTGATCCCCCGACCTCCCTTAAACAATTTCTAAATTTTACCAACTGCACCAATGGTGACCTTGGTTAGTCAGCCTGAATTTTATTACTTAAACCGAGTTATTCACAGTTCGAGGCTAGACTAGAGTACATTGCACACGTAGTTCAAGGCGGGAAAAAATTTCGATGCAGGTGGAACCATGAGCAGGCCTAAAAACAAGGAGCGGAACCATGAGCCTTGAAATTTTCCCGAGGAGGTAATTTTTCTTCATGTCAGAATATAGTCAAGTTTATAGTCATTTTTCATGGTTTTCTGTAGGGAACACAATCCGAAGGTTATATTAACCTTTTGAGTTGCAGATTTCCAGTCCACCCATGGAGCAACATCGTGGAGGAATCTAAAAGATTCCTTTTTGCCCCAGATCTTAACTTTGTCATAATTCAGAAAATGGACAGTCTATTTTTCACTATTCGATGTCATGAATATGATGGCATATTCAGATTTTCTGTTTGAGCTTTATATTTTTTTGTTTCTTTTTGAAGTGAAGTTGTAGGTGTCAGCTTTCAGCGAGTGAGTAGTCGATTTCACACCTTTCAACACCACGATTTTGATGGTGATTTCAGATCCAGTGGTGCAACAACCCATTCTTCAGTCATCTTCAGCGTGAGGTATATTATGTGTTGATTTCATGTACTTCTTTGTTCCTGAGATGCATAGTGCTGTACAGATCCTTGTTGATGTATGAGTCGTGGGATATTGTTTTGTTATTGATGTACTTTCTGTCATGGATTTGTATTATGTTTGAGATCCCTTTGATGCCATGTTGGTGGGATACTCATTGTCACATGTATGTTGTTTGAGATCCCTTTGCTTTCCATGTTGGCGGGATACTCATAGTCATTATATATGAGTTTTTTTCATATTGATAGGAGCCTTGTTGTGAGTGACAGTTTCAGAAGTGGAACATCTTGTAGAGAGTTCTAGCCACTTCTACGTCAAGGAATTTCTCTTGTATGTCAGAGAAAACACATCCATGTACATCTTCACTCCTTACAACACTTAATTTAGTGGCCTACACCATCTTGACATCGAGGCTCGGAGATGTAGTCCCTCCTGGATGAACTTCGTTATCAAAAGGCATGTTCTTATGATTGTTGATCTTAACATGTTATGTTCCTCTTATTTATAGCATGCAGTTGTTCATTTATGTTCATTAGCGCTTTTAATAAATTGTAATCCTAACACATCAGCTGAAGTAAAAGGTCTTGGTTAAGGGTATCAAGAAATTACCTTGGATCAAGTGGTATCAGAGAATGTCTTCTTGTTGATTGGATTGTAGGCATGCACATTGAACGTTCGCTGAGTTGAGCCATGGAGAATGTCAAGGACATGTGCGAGACCATGATCAGGGAATTCAAGAAAGCGGACATGTTGTACGAGGCTTATGAAAAACAAGCAGCAAAGAATGTTGAATTGAAGACACTCCTATAGGAAGAGATGGAGGAAAAATATCGTTTGCAGCTTTAGTTGCAAGCACCGAAAAAGGCGTGGTAAGAATTGAAGCACAAAAATGAACATCTTCAAGCAGATCATGATGCATTGAAGGCACTCCTACACGAAGAGGAGGAGAAGCAATGGTTGCAACCTCAACTACAAGCAGGGACAAAGGCCTTGAAGGAAGTGAAGCACAACAAAGGCTTAGTGAAGCCTTCTTCACTTGTTTCACAATCAACAGCTAAGATAAACAATGCTGATTTTTCTTCAGTTTCTTCACATGATATAATTTCAGTTGGAAGTGTGGAGATACCCATTTCAGGAACCAACATGAGACTCCTCACCAATATGGGGTACAAAGGAGGAGGACTTGGCGTTCATAGCCAAGGCATAACCCAACCATTGGAGGTTGTGTTGCGATCTCGCTATGTAGGTTTGGGGTACACTAAAGAAGGATGTTCGAAGGACATCAAGGGAAAACATATATTGATGAACTCTCCGGGGAAGAGGAGTGATGGGGACACTTCACCATCGTTCCATGGTAACACTTGTTGTAGTGAAAGAGCTAAGGCGAGCTCTCATCATCATGATCACACCAGAGACCACCAAAGAAGGTATAATAAGTCTCATTATTCCAGAGTGTATTTTGATTATAAGAATGTTGATAACCATGGTCGTAAATCATGGCATCAAAAAACATGTCATATTTGTGGTTTTCATAACCATGTGTTTTCTAAGTGTTGGAAAAGGATGGTGGCACAAATGAGGATGAGGCATGGAAAGCCTTATTCCTAGCAGGAAAAGAAATTGATTAAGCAGGTTTGGAGGAGAAATACCTTTTGCACCCATTGCGACTGAAGTGGCCATAAAGAGCCACATGTTGGAGAATTCAACTAGAGCAGCGCCTTAAAGACAAAGCGCTTGTGCATGAACCAGTCGAAAGAGATGACCGACAAGCAAATCTCTCACAGGGGGATAACCCATTCACTTTGATAAGCGAGAGATGGTTTTTCTAGAGGTGTTAGCTTGTCATGGCCTTATTTTTGTAAATCATTTGTTTCATGTTACACTGTAAAAGTGATGATGTGTTTTTCCATCACTTTTTTAAGCAACAATGATATTTTGGCCTTGTGTTTTATGAGTCGTGTGATGCATTTATTTCATGTAAAAATGATGATGTCTTTTCCATCACTTTGAAATGTGACAATGATGTCTTGTCTTGTAATGATGTTGGGGTGTGATTTCCATTTGATGTAAAATTGACCACCGAGTACATGCTATAAACTCGTGGTAGGTATGGAAATTTTTGGGTCATAGTTGGTCAATTGAGCATGTGATTTGCAAGGGATTGTACTACAAGTTTGCAGAAGGTGCAGGTGTCAGTTCATCACTTATGTCTCCAAAGGACGCAGGTGAAGGAGAAGGAAGGGTGACTTTTCAGGACACTCATGTTGTAGACATAGTACACAACATTGCAGATTCTTGTTGATGCTTTTGGAGGACCAAAAGATCCTTAGTGGGAAGGATTGATCCATGTGGCTCCAGAGACACACACAGGACAAAGAGGGCTAAGGGAAGCTCAAAAATAAAATTATTTGGATTGCTTTAGAACTATGACTAAAGCGTAGATCTCGTTGTCCTGATCACAGTGGTGTGAACGGTTTGTCAAATCGAGCTCGTATGCAAAAGTTAGAGATGGTCAAAGTTCCAGGTTGACTTGGTGACTTGGCGGGCTTAAGGAGAGCACAAATTTGAAATTTTCCAGCAACTGGATTTCGACCAGCTCTGACCATATTCTGGGAAAATTTGTGGCCTATTTAGATTGACTCCTATGGTCAAAAATTTGAAAATTTTAAAATGCACTATTAGTTTTAAAAATCCCAAAAAATGATTAAAAAAATAGGGGGTGGTGGGCCACCACCCCCACCACCCCACCCACACTTTACAACCATTTACCATACGAGATGAGTGGGAGTTGAACTCATGATAGGCGGGTTACTAGCCCTACCCATGTGGTCACCCTACATAACCACACCCACTATTTTAAAACAGAAAAAACAAACACATATATATGAGGGGTGATCGACAGTCAACCCCGCCACCCCAAAATAACTCATGTATATTAATACCCTGTGCGGGGTTGGTTGGGATGGCCGCCCAATGCGGACCTAACCCATACCAAAAACCAAAACACACCCTCATAAAAATATACACGTGAATTTTGTGGGAGGTGGGATTTGATCCCCCGACCTCCTTTAAATAATTTCTAAATTTTACCCACTGCACCAATGGTGACTTTGGTCAATCCACTTGAATTTTATTACTTAAACCCAATTATTCATAGTTCGAGGCCAGACTAGAGGAGAATACCCATGAATTTCGAGGTGGGCACAAATTTCGATGCAGGTGGAATCATGAGTAGGCCCAGAAATAGGGAGCGAAACCATGAGCCTTGAAATTTTCCCGAGGAGGTAATTTTTCTCCATGTCAGAATATAGTCAAGTTTACAATCATTTTTCACGGTTTCTCATAGGGAACACAATGGTGAGGTCAGATTCACCTTTTGATTTGTAGATTTCTAGTCCACCTATGGAGCAGCGTCATGGAGGAATCTAGGGGGAATCTAAAAGATTCCATTTTGCCCCAGATCTTCACTTTGTCAGAATTAAGAAAATGGACAGTTGATTTTGCACTATTCAACATCACAAATATGATGGTATATTCAGATTTCCTGTCTAAGCTTTATATTTTTCGGTAAATTTTTGAAGTGATGTTGCAATGTCAACTTTTAGCGAGTGAGAAGTTGATTTCACACATTTTGATGCCATGATTGTGAAGGTGATTTCAGATCCAGCAGCGTAGCAGCCCATTCTTTAGTCGTCCTCAGCGTGAGGTATATGATGTGTTATCACCCAAAAATTCTCAAAACATCATTGTGTCAAGTTTGTTTTTGGTCATGGGTCAAAATAGGGTCTTAGGAATCTTTTCTTGAATTTGACCAAAAGGGAGTATTAGATTTTTAAGTTTGAACCTTATTTAGTGTTAAACAAATCCATTCTAAAGGTTTTTCATGTCAATTCATTCATCATTTCATCATTCATTTCATTTTCCTAAGTTTTTCCATCAAAACTATCCAATTAGCCAAGAAACCTTACTTTCATAGTGCCACTAGTTCAAAAAATTCACTTTGCGCTACGAAAGCGCTGATAGTTTTGTAGCGCAAACAACAAAACTCTGTATTTTCTAGTTGTGCTCAGTCACCTTCCAAGGCATTTTTTGAGAAAATTAAAACGAATTTAGGAAACCTACAAGAGGTTTTTCTTCCTAACTAACCTAAATACAAAAACCTCTCTTATTTTTTCCAATTCATTAGGAGGTTGGAGAAATGGATAAATTAAAACGCGCTATGTAACTGTTGTTACAAAATGTCCTATACATGACTGTTTAGAAGTCAACTTCACATTCAATTTCTGGCCGAATGAAAAATTATTTTGGAATTCAGAAAGAGGTTTGTATTTATAATAGCCCCAAATACAATAAAATCTCTCACTTTTCTCATATGTGTTATCAGTGGGGAGATACAAGGCGTTCGTTAAAGCCCTATTTTTAGAAACGGAGTCTTCCTGTTTTACACATTTTTTGCAAAGGAAGTTTCTGGACAACAGGAGATATGGTTCAAAAAAATAAGAGAGGATTTTATTGAAGAAAAAATGGCCTACAAAAACTCCTTTAGTTTCTCAAAATACATCATGGAGTAAGAGATATAGGCTTTGTCCCAAGACCTATTATTCAGGAAAAAAAAGAAAAACCAATAGGCCAACCTATTGCAAATGAAGAAGGGACCTCAAGAAGGCTGGAATGACTCTGTTTTTCAAGTGATATGATGAAATAAGGTCTATTTTAAGTTTTTTCACATTTACACTTTACATTTTGGAAAATTTTTTAAGGATCTGCATACTTAGCAGTTTCATAGCGCATTTAGTGTAAAAAATCAAAAAAGCACTATGAAACTACTGTAGCTACTTTTCTTTCTCATTTTGGTCAATTTTTGAGAGGTTGAAGAGTGAGTCAAGATCTAAAACTGATATGGGAGATGTATTAAGGGGTAAGTGAAGTGATGCAAGTGGAAAGGATTCAGTTTTTGAAGAATTAAGACTTGAAATGACAGTTTTTCAAAGGCGCTATGAAATTGCTGTGTTTTCATAGCACAGTTTATTACAACCTTCTTAAACAATTTTTGGAAGTGGTTTTGACATGTTGGAGGCTAGGGATAGGTGAAGAGACATGTTAAGATAATTTCCAACATCTCAGGACCACGAAATAAAATTGAATTGATGATCAAATTGTACAAAGACTGCAAAGGATGTGATGCCTAAAAAACAGGGTATGATTTCCTGTTTTTGTGGAGGTCAAACAAAGTGGACATGAAGAGCTGAAGCCCATCATCCAAATTCGACTATGTGTTGTTACAATTGGAAAATTATGTAAATGTAGGTGGATAAGGTTGTTTTATATAACAATAAGCAGTTTGAGTCCTTTTTGGATTAGTATTGTTAAGTATATTAGGTATCTTTATGTAATAAATTCCATATCTTACAGTTATGCAAGGTGTTAGTTAGTGTCAGCAGTTGGAAATTAAATGTATCCAGCCTAGAGGAAGATCATCACATGTTTTAATATGTATATTAAAGACCAAGAGGTCGAATTAGCAAGGGGTTGGACATTTTTTAGCAAAAAGACTCTGTTTTTTGTAAGTGACTGTTTTCAGCTTAATACAGAATTTCTACTTAGAAAACTCAAGATTCATAAGGAGTTCTTGTATGTTCTTGTTTTTATGGCATATTTTCAATATTCTATTACAATGGTGTTTTCTTATGTTACTCAAAATTCATCAATGATGCTCTCACTTCCTTCGTAGACAAACTAACTGTGTGTTTCACTGTTCTACATGTGTATTCCTTGACTTGAACTCTGATATGCCTTGAATTCCATGCTAGGTAGATTATTTTGGTTTTTCTGAAGCTATTATGACTCCATAAGCCCAATGTACACTTACTAATGTGATTTACAACCAATTTATATCATTTTTTTATCCCATATAGAGTTAGCCATCTACATATTTATAAAAAATCATAAACCCTTGAGAGAGCCCTCTCAGGTTGAGGAGGCTAAGCCTTAGCCAAAATATTGGTCTGAAATAGTTACATGAGATTAACTTGATTGGCATCCTATCAAGTCTGATTTTGTGATAACATTTTGGTGCGTCTGTCGGGAGTCCTAAGATTATACTTTCCCGAGATTTTGAAGCTAAACTTCTGAAGGTAGCAGGAGCTCAGGAAGCTTTTCGAGGTTGCATCTACCTTGGAAACTCCACACATAAAATAATCAAATGGAATGTGACTCCACTACTTGAATATCAGTAGCTTGATGAAGTTTCAGAATGAGTTCCATTGCAAGGATAAATTCCAGGTATGGCCCTATGAATCAATCTCATATCCATGGTTTTCCAAATCTTATGCCAAAAATTGAATGGTTAACTGATCTTCCTATATTCAAAGATGAAAATAAATACAATGCTGCTCTTCATTTGGTTAGATTCCATATGCATGTACACACTCTTAAGGTCCAATTCCCTGAGGATTGTCTCATGAAGATGTTTATGGCCACTTTGGAAGGAAAAGCACAGTCTTGGTATGAAAGCTTTCCAAATGGTTCATTATATTCTCTTGTTGATTTCCATGTTGCATTTTATGAGATGTATGAAGAGTGTCATCCTTCCTTATTGCTGGTTAAAGACTGCTATAAACACTGTGTGAGTTTTATTGAATATTTGGAGAATTGTTATGAAGATGATGAGTTCATGGATGAGAAAATTTTAGAAGCCCTTCATGACAATCCCTTTCATCACCAAGAAGAAATGATAGCCTCTTTCCTAGATGAAAATGAAACCCAACAGGAGTTTATTTATGAAAATTATGATGCATCCTCTAAGTTTGATGAAAGGTTGCAGTAGACTTGTCAATATTTTGATCATCAAGAGTATGAGAATCATTGCAAAAACGAAGAGGAAATACTGGAAGATAGTTTCTATAACCCTCAAGTTAAGGAACGTGTTGATTTTTCATGTCTTTCCTTATATCAGCCAACATCAAATAATGATCACACTAAGGAAAAAATGTGTGAAATTTTTTCTTTATCCTTGTCTTCTAATCTGAAATCATTTGAGTGCAAGTCAAAGATAAGATTCAGTTTGTGGATGAAGTTGTAGAGAACAATGAAAAGGAAATTCAAGTTTCAAAAGATAAAATTTAATCTCATAGTATTCATGATCAAGATCAGTTTTTTAAAATGGTTTTAATGCTAGAACACAAAGAGGGGGTGTTGCTACCTTTCTTCTTAGAGATTGAGGAAGAATACATTATTTTTGTAAATTATTTTGAAAATTAGTTTGAAAGCACACAACTGAAGCCTTATGTGGTTTTTCAAAGTATGGATGAGTTGTCCAAAGTTGCAGAATGTCATGAGAAGCATCAAACATATCATGTCTTCTTTGATCCTATAGTTGAGTACATGGAAGAGTTATACAGTCCAGATTTCCAATTATATTTTCATTTTGAAGATCAGTTACATCTCATGTTGCCTTGGTCATTTCAGTATCATGTTTACTTTTGGTTCAAGCACAGTTAAGAGATTCAAGTGTCAGATCAGATCAATGACTGGCTTCATTGGAAGTTTCTTGTTCCTTGAGTTACAAATGGAGATTGCAGTTGATAGGGTAGGTAGGAGTGTGTGAATAAGCTCGAAGATGACTGAGCATATTTTCAGTAGGTACATATTTGGTTCTTCTATAGTGATCATAAATATTGAGCCTGAGGTGAATGTTATAAGAGTTTGAAGAAGAGCTTGGAAATTTCAAAGTTTTTTTTTGTTTTGGTCAAGAAAATGGATAGCAACACTGGAACTACTAGTTCTTAGTGTACCACAGGGGCACACTATCCCAAGTGGAGCCTCTGTTATCAACCAAAAATTCTCAAAACATCATTGTGCCAAGTTTTTTTTTTTATCATGGGTCAAAATAGGGTCTTAGGAATCTTTTCTTGAATTTGACCAAAAGGGAGTATTAGATTTTTAATTTTGAACCTTCCTTAGTGTTAAACAAATCCATTCTAAAGGTTTTTCATGTAAATTCATTCATCATTTCATCATTCATTTCATTTTCCTAAGTTTTTCCATCAAAACTAGCCAATTAGCCAAGAAACCTCACTTTCATAGCGCCACTAGTTCAAAAAAGTCACTTTGCGCTACTAAAGTGTTGATAGTTTCGTAGCGCAAATAACAACTCTGTTTTTTCTAGTTTTGAGAAGTCAAATTCCAAGGAGGTTTATGAGCAGCTGGAAAAGAATTTAGGAAAAATAAAAGAAGTTTTTCTTCCTAACTGACCTAACTACAAAAATATCTCTCAGTTTATTCCAATTCATTAGGAGATGGGATAAATTGATAAATTAAAACACACTATGAAACTGTTGTTACAAAATGTCCTGTACATGACTGTTTAGCAGTCAACTTCAAGTTCAGTTTCTAGCCGGATGAAAAAGTATTTTGGAATTATGAAAGAGGTTTGTCTTCATCACAGTTCCAGATACAATAACCTCTCTCAATTTTCTCATATGTGTTATCAGTGGGGAGTTATAAGGCATTCTTTAAAGCCCTAGTTTCAGCAACAGAGTTTTCCTGTTTTACACATTTTGTTCAAAGGAAATTTCTAGACAGTAGGAGATATGGTTCAAAAAAACAAGAAACGTTTTTATTAAAAACATAATGGCCTACAAAAATGTCCTTCATTTTGTAAAAATACATCATGGAGTAAGAGATATAGGCTCTGTCCCAAGACCTATTTTTCAGGAAAAAACAGGAAAAACCAATAGGCCAACCTATTGCAAATGAAGAAGGGACCTCAAGAAGGTTGGAATGACTCTGTTTTTCAAGTGATATGATTAAATAAGGTCTATTTTAAGTTTTTTTAACAGTAACACTTTACATTTTGGAAAAATTTGGAAGAATTCACATACTTATCAGTTTCGTAGCGCATTTAGTGTAAAAAGCAGAAAAGCGCTACGAAACTGTTGTAGCTGCTTTTCTTGCTCATTTTGGTCAATTTTTGAGAGGTTGAAGAGTGATTAAAGAGCTTAAACTGATATGGGAGATGTATTAAGGGGTAAGTGAAGTGATGCAAGTGGAAAGGATTCAGTTTTTTAAGAATTAAGACTTGAAATGACAGTTTTTCAAAGGCGCTACGAAACTGCTGTGTTTTCGTAGCGCAGTTTATTACAACCTGCTTAAATAGTTTTTGGAAGTGGTTTTGAAATGCTGGAGGCTAGGGATAGGTGAGGAGATGTTTTAAGATAATATCCAACATCTAAGGACCAAGAAATCAAGCTTAATTGATGATCAATTTGTTCAAAGAATGTAAAGGATGTGATGCCTAAAAAACAGGGTATGGTTTCCTGTTTTTGTGGAGGTCAAACAAAGTGGACATGAAGAGCTGAAGCTCATCACCCAAATTCGACTATGTGTTGTTAAAATTGGAAAATGATGGAAATTTAGGTGGATAAGGTTGTTTTAGATAAAAATAAGTAGTTTGAGTCCTTTTTGTATTAGGACTGTTAAGTAGATTAGGTGTCTTTATGTAATAAATTCCATATCTTACAGTTATGCAAGGTGTCAGTTAGTGTCAGTAATTGGAAATTCGATGTATCTAGCCTAGAGGCAGATCATCACATGTTGTAATATTTCTATTAAATACCAAGAGGTCAAATTATTAATGGGTTGGACATTTGTTAGCAAAAAGACTCTATTTTTTTAAGTGATTGTTTTCAACATAATACAAAATTTCTACTTAGACAACTCAAGATTCATAAGGAGTTCTTGTATGTTCTTGTTCTGATGGCATATTTTCAATATTCTATTGCAGTGGTGTTTTCTTATGTTACTCATAATTCATCAACGATGCTCTGACTTCCTTCATAGACAAACTAACTATGTGTTTCACTGTTCTACATGTGTATTCCTCGACTTGAACTCTGATATGCCTTCACTTCCATGATAGGTAGATTATTTTTGTTTTTATGAAGCTATTATAAATCCATAAGCCTAATGTACACTTGTTAATGTTATTTACAACCAGTTTATATCATTTATCTGTTTTTATCCCATATAGAGTTAGCCATCTACATATTTATCAAAAATCATAAACCCTTGAGAGAGCCCTCTCAATTTGAGGAGGCTAAGCCTTAGCCAAAATATTGGTCTGAAATAGTTACATGCGATTAACTTGATTGGCAGCCTATCAGGTCTAATTTTGTGATAACATGATGTGTTTATTTCATGTACTTCTTTGTCCCTAAGATGCATAGTGTTGTACATATCCCTGTTGATGTATGAGTCGTGGGATCTTGTTTTGTTATTGATGTATTTTATGTCATGGATTTGTATTACGTTTTATATCCCTTTGATGCCATGTTTCCAGGATCCTCATTGTCAAATGTATGTTGTTTGAGATCCATTTTTTTTCCATCTTGGCGGGATACTCATAGTCATTACATGTGAGTTGTTGTCATATTGATAGGAGCCTTGTTGTGAATGAGAGTTCCGAAAGTGGAAAATCTCGTAGAGAGGTCTAGCCACTCTTATGTGAGGGCATTTCCCTTGTATGTTAGAAAAAACGCATCCATGTACATCTCCTTACAACACTTAATGCAGCGACCTACACCATTTTGACACCGAGGCCCAGAGATGTAGTCCCTCTTGGACGAACTCTATTATCAAATGACGTGTTCTTATGATTGTTGATCTTGACATGTTATGTTCCTTTTATTTACAACATGTAGTTGTTCATCTATGTTCATTAACGCTTTTGATAAATTGTAATCCTTACACATCAGTCGAAGTAAAAGGTATTGGTTAAGGGTATCAAGAAATTACCCTGGATCACCAACAATATTATACAACTATGTCTCTCCTCTCACCATTGGTTCTCATATCTCTCCAATGAATTACTCTCACAAAGGAACCAACCTCTCCAACATGAAGTAATCAAATAATAATAGCTCAAAGATATGGAGAGACAAACACTCTTGTTCATAATCCAATATTTTTATCCTTTACTTTATCCTCAATCTTCTTCATTCAATGAGAGACTTATTCTTGAATTAATCACCTTATAGAAAAAATAACAACTCAAATCAACTCTAAATCATCAAAAATAATTTGTAAATACTTTGGGAAATTCTTATGTTATTTGATGTGCAGGCACAATTTGGGGATTCCTCTCTAAGGCTATCTTCAATGGGATAGTATATGCATCCCAAAGAGGAATTTTTCTAGGATAATATCCCATTCCATTGAAGATAGTAATATCTTTACTCTATGCACAAATTATTCCCAGATCAGTTGAATTTCGTAACCTCTTTCCACCAAACTTGTAGCTCGGATTCATTAATATGAAACTTTGAGACACTATAAAAAACATTGAGGAACATAGATATGACCAGTACAAGGCATAGAAACATGATTAAAAGGTTGAGCACTGGTTGACATCAATGGAAACACTACAATTCCAACAATCTCCCCCTTTTACATTGATGTCAATCTAATCATGATATTCCTTCCTAAACTTGACTTCTGAAGTTGAGCTCTCTCTCCCCCTTTGATATTAAAGGCAAGTGGAAATACATAGAAAGGAAAACACATAATACATAACAATGAAAAGGTACAATGCCAAGTGTAGCATACTACCCCTAATGGGATGCCTCATATAATCATCCAAGTTTTTGTTCATCAAAATTTATGGTTTCTTATGCATCGTTGCCTCAAGAAAGAGACTACACTGGTTGAAATCAATGGAAACACTACAATTCCAACAAGCTCCCCCTTTGACATTGATGTCAATATAATCATGGTATTACTTGCTAAACTTGACTTTTGAAGTTGAGCCCTCTCTCCCCCTTTGATATTAAAGGAAAGTGGAAATACATAGAAAGTAAAACACAAAATACATAACAATGAATGTACTAATAATACATGACTTCTTAATAATACATGAATGTACTAATGATGACAAGATCAACACCATGCCCACTCCAAGCTAAATACCTCTATAATGGAATTGCAACCATTTTCCCTCCATTGTTGTACATGCTATCTACTCTTCCAATGCCTCCTTGTCACATACAAGAGGATGCTCCTCATGGACCAAGTATTCAACACATACATCGCCAAATGACTTGATCATTATTACATGTTGGCATTATGACTAATGTGTCGTCCTTTATGGAAACCTACTTGTAGCATGATGAGTATGTGTTGTCCTTGATGTCAATATACTTTATGAGTTGTAAATTGATGGAAAATTAATAGATGCGGGATGTATTAACAAGCCAGTTCAAAGGTAATAAAGTGATTGGGAAAAGGCATGCAGTTCAAAGACAGAAGAATGATGTAGGTAAAAAATTGAATAAATATATGCGGGTTTGATGAAGCAAAGCCGCGTACACACGTGGGTATGGTAAAGAGAAAGTGCGTACAGTTTCCGCACTATGATTTCCTCAATACCAAGGGTCCTTACCATGGTATTAGCCCATAGTAGTGAGCATGTCAACGGATATTTGATCTCGTCTAGGAATACTACTGACATTAGTGTGGTATTAACCTGTGGTATCAGCTAAGGCCTAAAATTATATAAGGATATGAATATCTAAGTGTACAGTGTGCAATTATATGGGTGATTGATGAATACTTTGATCTGAAGTATGATTGCATGGTATGATTTATTAATGAGTGATTGATCTGAAATAAGTATGTACCAGGTAATACAACGATGGATCAGGATCATTAGACCTAACATGACTATGTATTTTATGATCTGCTTATGGGTTGATTTGATCTGTGACTTGACACGTGTTTATTAATTTGTATGTCAAGATCTGGGTATGTTTGAAATTCTTATGCGTAGCAAAGCTATAAGTTTATATTTTTAGATCTATACGCGAGTTTGTCTCCGGGAAGGTACATACATATGCAAATTCCCTTATGAGTAGTAGCGTATTGATTTTGTAGTATGGGTAGATCAATACATAGGTCTCATTCCTGAAAAAAATGTATACATGTGGAAGCTCTTCATGATAAGCACATATATAAGCTAGCCTTTTCTGCAGGGCATGATGTCTGATCAGTATAATCTATTTTTTTGAATTTTGTTGTTGTCTATCTATGATGTCTCTCATGAAGATCTGGATTTTTCAGTGATGTTTGAAGTTAATGGATTGTGATTTGATGAATGGTCATGATACTGCTAGTTGTATGTGGTTCAGAGAACTGTGATGGATCTGATAGAATGATTCAATATGTTTACGGGAAATTATTTATTTAGTTTAGGTTCAGAGTGGTTCAGTTTCAGAATTTTTTTGGTTGAGATCTATACGTGGGTTTACTTCATGGAAAGCACATATACACACGGTTTTGGATAAGTATAATAGGATATGAATTATGTTATATGACAAATCAGGGTTTGCAGTTAATTTTGTAACCTGATGCAGTGGCTTGGTTTCAATATTGGTATTCTGGTTGTATTGATCTAACTATTTTGAATGATTTGGGTCTCAATTGACGATTGTTTGATTCAGTGATTCAGTGGTTGATTCATAATTTGCTACAACGAACGATTTTAGTTTTTTTTTTTATATATATATATGGTATTAGGATTAAATGATGATAGTAGGGTCCAGTTTGAAAATTTGATGAAAAGTGACCTACAAGTTGGGATGTGTTGAGACAGTTGGATCCAATATGAAAATTTTTGAAACATGGTCCATAGTGGTGATGGGGGTTGGAGCTCCCTTATATTAAAGAGTTGGAGAACAAATGAAGGTTGTAGCCTTCTACACGTGGGTGCCTGCGTGATAGTATGAGTTTGCTCTAGTACAAGATTGTAAGAAGTTTTCATTATAATAAAATTGAAGACAAGTACAATAGCAACAATAGTTTTGTCCCACATTGGGTTTCCACCTAAAATCCTAGTGTTCATGTGTGTTTCTTATGTGTGATTCTCTATTCTGTTCTTACTGCACATGTTTATTTCTTATCAAATGTCTGATGAATCGCTGATGCACTAGTTTAAGATAATCAGATGAAGATTTAACTGGAATATAATTTCACTGAATATACGCTACTTATCTTCATAAAATCCACATATATACGCAGGTTCACTTCAATATAGTCATGTACAGAAATCATAATTAAAGAAAAAATTTATATATGTTTTAAAACACTGATTCACCGCCCCCCCTCTCTTAGTATTTTTCCCAACATTACGGGGCTTTAAAAATAACAAATAAATGGTTGTACCATAACTCCATAAGTTCACTCATGGCTAAAATTTGACTCTTCTCTGCATGTTTATCACCATGACTTGCAACCAACATGGCTCAAAAATAGACTTCTCAACCAAAATATAAAACAAGAATATATGGTTGAAATATGACTCAACTTGACTCCATGCATGATTGACTCTACAACCACTCCACCATGAACCAAATGATAAAATTAATGAAAATATATGGTTGAAACTTACACTTAGTAGTGTATACATGGTTGATTTAAATTTTCACTAAGACGCATGCCAAACACCTCTCTCTCATACATTTCCAACAGAATAATTGCATACTAGGATGCATGTATGGCTGAAAAATATATATCCACTTCTATCCATGCTAAGAAAAATATTTTCACTCCAATGCACTAACCAACACTAGAGAAACTCAACCAATGAAAATGATGAACATAAATTATTACATACAAGGCTAATTCATAGCTTCCAACTAATGATGATAAAGAGAGAAATATGCTACAAAAAAATGAATGAAAGTATGAATGAAGTTGCTCCATAAACCACAAAATATTAGATGGATGCATAACTCCTCCTGAGCTAATTATACCTCCAAAGGAAATGTTGATTCTATGGACCTGAATGTGAAAGTAAGCTCACGATCAAGCATGATACTACTACTACAACTTGTACACATATCCATCATGTTTCCATATTGCTACTTGTGCAACAACTCATAATGCCACCTCATGCTACCACACTATGTTATGTGCTACCCTTGAGACTATGAATCCCTCACATGCATTTTTGCAGTCTAAGTATATATGTCATTCAAGAACATACTGTAATAGGGTATGATATCTCCTACTCATAATATTAATAGGGACTCACTCTTCCTTTCATACACATTGTTTGGTGTCCCAAATCCTTTGGCAAGTATTCTCTTTGGCCCTTATTTCCTGAAGTAGCAACCTTTGGAGTTGAAAACCACTTCCTTGCCTCTATAACGCATCTGTATCACACTCAAGATATTTTTCTTTATACTCTCAATGATAACCACATCAAATTCATTAGTCTTATTTTCATCAAGATTGGCCTTTCTGTTACACCATTTTTTGGTCATCTAACCTATTACTATTAGATGAACCAAAGTACACCATGTAAGACCAATTTTAACCTAGTAAAATTGCTTTCACTATGAAAAATAACTTATTAATCCATAATTTATTAAGTTGTTTATAGTCTAAACATGAAACCCCATGAGGAATAATTGAATAAATCCTTATTTGTTTGATTTTCATCAAGGGACAATTAATTAAACAACAATTTAATTAATATTCCTGGTCATATTTAACCCAAAAAAGGAAAATTAATTAGATAAATCACTATTTATCTTATTATTTTATAGGAATAATTATTTAAAACATTATTTAAATAATACTCCTTATTAAATTTTGTTGGGAAAAATACTGAGAGGGGGGGGGGGGGGGGGTGAATCAGTATTTATAGCTTATAATATAAATTCAACTTTTTCTTTTGAGCAGATTTCCATACGCGGTTTTATGAATGGAAATAGCGTATGCACGTGGAAATGCTATAATATAAATTCAACTTTTTCTTTTGAGCATATTTCCATACGCGGTTTTTATGAATGGAACTAGTGTATGCACGCGGAAATGCAGAAAGAAACTAGCGTATACTGATTTAACTTTCCAGATTTAGAGAAAATTCTCAAAAGCAATCTTATAAACAGATTTATCAGTTATGTATCAGATTATGAGAAGTAATCAACAGAATAAAGCATCACACACATGAACACCAATATTTAAGGTGGAAACCCAATTTGGGAGAAAACCACCACTACTGTCGTCTCTGTTTTCAATCTTTATTATATAGAAAACCTTTTACAACATAGTACTGATGCAAAATCATACCAGTACGCAGGCTTCTACCTGCAGAAGGCTGCAACCTTCTCTCGTTTTCCATCTACAACTGGAAGGGAGCTCCGACCCCCTGATCTCGTTTACCAGCCTATCCTAGAAGGGAGCTTCAACCCCCTGAAATCAATCACCAGCATCTACTGACATAAAGCTTCTTCTTTCATACTGAAGGCTTCAACCCCCAGATCTACTGCTGACCACGTTTCATCAATTTTCATACTGGATCCAAAAACTTCAACACAACCCTTCACTTAACATCAACAAACATACTTTGCCCAATACTTCAAACAGAACAGTGAGACCACTGTAACCAGAATGTCAGAAATGAACCAGACTTCATAATAGATATGCAGATACAAACTCAACTCTGAACATTCATTAATTCAAATAGCATACGCTACTTTTCTTCACTGAAGCCGCGTACATACGCGCTTTCCTGCATACCAACCCACATATATACGTGCTTTTTCTGAAACCAAATAGCGTATAGATCTGTAAAAATAAATTTTGTAGAATAGACCAGATCTATAAAACTTACCCAGATTTATTCATTTTCTTCAGAAAACTTGCGCCAGTTCTTCATGATTTCGTCAGTCGATCAAATCAGAGATTCATCATCGTCAGATCTAGAGATCTTGAACCATCATTATATCCATGGGTGCATCATAGATTCAGATCTATCAATTAAGAGCAGAGTTCATCCATGCAGATATTCCTTAGAGAAATTTATTCATCAACAACCCTTACACATGCACACCTTGCACTATGATCTTCTTCTCCTTAAATAGATTTAGCTTTTACCAATACCATGAGTCAAAACCACACAACTTCTGATGGTATTCTTGGACGGAATCAAATAAACCATACAACGCTCAATACTGTGTGCCAAAACCATGGTAATGCCCCTTGGTATTATAATTTTGGAGCGCAAAAGGGCATACGCGACTTGGGACGTACTTATCCACGTGTATATGCGACTTGGCCTTTACAAAAGCGCGTATACATTGTGACATATTATATTTATCATTTCTCCGGCACATACTGGACTTCTTTTTCTCTGTCACATCTGAACTGCACTGTAGATACATCATTCTTACATCTTTAACACATAGGTTGCTATCCAAAGAAAACTCATCAAGTCAGTTTCCATCAAGGACAACTTCATCAAGTAGGTTGCCATCAAGGACAACACATTGCATCCATGGAAAATTTTAGGGGCTAATATTCGCAGGAGGGTTAATTTTCCATGGTTTTTCAAAAAAAAAAAATCGCTAATTTCCATTTTTTTATATAAATGATTCGCCCAAATTTTACAATATAAAATTATTTTACGTTAAAAATCGCCAAAATTATATAGACAATATATATATTATCATTATAAATTTGAATAATTTTACAAATACATCAATAAATTTTTTATAGTTTGCATATTAGGGACTAGTGAGATTCGCCAATTTTTTAAACTTCAAGATAATTTTCCATCCTTAAAATTATCCCTGAATTTGCATCATATTGCCAACAATCTCCCCCTTTGGACTTGATGGCGACCATGACCATAAATACATTCAGCAACAACATTCTCCCCCTTTGACATCAAGGGCAAAGGGTAGATCAAGATCCTTTGTACCGACAATACCATGCTCCCCCTGAGATCATGTTGCATCTGCAAACATAATATTCAATGAAGTACATGACTCTATAACTCAACTTAGTTTGACCTTTCCTATTACCAAGGACTCATACTTACATCAATGATCCAACCAAGTGTATTTACAAGTTTGACTCAATTACCCAACCAAGTGGGCTTACAAAATGGAATAAGTCTTTGCATGATTGAATATTACAATTTTTACATCATGGGTCTCAACATGAACTTTTTCATCAAATTACAGAAATGACTTATACAATCAAGATCAAAGATTCTCAAGCATGAGATCAGACTACAAAAAATAATTAGAATGCCAACAATGCATCCTTTCCACATGACCAGTTCTCCCCCTTAGCCTGTGCATCCTGAACACTTTCAACAACAAATCATCAAGGCAACTTCATCAGAAGTATTAAAGAATGAAACAGAAATATGAGAGCTGGAACATCACCAGAGAGACCCAAAAGCACTGCAGCTATGCTGAAGAATGCTGACCCAGAAAATTTTTGTCAGCAAACACTCATACGTAGTTTTCTGTGTATAAACTCACGTATATACGCGACTGTCCTTCAGGAAATACGCGTATCCAATTTAATCTTCTGAAAGTAGATTTGATCTTCTGCATGGTAGAGACTACTCCCAGCTTCTGTCTAAGATATTCGAACGCTTCCCTGGGTAAATGTTTGGTAAATATATCAACAACTTGTTCTTTGGAGGGAACATACTCCAACTTCACCTTTTGTTCAAGCACTTGTTCACGTAAGAAGTGATACTTGATGGGAATGTGCTTGGTCTTGGAATGCATAACAAGATTCTTTGAGATACTGATGGCACTTGTATTATCACACATAATGGAGATAGGAGGTGAAAATTTGATTTGAATGTCTTGTAAGGTTTGCATCATCCAAAGAAGTTGAGTGCAACATGATGTGGCAACCACATATTCTGCTTCTGTTGTAGATAAGGCAATAGAGCTTTGCTTCTTGCTGAACCAAGATACTAACCGGGGCCCCATATAGAATGCACCACCACTAGTGCTTTTCCGATCATCAACATTTCCAGCCCAATCTGCATCAGTGTAAGCATGAAGAGTAAGATAAGCATTCTTTGGATACCATAGTCCAAAGTCTTGAGTTCCTTGTAGATATTTGAATATTATTTTGACAGCCTGAAGGTGAGACTCTTTTGGATTAGCTTGGAATCGTCCAACAATCCCAACTGCATGCATAATGTTTGGTCTAGTCCCAGTGAGATAAAGTAGACTTCCTATCATTGATCTGTATTCTGGTTGATTCACCGTGGGAGAATCATCATGAGAACTGAGATTGCATCCGGTTATCATTGGTGTACTTACGGGTTTGCATTCTTCCATGCCATACTTCTTCAGAATTTGCTTAAGATATTTTGCTTGTGATAGGAATATACCATCTGTAGTTTGATGCACTTGCAAGCCAAGAAAGAATGTTAGTTCCCCAAGTAAAGACATTTCAAATTCTTGCTGCATGACAGAAGCAAATTTCTAACTCATAGATTCTTCATTACTTCCAAAAATGATATCATCAACATATACAACCACAATCAATAGTTTATCATTTTCAATTTTTGTGTATAAGTTGCTATCAGCAGACCCCTTTGAAAATCCTTGTTGATGAAGATATTTGTCAAGGCGATAATACCATGCCCTTGGAGCTTGTTTGAGACCATATAGAGCCTTTTTAAGTCTACAAACAAGTTTTTCATCATTTCCCAAAATGAATCCTTTTGGTTGTTCTATATAAACTTCTTCTTCTAGATCACCATTGAGAAAAGCAGATTTAACATCCATTTGATAAACTTTGATTTGTTGGAATCTTGAAAAAGCAAGAAAAATTCTTATGGCTTCAAGTCTAGCTACAGGAGCAAAAGTTTCTTCAAAGTCTATACCTTCTTGTTGAGAATACCCCTTGCAAACAAGTCTAGCTTTATTTCTTATAACATCCACATTCTCATTTAACTTGTTTTTGAATATCCATTTAGTTCCAATGACATTTTTGTCATGAGGTCTTGGTACTAATTCCCAAGTGTGATTCTTTTCAATTTGATCAAGCTCTTCATTCATGGCTTGAATCCAACATTCATCTTTGCTAACTTGATTGACATTGTGTGGTTCAATAGTGGATAGAAATGCGAGATAGCTAGAAGATCCCACAAGAGTCCTTCTTGTTTGTACACCTGATCCCTTTTCTCCCAAAATTTGAGATTCTGGATGATTCTTTTGAACATATCTGGATGGAGCTTTTTCAGATAAATCATCTTCAGGTTCTTCATTGGGTTCACTATCTATATCATTTCTATTTGATGTAGAAGGATATATGTCATCATCGTCTTCATCTGTTGTTTGTTTTTCTTCTTTTGGATCTACAGGAGACTCATCAATAACAACATCAATACATTCAACAATCTTCCGAAGTCTTTTATTGTAACATTTATATGCTCTACTCCTAGAGGAGTAACCAAGAAGTATTCCTTCATTTTCTCTGGGTTCAAACTTGCCAAGTTTTTCATCATTATTTTTGATAAAACATTTACTTCCAAAAACTCTAAAATGCTTCACAGTGGGAGGATTACCATACCAGAGTTCATATGGAGTTTTATCACTATTTACACAAACATGTGCCTTGTTAAGAATATTTACCGCTGTATGTGCTTCTTCTCCCCAGAATGTGTCAGGTGTTCCGGAATCATCAAGCATAGCTCTAGCCATTTGTTGAACTGTTCTATTCATTCTTTCTGCTACGCCATTTTGTTGTGGAGTGCCAGCTACAGAAAACTGTCTTTTTATGCCATGTTGTTCACAAAATTCAAGGAATTCATCTGATGTATATTCTCCTCCTCGATAAGATCTAAGACACTTGATTTTTAGATCTAATTCATTTTCAACCAGTGCTTTGAAGATCTGAAATTTCTCAAATGCTTCATCTTTGTGTTTAATCAACCCAATCCAACACATTCTAGAGAAATCATCAATAAAGAAGATAAAGTATTGTTCACCATGTGGTGACTTTTTCCTCACAGGCCCACATATGTCAATATGAATGAGTTCAAGAGGCTTACTTGATGATCCTTCCTTGGCATTAAATTGCACTCTGGTTTGATTACTGAATTGGCAAGATTTGCATATGATACTTTCAGGTAGAGTACTAATAGGAAGATCACAAATAGCTTTAAGTCTGCTTGATTTGTTGATTTGAGAGAAGCTAAGATGTCCCAACCTTCTATGCCATAGCCAGTTTTCTGAAGATTTACTCAAGTAACATTGATCTTTGCAGTTCTTCAATACATACAGGTTGCTTGGAGTTCTGTTTCCTTTTATAATTGTTTTACCTGTATCAAGATCACGTACCACACATTCTTTTGAACTAAAGACAACTTCAGTTCCTTGATCACACATTTGACTTACACTTAACAGGTTATGCTTTAATCCATCCTCATACATGACATTATTAGCTTTCACCTTTTCTTTTAGAAAAACAGACCCTTTTCCCTTAATGACAGCAGGAGTATCATTTCCAAATGTAACATTCTTTTATTTTTCTAGAGCACTATATGCAAGAAGTTTGTTTTTGTCACCTGTCATGTGTTTTGAGCATCCACTATCAATATACCATTGATTTTCTTCACCTTATGCAAATAAAGCTATGCCACAATTTTCAACCTGTAATTCCTTCTTTTTCCACACTTTGGTGTTTGAAGGAAAATGCTCTTTTGGCTGGACTTTGCTCCTGCATTCAGATTCTTTATGGCCAAAGTTATTGCAATAAGCACATTCAACTTCATTTTGAAGAGGAGTAAAGTTGTTATAGGTATTCTTCTTTGTTCCAAAATCCATCCTTTTCTTTCTTGCTTCTCTTGTCATGATGGTTTTATATGCAACACATTGAACAACTTTATGACCAAAATTGTGACATGAGAAACATTGTCCATTGAAGAAAAAATTTATGCTATTATGAAATATTCTACTTGAATTTACCTGTTGGTTGGCGTTTCTTTGGAAGGTATTCTTGTTAGTGTTCTTTGAATTGAGCTGGTCATGCTTTACCTGTGAAGATTCTTTATTCCCTTGTTGAGTGGCAGAATGTTGGATACTGGCTGTAGCTGCTTTTATATAATTTGGTGCTGAAGTCTGAGAAGATTCTCTAATATATCCAAGACCTGTCTTTATAAAAGGAGAACCTTGTACCTTGATAATCTCATATAAGGTTTCAGATCCTTTAGCAAATCTAAGATTCAAAGTCTTCACTTTCTCAATTTCTTTTCTTAGACTTACTATTTCACATTCTAATTTCTCATTGTGTTTCTCCTTTTCTTCAAGCTGATTTTTTAGAGTTTCTATGGATATTTTACCTTCTTCTAAGCATATTTTACTTTCTTCTAAGCATATTTTGAGTTGATTGAATTCATCAAGAAAATCACTGTCCTCTAAAGCATCCATAAAAGTATATTTTTCTTCTCTAGATTCTTTTTCAAATGCCATGAGAAGTCTAAGATCTTGTTCACATTCTTCCTCACTGTTAGATAACCCATCACTGTCTTCATGAGTATAGTAACTTTTTCTAGTGCTAAACCGATTCTTATTCCTTCTTGCTACTTCCTTCCCTTTTTCATGTGTTTCTTTGTAAGGACACTTAGCAGCATAATGACCAACTCTTCCACAAGCAAAAAATTTGAAAGGAAGCTTACCTCTGAACCGTCTTGTGCCAAGTTGGAGTTTCTTTACAAAATTTACCTCATCTTCTTCTGAGATATACCCTAATCCTTCTGTCTCTTGTACTTCTTTCCCTTTTGTAGAAGCTCTAAAGATGACTTCTTTGACTTCAGATGGTCCTCCTCTTCTCATTTCACATGCAGTTAGTATGCCATGAAGTTGCACCATAGTAAGATTTTGAAGATCCTGCTTTTCTTCAAGAGCAGAAACTTTTGACTCAAATTTTTCCGTTAGTGATCTTAAAATTTTCTCAACCAAAGTAGATTCGGTTATTGTTTCTCCCATATTTCTCATACGATTTACAATATCATCAAGACGTAAAAAGAAATTGGCAATGCTCTCCTCATTATGCATTTTTAGATTCTCATATTGAATTCTGAGAGTTCGGAGTTTAGCACTTTTTACCTTTGCATCACCTTCATAACTTAGAATTATTTTGTCCCATATTGCCTTTGTTGTATCCAGCTGCATGAATTTGACAAATTTTGATTCAGTTAGACTTCCCAATAGAGCATTGACCGCCTTTGCATTTGTTTCATAATTCTTTCTTTCCGTTGGATCTGTTGGTGTTGCGGCTGGATATTGATATCCTCCTTCAACCATAGCCCATACATCTGCTCCCAGAGACTGAAGATAGGATCTCATCCTTGTTTTCCAGAAGATTAAATTTTTTTCGTTGAAGAGCAGAGGCTTGATAGATGCTGTTCCTTCTTGATTTCTCATCTTGATTGATCTTCCTTCTAGCGACTAAGATTTTTCAGAAGGACCTGCTCTGATACCAATTGTTGGGAAAAAATACTGAGAGGGGGGGTGAATCAGAATTTAGAGCTTATAATATAAATTCAACTTTTTCTTTTGAGCATATTTCCATACGCGATTTTTATGAATGGAACTAGCGTATGCATGCGGAAATGCAGAAGGAACCTAGCGTATACTGATTTAACTTTCCATATTTAGAGAAAATTCTCAAAAGAAATATTATAAACAAATTTATCAGTTATGTATCATATTATGAGAAGTAATCAACAGAATAAAGAATCACACACATGAACACCAATATTTAAGGTGGAAACCCAATTCAGGAGAAAACCACCGCTGCTGTCGTCTCTGTTTTCAATCTTTATTATATAGAAAACCTTTTACAACATAGTACTGATGCAGACTCATACCAGTACGCAGGTTTCTACCTGCAGAAGGCTGCAACCTTCTCTTGTTTTCCAGCTACAACTGGAAGGGAGCTCCGACCCCCTGATCTCGTTTACCAGCTTCTCCTGGAAGGGAGCTTCGACCCCCTGAAATCAATCACCATCATCTACTGACAGAAAGATTCTTCTTTCATACTGAAGGCTTCAACCCCCAGATCTACTGCTGACCACGTTTCATCAATTTTCATACTGGATCCAATAGCTTCAACACAACCCTTCACTTAACATCAACAAACATACTTTTCCCAATACTTCAAACAGAACAGTGAGACCATTGTAACCAGAATGTCAGAAATGAACCGGACTTCAGAATAGATATGCAGATACAAACTCAACCCTGAACATTCATTAATTCAAATAGCATATGCTACTTTTCTTCACTGAAGCTATGTACATACGCGCTTTCCTGCATACCAACCCACGTATACTTCTGTGTATTTTATTTTTCAGAAACCCTAACTTCCATACGCGCTTTTCATGAAGAGAACCTGCGTATATACGCGCTTTTTCTAAAACCAACTAGTGTATAGATCTGTAAAATTAAATTTTGTAGAACAGACCAGATCTATAAAAATTACCCAGATTTATTCATTTTCTTCAGCAGACTTGCGCCAGTTCTTCATGATTTTGTCAGTCGATCAAATCAGAGATTCATCATCGTCAGATCTAGAGATCTTGAACCATCATTATATCCATGGGTGCATCATAGATTCAGATCTATCAATTAAGAACAGAGTTCATCCATGCAGATATTCCTTAGAGAAATTTATTCATCAACAACCCTTACACATACACACCTTGCACTATGATCTTCTTCTCCTTAAATAGATTTAGCTTTTACCAATACCATGAGTCAAAACCACCTTCCGATGGTATTCTTGGACGGAATCAAATAAACCATACAACGCTCAATACTGTGTGCCAAAACCATGGTAATGCCCCTTGGTATTATAATTTTGGAGCGCAAAAGGGCATACGCGACTTGGGACATACTTATCCGCGTGTATACGCGACTTGGCCTTTAAAAAAGCGCGTATACATTGTGACATATTATATTTATCATTTCTCCGGCACATATTGGACTTCTTTTTCTCTGTCACATCTGAACTACACTGTAGATACATCATTCTTACATCTTTAACACATAGGTTGCTATCCAAAGACAACTCATCAAGTCAGTTTCCATCAAGGACAACTTCATCAAGTAGGTTGCCATCAAGGACAACACATTACATCATATTGCCAACAAATTTGTGTTGTCACATGGTTTGAATATGGTGGAGGTGCTCTTCCCAACTTTGGCTGAAGTTCAGGATGTTGTTTAAATGCACCACCATGAATGAGTTGGTGAAGGGTCGCAAGATGTTGTCCATCAACCTCATGAAGGTTGCGGGGGCATTCGTCAACCCGAAAGGCATGATAAAACATTCTAAAAGGCCCTCCTTGGATTTGAAGGTAATATTCCACACATCATAGGGTTTGATTGCTACTTGGTGATAACCAGACTTCAAGTTAATATTGCTGAAATATTTGGCCCCCTTAAGCTAGTCCAGAAGGTCATCAATTTATGGGATTAGATACGTATTTTAGACAATGATCTTATTAAACGCTTGATAATAAATACATATTATCCAGGTCCCATCCTTCTTCTGTAGCAATACAATCAGGCTCGCACAAGGTGATGAAATTGGATTTATGTGCCCTTTCTGCAACAACTCCTGAATCTTCCTCTTGATATCATCATTCTCCAGGATAGAGCATCAATAAATCAATTCGTTGGGTAGCGACGCGACCAAGGTCAAATCGATGGAGTGCTTAACTAGATAGTGCAGGGGTACCCATGTGGGTGAGGTGACGATGTCCCTATACCCCTCCACGACCTTGTCCATCTGTTGCTGCCGTGCTGAGGAGCTTTGTCCGGAGGCCATAGATGTGGCCAAAATATTATTCTTTCCTTAAGGGCGAATCATAAGGAAGACAAAATTCTCGGTCTTGGAAATTATCTTACTGCATTGCTTCGTAGAGATAAAAGAGATGGTAGTAGCCAATGCTACCTCTGATATCTTGTATAACTTATTGCCCAAAGTAATAAAACATTGTGAGGCCTAAACTCATACACAACATGATGCTTCCACAAGTATGGTTGGCCTAATAACACATCACAAAATTTAAGAGGAGAAACATCACACAGTACCTCATTTGTGAAGGGCTTGATATTGTAGGGAAGGCGACACTGCTGGCTGATGCATATATATTGTCCTTGGTGAAGCCACCCGATGGTATATTGTTGCAGGTGTGTTGTAGTAAGTAGGCCCAATCGCTTCATGACCTATGTTGAAATGAGATTATTTTGGCTCTTACTGTCGAAAATGAACTACAATAGAGAAAAATTCACCCACATATGTGAGTGGAAGAGGCACTCCCCCTCATTTGGATCTTTAGGCTCAATCATCTGGATCTTGGTGGTGGCAACGGTGGCACTAGGCTCTGTGGAAATAATTTTCTTCCCTTTGTCATTCCCCTTGTTGGGTTCTGACTTCAAGTCAAAAGCCTTCAACTTGGCCACCAATGACTGCTTGGCCTGACACTCACTTGTGTTGTGAGTGGGGCTCTTATGGAACTCACACCATTTTCCCATGTCCTTCTTTGTCTTCGTGATTTTTTTCTTTACTTGCGGCTTTGATAGGTTGTCCTGGGTCACCTCTCATTGGATTTATCCTTTGTTTTGTGGTTTGGGGGTGCCTTTCCCTTGCTTCAGATTCGCAGATCCAAATTCTCCCTTCTTGTGTTTAAATTTCTAGTCGATATTGATAACGTATCGATAGATAACATCAACGAGGATATGTCCAAGAACTCCATCTTGTCCTGGATGCACTTGTATAGACAACCATAGTACTTGATTACTAAATGCTACTCATAATCCTTGATATGCAACTTCATGTGAAGGGTATTAAAAATATTTGTGAACTATGGCATATCTTGGTCCCTTCCCCGCCACAACGTGGTCCACTTTATGTATTTATCTTCATAGCTCCTGATATGGTAATATTGCTCCTTGATGACGTCTAAGAAATAATTCCAAGTGGGTACAACTGAAAATAGTGAGGGTTCCCTCTAATCCGTCTTCTCACAGTAGGTTTCCCACCAGTCCTTGACGTGGGGGCGACTTCGAGGAGTGCAAAAGTAATATTTTCCCAATTGGAAAAATCATGAACCAAAAAATATCCTTCTAATACATTTAATCATTTATCTATGGAATCCACATCTATCTAGCCTTCAAATATAGGGATATAAAAGTTTACTTGTAACTTAAAGGGAGTGGCGCCTCCAGAGTGGCTGTTGGATGAAGATGTGTCGCTTGTGGGTAGCCGTCGAAGGATTTGAACAAAGCTGTCCATCATCGCGTTCCTTTTTCACTTGAAGGATTCTTCGAGCAATATTTTGAAAGTATCTCCTACTCCCTCTTCTTTATTTTCTTTTTCCATGGGAGGTCTTCTGGGTTTGTGATACTAGTCTTGCAAAGGTTCAACCAGTTCGAGCCCTCACTCCTTATACCTTGACCTTGTTGGGGACATGTAAAGAAAAATAGAGAAAGATAAAATCACTCTGGTACCAATGATTTGGACTTATACAAGAACACAACATAATACATATATAACCATAAACATGACAGAATAAATAAAACTTCATTTCCTTAATATCAAAGAATTGAAATATGCTTACATACATAATGGAAATAAACTAGCTCGGGCGATGGTAGCTTATCCTTGAGAAGAGATGTGGCAGCTAAATGCCTCTGAACTATGTTAAAATGAGGCTCAAAGGCCTATGTGTTATTTAGAAACAATGGAAAACCATAAACATCAAAAATCCTAACCTTAGGAGATGAAGTGCCAAAACTGTGGGCCCCGTTGGGGTAAATTGGTACATTAATTTCTTAGGGTTGTAACTTTGGCATACAATCTTCGTTTGACACACACAATACCTCGTTAGAAATATCTATATGAGGAATATTAATTTAAACTACATAAGTAGGTTAAAGGATTATGTTTTCTTATTTTCCAAAAAAATGTCGTGTAGGGCCTCAAAAAACTCACGAAGTTTAGAACTCGAAAAACTACCAAAAATAGTAAATTGTGCTATAATTAAGGAAACTAAAAAATTGAAAGAAATAATGGAGGGAGTCCAAGTGGAATAGGCGGTTGGCTACCAATATCCACCTAGATCAAACCATATGCACATTAAAATTAAAGTAGAAGGACCATTTATCTACAACATATATTCATACTTGACCCTCAACATGGACCCAATAGTTTGTAGAAGTAAATTTGATAAGAAATCATAATTGAAATCTCATGTCATATAGGTGGCATTCGTTTCATATTTTCCACATAATAATCAACATGAAATTTAGAAAAAACATTATTATATTTTCTATGCATAATCTAGCATATCATAATGGTAAACATTATACCTTCACATTTGTAGTTGCAAATCACTTTGCACCATTTTACCTTTCACTAATTATTATTATATGTGTTACTGGAATCTTAGTGACATCAATTTGCTGCTATTAAGCTACCCTTGCCTAATCACACTAACAACATTAGTCACAACTGCTTTTGATAAAACCATACCTTCTACAAAATACTATTATTTACAAAACATCTTTGTCAATTTCACTTTGCACATGCATCAATGTTCTCAATATTTCGATAATGTAGAAAGGTATTGGTCCTGTTATTTTTTGATAAAACATTTCCATGCATTAAAAGTATGCATAAAAAATAAGAATACATCTTCCAGATGCTACATCCACGAAACTTGAAAACAAAGTTTCCATGAAGGTTTTTTCCAAAACAACAGTTAAGGAAATAAGACCTTAATCATTGAAATTCCCATAGTTCTACTCTATGAAAAATGGAATTTCATTTACGCATATGTATCTAATCAGTAGTCATTATGTAGTGTTACTAAATTGAAGTCAATCACACAAAATTTTCTTGGCTAAATAAATTAGTAATGCTAATAGATTCAAAATTCCACCTAGATTTTTGTTTAGTGATGACAACAAAGACACCACGTGTCCACAACACAATGGAATTGTTTAGATTTAGTATTTAATGTCATCGACATATTCACACACAATGGATGAATTTTTAAAGGATTCAATTAAAATATTTTTTAGTTGTAGGATTCATACCAAATAACATCATCATTGAATCATCAACTTATAGAGTTGTGAAGTTTGAGAAAACAATGCAATCAACAACATCTGATTACCACTAGTTCTATCATTAAGTTAGTCGAACATACATAATACATTTCATCTCATGTTTTTTTTTGTAACATAAATGGGTATATATATATATATATATATATATTTTTATGGTGGAAGTTTGGGCCGGAGCCTAAACAACCGCTGTTACATATTTCTTTTTCCAGAAAACTCGGTGGAACAATGTTCTGCTTTTACTAAGTTGGGGAGATTCGATCTTACGGAATAAGCACCCAAATAGGAGCTTCACAATTTTTAGTGAGAACTCCTTGGGCTAAGAGGCAGTCTATATTTTCTCTAGATTCCGCCTCCTTATTTAGATTTCGTAAGATATTAAAGAAGGAGATGGAGGTGAAGTTTTGCAGCACTTTTCAGAGTCTTTACAGGGTCTTGTTGAGAGCCATATTGTTGAAGTATCCATCCGTGTTTATGATTTTTATCAGGACTTCCGAGTCTCCAAAGACTAGTATGTATTTTTCTCCATACCCCTGGGAAATCTGACAAGCTTGAAGGAGGCCTAAAATTTTTGCTTTATTTTTTGTGCTCTATCCAAGGCCCCAACTGAAGCTAACTTTACTATGCTTATCCCGGGAGTAGATTAATCACCCTGCTCTAGATATCCCCGGGTTTCCTTTGGAAGCTCAGTCAAAGAAGATAGTGGCTTTGTCCTGTTTCTTCCACCATTTTTGAAATTCTAGATGGGATCCAAAGTCCCCACTCAAGGTTGGAGCAAGGCTGAGGAGGGATCTTATTTCCATTGGCACCCTTCAGAGACTTTCCTAGCCAGCTTATCTCTTCATGGAGGAGCTCACTGTCTGCCTTATGGGGACGATTCTCCATGGTCTCAATTAGAAAATCCTTGACTTTAGCAGCCACAAATGTGGGGAGATGCTTACTATTTTTGAAGATGGCATCATTCCTTGCTAGCCACACTTCCTATAAATAATATTTGGGGATAGCGTTCTAGATTTTTTCCCATGCATATTTGCTATTCAAGGCAAGGGGAGAACGCTCTTTCCAGGAGTTGAACATATTAACTACTGTGATCTGCGATGGAGTTTGAGCGTTAATCCTGAGCATAGCGTGCCTCCAAACTTCATGTGAAAATGAGCAGTCAATGAACAAATGATCAATCGACTTCTGGGCCGAACAACAAAGAGGGAATCTGTGGGGGTCAATTATACCTCTTTTGGAAAAGTTGTCCCTAGTCAGGATTTTTCTATGCATGAGAAGCTAGGTGAAGAAGTAGATCTTAGGGAGGCTGAATTAATCCTAGACGTGATTCCAGAGCACATAAGATTGAACCAAAATCTGATGATGGAGGTTGGCGTACCCCTGTGACGCTGTAAGCTCCGAAACGACCCCAACCCCACTTATCCTTTGCGCGCAGATGCACTAGAGCTAGGCCAGTGAGCGCAGCCAGCAAGAGCCTAAACTGAGGGAGAAACTGATCAGGCGAGCAAGGGATTAACCAATCTATCCAAAATCCAGCAATGTCCCAAGAAGATATGTCTGCTAGATTTTTGAACACTTTATTTTTTAGCTAGTCCCGCAACTTAGCGAAATTATTGTCTAGATTTAGGAGTTGGAGATCCATGATTTTTTCGTCCCACAAGAGTATTATTTTCCCATTTCCAGGGATTATGTACATATGCTCTTTAAAGAATTCCTAGCCTCTGCTACAGAGCTTCCAAAGGATGGAGCCTTTGCAAGAAGCTCCTTCCTCCATATTGGACAGTGAGAGCCCATGCATATCATTTTTTTAATTAACACTTGAATGACAAGGTGGCGATGGTTTGAGAATATTTTCCGTAAAATATTCCCTCCCAAAGCCAGATTGGCCAGCCCAGGGTCTCTAACCTGAAGGCCAACATCAGCTAATGGTATTTTCACAATATCCCAACTTACCAAGTGGAATTTATTTTGATTCCCCTTTCCTTCTTGCCACAAGAAATTTCTTAATATCTTGGAGAGATTCTCAGTGGTTTATTTTGGTGCTAATAAAAACATTTCCTGATAAATTGGAAGGGAGGACAAAACATATTTAACTAGGATCAACTTTCCAGCTATTGTGAGCCACTGTCCTCCCCATGCCTTCAATTTTTCCTTAATTTTGCTAAGGATCTCCGCCTAGTGGAGGGCCTTATTGAATCCCAAGGTTAAAGGCAGACCAAGGCACTTGATTTTGTCCTAGGAGGCAAATCCCAAGAAGCCAAGGGCATGAGAAATCTGATTAATGGTCTGCTGTTCTATCCCCCAACTGTACACCACACTTTTCCTTTTATTGAATAGAGCTCAGGATACTCTATAGAAGCTATGGATTAATTCGTTGAAGGCCCTTGCAATTTTGAGGGAGGCACCACCTAGGAGCAGAGAGTCATCAACGAACAGGGCATGGTTGATAGGCTCAGTACCTCTTACAACCCTAATGTCGGGAAGAGTCCAAAATATCATTTCAGCTGTCAGCTTTCGACTTAGGGATTCTACCATCAAAATGTACAAGAAAGGGGACAACAAGCAGCCTTGCCTAATGCCCCTTGAAGCTTTGAAGTAGCTGGCCGATCTGCCATTTACTAAAGGGGAAATCCACAAGTCTCCAATACATGATTTTATTAATCTTATAAATTCAAAACTAAAGCCAAAAGAGGAAAGAACTTGGAGGAGAAAAGAGTGCCTTACCCTATCAAAGGTGTTCACCATGTCCAAATTGATAAGCATCCCTTTCTCATGACGTTGGTGGTTGGAGTGAATAGTTTCCTGCACAAAGGCCACGTTGTCTAGGATATGCCTGCCTTTGATAGACCCTCCTTGGCTGGGGGAGATGAGTTTTTCCAGTAGAGGCTTGATTCTGTTTGCCAAGAGTTTAGAGAGGATTTTGTAGGATGCGTTGGATAGTGAAATTGGCCTGAAGTGGTCAAATGTCATCGGGTTTGCTTCTTTAGGGATAAGAGCTAGGAAGGTGGAGTTTGTACTTCCTCCCACTTTGGAATTTTGGAGGAATCCCTTTACCTTTTAGAACAAGTCTACCTTGATGATATCCTAGCAGATTCTGTAGAAGTATATGGAGAACCAATCGGGTCCTGGGGCTTTGTCTGGCTCCATTGTCCAGATGGCATTGCTTATTTATTCTTCCGTGAAGGGCTTTAAAAGGCTTGAGTTATCCTCTTACTTAACCAATCTTGGAATGTGAGTGAGAAAGTTAGGAAATTCCTCCTCATTATCCATTCCATTTTCTTTGATCTCAGTTGTTCCTTTATATACAGTCCCATCAGAGGAGGAAATTTCTGTTATGTGATTCTAAAGAGGCGAGCTTGATTTTTCTTGTGGAAGTAGCCAAATTTCTTGTCACCTAACAAGAGCCATAGGTTACGAGATTTGAGCCTCAAGAAATCTTCCTCAATTTTTAAAGTGCGAAGAGTATTGAGTTGGGCTTCTTGCTCGATCTGGATTTCAGAGTGGGTAATTTCTTGATGCTCCAAGTTCATTTGCAGATCGAGCAACTGTTCACTGGCCTACTTTATAATGCTAGAGGGAGGATCTGAAGGATTTTTTATCCATTTTTTAAGGGAAGATTTGGTGGCCTTAAGTTTTTGTTCCCATGCATAACTAGGCAAACCAATGAAAAGGGCGGACCAAGCCAAAGAGATTGTCTCCATAAACCCATCCCTTTTTGACCATAAGGGGTTGAATCAGAAGGGGATGGGCCCAAAATTTTCCTCTTCTTCTAAATGCATAAGGATGGGTTTGTGGTAAGAATCAGCTTTGGCAGAATTTTAGTGGAGATAATCTTATTTTCGAAGAGAAAGGTGCTTTGAAGTAAAAATTTGTCAAGGCAAGCTGATATATGATCAATCCCTATTTTTTTATTTGACCAAGTGTAGAGCCCTTTTTTTGGCTTGAAGTCTAGCAAGTCCCATTGCTGGGTCAAGTCTTCCACTAATGGGAGGATATGATCTTTGCTACTATTCCCCCCTCTTTTTTCCTTTTGCTCAAAAAATAGATTGAAGTCTCTAGCAAGAATTCTGTTAGATGTGATTTTTTGGGATTCAACTGCGTTAAGTAAGTCATTAATCTATGACCATTTCCATGAGAGGTAGTCGTAACTGACTAATTTCTCATGATTTTTGAATAGTCCACTTAGCACTCATTGCATCGGGTGATGCTCACAGGGGTGAAGAAGTGAGATTGAAACTAGTGAAATAAATCACATAGTGTCAATCATCACTTCCGGGGCTTACACCCGGTAACCAAGACTTCCCTGGGAGGTTACCCATCCCAGAAATCCTCTGGCTCGAGCGCGCTTAACTGTGGAGTTTTTCCCACAATCAAGCCCACTTAGCTTGCTACCCCATTTGCAAAACCTTAGAAAGTATTGCGCCTCATGAACCATTCAAGTATTATGTTCTTGTGGGAGACTTAAGATCAATAAAATCAGATAAGGTTTGCCAATAGTCCATCTTTTCAGCAAAGAGGACTGGAACGTAAAGATTAAAGAGGGCGAAGGTGATTTTACTTGCATGATGCTGAAGTTCGGTGTAGATCGAGTGTTGCGTTTCGAAGGAGCTTTCTAGGTGGAATTTTTCATCCTCCAAAAGAGTGGCAAGCCCACCACAAGTACCCCTTGCACTAACTACTTTTCTGAATTTTGTTCTCCATTTCGATTTGCTGATATCTAGAAGGGTAGCCCCTTCAATTTTAGTCTCTTGGAGTAGGAGGATCTCAGGGGATTCTGTTAGGTCCCCATATTACTAGTGTAGTCCCTTATTGTTATTAGTGTAGCTCCATTATTGTTATTGTGGTACCCTTGTAACCCCCATATTGTTATTATTGTTCCCTTACATTATTATTGTTAGGTCGACTAGGATTATATTATGACCCCATGGACCCCTATATATATAAGGAGGTTTTGTCATTTGTATCATCCAAGAATTATTCATTTATGTAATGCATTGGAGGTTTCCCCCTCAAAATGGATGATTTCTAAGGCGTTAATATCTCTTTTCTTCTATTTTTGGAGTTGGTTACATAACATTTGGTATCAGAGCTTTGGATTCTAGGGTAGCACTGCTCCAAATAGGTCATCGTGGAATTTTCGCTATAACGTTTTTTCTACAAAGGGTCAGAAGCTGAAATTTTTACAGAGCGAATCTGAAATCCTGAGGAACGTCATGGAAAAATTTCAGATCTTGGTTCACAATATTTTTGGAGATATGATTTGTGGAAGTTAGGGCTTTGTGCAGGCTCCTGAATTTAATCTAAACAGACCATTGTGGAATTTTAGCTATAATTTTTTTTTGCGAGGGTTAAGAAGCTAAATTTTTGACAGAGTGAACCGAAATCCTGAGGAACGTTGTGGAAAAATTTTAGAGTTTGGTTCGCAATATTTTTGGAGATATGATCTGTGGAAGTTAGGGCTATTTCAACCTCCCGAATTTCATCTCAAAGAGGTGACTGAGGGAAAATCGGCATAACTCTCTCTCTAAGCATCAGATTGGAATTCTATAAAAAGTTACTACAAGTACATAGAATTTGGTTTCCTGTGTATCAATTTCAGAGCTGAAGGAGGAAACAATGACATGTGGCACTCCGTACAAGTTCGCTCTACTGAACCAGTCCATAATTAGGTCATTGTGGGAGATTAGGCATAACTTTGCCTTGAAGAATCCAAATCAGGTCAGACCTATGGTATTTGAAAGAAGCTTCAGAGGGATACTACAGGGTCGAATTTCAGATACTGAAGATCCAAATTCACAAAGATAATTCAGTTTCAATATCGAGCTCATCAAAATCAATAAAAAGGTGTGTTTTTTTTCAAATTGCATAAGTCTTGTGTGAAAAATCAGTTTGAATTGATTCCAAGGGCATATTGTAGAATATATATTAGTATTTGGTTATAAAATTCCCCATAAAAAGAATTCAACACCCATTAAGTCTTTAGAAGACTCTATGACTCATGAAGACGAATAATTGCAACATGACATATCAAAATTACAAGAGAAAGTGCACCAAATTTCGCTCTCACAAAGAGCAACAAAAAATGAAATGGAAGTTTTGAAGAAAGAAGTGGAAGCTAAGATAGATGGTTTGAAGAAAGAAGTGGAAGCTAAGATGGATGACTTGAAAGAAAACATGGAAAACGTGAAGAATGATCTAAAACATACATGGAAGGTTTGACAAAGTTGATACAAGAAATGTTTCCAAATGTCGATAAGATAGTAGAAGAAACTCATGATGAGAACAAAATAAATGTTAATCGTGATTTCATAAACTCTAATGTTGGATGGAAGAACCACCATATTCCAAATATGGATATGAGGAAGTTTGATGGCAAGGATCCCGTAACATGGAAACTACAAATGGAGCAATATTTTGATCTCAATAATGTGCAAAACACACAAAAGGTACACATTGCAACTTTACATTTAGAACAAAATACATTTGTATGGTATCGTTGGCTTTTCTCTCGTAAAAAAATTGTCACTTGGTCAATTTTTACAGAGGAAATGATAGCACATTATGATTATACAAAGAGAAACACCTTCTTTAGCCAATTGATAAGTCTAAAACAAAAGGGTTCAGTGGTGGAGCACATTTAGGACCTCCAAAAATTGAATATAAGGGTAACTAATATTCCAGAGGAACACATGATTGATGTCTTCATAGGGACTTTAAAGGATAACATCCAACATGAAGTTTTCATTTGGGAACCTGATTCATTGGAGAAGGCATTCAGGCTGGCAAGAAAAATTGAATGTAAAATTACGGCGACAAGGAAGCCTACCACTCACATATATAAAGATGGAAGTGTTGCTACTCCTAGACTTCCACAACCTACAAGGTTGACACCACAAAAATTGGAAGAAAAAAAGAGAAAAAGGGCTTTGCTACAGTTGTGATAGAAAATACACTAAAGGCCATAAGTGTGCTGAGAATAAATTATTTTACATATATTGTGAAGAGGAGGAAGAAAATTAACAAGAAACTTCAAAAAAAGAAGACATACACCAGGAACCAACCCTAGAAGAAGAAGAAACGAGTCTGACCTTATCATGTAATGCATTGGTAGGAATTAGCACTCCTCAAACTCTCAAGATAGAAGGACATAAGAAGAAGAAAAAGGTAATAGTGTTGATTGAATGAGGTAGTACCCATAATTTTATTCATTGTAAGGTAGCCAAGGAATTAAATTGTCTCCTATACCCAACACCAAAATGTCAAGTGATGGTTGCAAATGGAGGAACTATAAATTGCTTTGGAAAATTCCCTAATATCAAGCTAACCATGGGGGAATATGTATTGAATAGTCCAATTATTTCCATTCCAATGGGAGGTGCTAATGTTGTACTAGGAGTATAATGGTTACAATCTTTGGGGATGGTAGCTTTTAATTTTCAAGAACTTTTCTTGAAATTTTTTTCGGAAGGGAAGGAAATCGAATTATGGCGTATAATAGGGAAGTTGGGAAAGATCATAAGCTCTAATGTCATGACAAAGCTTCTAAATAAATAACACCGAGGTGTAATTGCCCAATTATGCTCACCAGAAGTGCCAACATCAAAATCATCTATTTCTCTAGATCTCCAAAAAGTCTTAGGCAATCATTCCAAGGTGTTTGATACTCCCAAAGGAATCCCACTTATTCGTGATCATGATCATGCTATTCATTTGATTCCAGGGAGTGTTCCTCCAAACTTCAGGCCTTATAGATATCCTTATGTCGAAAACTCCAGTAGTATTGGTGCACAAGAAGGATGGATCATGGTGCATGTGTCTAGATTATAGGGAGCTCAATATGCTCACTATTAAAGATAAATTTCCCATTCCTATGATTGATGAATTATTGGATGAATTACATGGTGATATTTATTTTACTAAGTTGGATGTTTGTTCAGGATATCATCAAATTAGAATGAAGACTAAAGATATTTCGAAAACAACATTTCAAACTCATGAGGGTCATTATGAATTTTTGGTCCTGCCTTTTGGCCTTACCAATGCACCTTCTACATTTCAAGGGTTGATTAATTCCATTTTAAAACCATTCCTTAGAAAATTTGTGCTAGTATTTTTTGATGACATACTAATCTACAACATGTCTTGGAAAGATCATGTTCAACATATTGACAGGGTGCTCAAACTATTGAAGGAGAAAAAATTATATGCAAAAACATCCAAATGTTTATTTGGAGTACAAGAGGTGGAATATCTGGGTCATATTGTATCTCACGAGGGTGTTAAGGCAGACCCTAACAAAATTAAAGCCATTAAGGAATGGAAAGTCCCCACAACCATAAATTAGTTGCAAGGATTTCCCGAGTTAACAGGGTATTATTGCAAGTTTGTTAAGAATTATGGAAGAATAGTAGCACATCTAACAACATTATTGAATAAAGAAGAATTTTCATGGACCCCTGAAGCAATTTAGGCCTTTGAACATCTTAAAGGGGAAATGTGCCTAGCACCGATCTTAGCTATGCCAGACTTCACAAAAACCTTTATTGTGGAATGTGATGCCTCACGAAATGGAATTGATGTTGTTTTAATGCAATAAGGAAGAACCATTGCTTTTGAAACTCGCCCAATCAAAGGAAAGTATTTACATAAAGCTATTTATGAGAAGGAAATGTTGGAAATACTACATGCACTAAAGAAATGGTGACCTTACCTAATGGGAAGGAACTTCAAGGTAAAAACTGATCATGATAGTCTTAAACACTTTTTGGAACAAATACTATCTTCATAAGAGCAGCAAAAATGGGTCACAAAGATGTTGGGTTATGACTTTGAAATCATCTACAAAAAAGAGAAGTTAAATGTTGTTGTAGATGCATTGTCAAGAAAGGATGAAGAGGTGGAAGCATTTCTTTGTGCAATTTCTATTATCTAGCCAGATTGGATAATCGAAGAAAGGGATGAATGGAAGAAGGACGAAGAAGTGTGGATACTCATTCAAGAGTTGAAGCAAGATCCTAGTACATCTGATACATTTAGTTGGAAAAATGATTCCTTATGGTACAAATATCGCTGATATATTTGTAATAATTCCCAACTAAAACAAAATATTCTTTTGGAATTGCATACTTCTCCTTTAGGAGGACACTTAGGATTTTTTAAAAATGACCACAGGGTGAAGAAATATTTTTTTTGGGATGGCCTTAAATATGATATTCAAAAGTTTGTGGCAGAATGTTTGGTTTTCCAACAAAATAAAGTTGAGACAATTAAGACCCCAGGTCTTCTACAACCTTTATCCATTCCAAGTCAACGTTGGGAGGAGATTTCAATGGATTTTATCATAGGTTTACCTAAGTCCAAAGGAAATAGTGTCATCATGGTGGTAATTGATAGACTTACCAAGTAGGCACACTTTTGTGCATTATCTCAACCATTTAAAGAAAGTGCAGTTGTTACTGCATTTATGGAAACAATTCAAAAGCTACATAGAAACCCAAAGATTATGGTAAGAGACAGAGATCCCATTTTTATTGGAAATTTTTGGACATAATTATTTTCTTGTTTGGGTACTCAAACAGCTCATAGCTCATCTTATCATTCTAAATATGATGGTCAAACTGAGATAGTGAATAATTTTTTTGAAGGATATATTTGTTGTTTTGTATTTGATAAAAAATCACAATGGGTCAAGTGGTTAGCTCTGGCTGAATGGTGGTTTAACACTTCCTTCCATACTGCAGCAAAAATGACCCCATTTATGGAATTTTATGGATATCATCCGCCATCCATCACATCATCTTTAAGAGAAAAGTCAAGGGTGCAAGCAATGGAGATCACATCAAGAATCAATAACAAGTTCTCCAAATCTTAAAGGATAACCTCAATTTGGCACAAAATCAAATGAAACAACAGGTGGATCAACATCGCAGCGAGAGAAGTTTTGATGTATGAGATAGGGTATTTTTACGGCTAAAACCATACAAACAAATTTCCCTCAAGCAAGTTAATAAGGATAATAAATTATCGCCAAAATACTATGGTCCTTACAAGGTGTTGCAAAAGATTGGTACTATGGCATACAAATTGGAGCTTCCTGCTTCTTCGTGAGTGCATCTAGTTTTCCATGTTTCATGCTTAAAGAAGGTTATAGGTGACAAACTTCCAGTTCAAAAAATATTTCTAGAACTTGATGAGGAAGGAAAAATCATATTGGAACTTGAAACATTCACAAAAAAAATAACTCGATAGCTACAAAATCGATCAATTTCAGAGTATCTCATCAAGTGGAGGAAATTATCCACTGAAGAGTCTACATGGGAGGATGATAATTTTATACTGAAGCATCCAGAGATACTCAAGTGTTTAGGACAACATGTTTTTGAAGGAGAGGGGCATGTTAGGTCCCCATATTGCTAGTGTAGTCCCTTATTGTTATTAGTGTAGCCCCCTTATTGTTATCGTTGTACCCCTGTAACCCCCATACTATTATTATTGTTCCCTTACATTATAATTTTTAGGTAAGCTAGGATTATATTGTGACCCCATGGACCTCTATACATAGAAGGAGGTTCTGTCATTTGTATCATCCAAGAATTATTCATTTATGTAATGTATTGGAGGTTTCCCCCTCGAAGTTACTGATTTCTAAGGCGTTGATATATCTTTTCTTCTATTTTTGGAGTTGGTTACATAACAGATTATGATTTAAGGAGGTTATTAACAACTTCAGCTTTTAAGTGGTTCCCCAAGCCTTTGCAATTCCAAGAGACTATACGCATTATTTACTTGCAGAAGGGTGGCCAAACCCTCCTTTGGAAGGTCTGGTTCTTATGTTTATGCTTATAGACATCTCAATCGTGGGCTGGTTGCCTTGCATTTTTTTGTTTCTTGGCTTCTTCTTCTCTTGCCTCTCTGTGAGACTTCCTCCCAAACCTTTTGGAGGGCCTCTTGAAGGTCTCTTCCTCCAAGGAACCAGAGGACTCGGGGAGTTCTTCCTTTTCATCTCTGCATAAAATGGAGGGATGGAGGCTCCTTGAGGAGTTCCAGTTTGTAGAGGGGCTATTTATTCCCATATTTTGTCTTCCTCCATTGATGTGGGCTGTTGTTCGACCTCTTTTATATCAGCTGCAACTAGGATTTATTTAGGGGTGCTAAGAATTTCAAAGGGATTTCTGGATGCCTCCGCTCTTAGAGGGACAAAACACTCCTCCCCATGAATCTTTGAGGAAGGAGCTCCACTCCCTGTTGGATTTATTTTCCCTTTATTTTTGATAGTTTGTTTGGCTAAAGAAGTTTTCTGGACCTGAGTCCATTGTTCCTCCTGCTGGCTCTTGAGCTCCTCTACATTTTTATTTTTGAAATACCTGGTGAAGTGTCTGTAGTCATGGCAATACCAAAATTTAAACGGGAGCTGCTCGTAATCTAGCTCTTGAATGTGCGACCAGTTAGCCACCGTGAGCTTAATAGCTTTCGGGAGGCCTTCCTCCAGGTCAACTTCCACATAGATTCTAGCAAAAGAGTATTGGTCACTCCTTTCTGCTTTGTTTATGTATTTTCTGAGTTTTTTGCCAATGGTTTCTAGATATTTGGGGTTCTAGCAGTGCAGAGGTAAGTGTGGCAGGCGTACCCAAACTAGGACCGCCGATGGAACATCTTGAGACAGATCAAAGTCCGATGTCCATTGGTTCAGGTAAAGACCCTATGGACCTATGAAATACAAACCATTTCGAAATATAAGATTTATATCCTCCACTAATTCAAAGACAAAAACAAATAATCCCTTTACCGACCAAGAAGCTTTTGATTCCTTCTTTGACCAATGGTCTCCAGTTCCTTTGCACCTAGAAATATATGGCTTTGGGTGAGGGCCAGAGGCCAGTGAACTGACCAATGAGCTCATGTTCTGCATGGTTCAACGCTAATCTACAAGATTCTTCTATCGGCATAGCGACTGTGGGGATAGACTCCATTATTTTGTCGAATTTCTACTGGAGGTCACTTGCTGGGCTCTTGCTGCAACCAGCAACCAGCTTCCTAAATGCTGCTAGCTCAGGTAGGGGAGGAGGAGCATCCTTGGGGCTCCCTCCTCGGGCCATGATGACACAACGATAGAAGCACGAGCTCACAAGAACGCAACCAAGACACCGCGTGCGAAAGGCTCCTTCATCTCATGTTTTTTGTTACATTATTAAACTCTCGAATAATCTTAGTTTCCCTCATCAAACCGATTATCATTTATGTATCTTCATATGAAAATCCACAACCTTTTTCCTCTATGTTCTCATTCTAACCATGCATTTATTAGTCACTTTTAAAGACACTATTGTTACCATGATTTAAGTTCTTTGTAACATTCAAGAACTTATAGTCATAGAATACTAATTCATGAAATACATACAATATGTTAAATAACCAATGCTACCAACCATCATAACTCAATCAAAATCTATAAAAAAATAAATTGACAAATAGTCATTACAGTCAATATCTACCACTTGACTCATTTTTTATTTTCAACATTCAAAGGGGTTCTTTTAATGTCTTTTAAACTTTCTATTGTTCTCTTCAAGGAGAACACCCACCTTTCCACATTATTTCGCTATCACTCAAAACAATACATGCATTCATTATTTTATTACAATAAGTGCGTTGTAACTCTAATTAATTTTCTCTAAATGTATTATTATAAGAGTATGCATGCAAAGGTTGGTAGTTAACTCACACTATCACTAATTATAGTGTGAGTATTCAAAACTGTTCATGATTTAGTTACAAACAATGCATCAAAATTTATTATTTCCTTTTATCCGTATAAAGACTCAAATTACATGAGCACAATTATTATTTTTAGCAAACATTAACACTTATAATTATTTAATATCGTTATTAACACCATCATGCATCTCATATCAAATACAGTCTACTGCATACATTTCCATGGAATTTTTTGTTAGTGTCACACCTAAACTGATATCCATTAGCATCGTGCATCTACTTATTTTATGCTTATGGATTCCCAAAATCCGGTAGTGTTGCAACCTTTTTCTTTGATACCACTTGTGGCATCCCCTGGTAAACCTCGTGTAAAAATACATAGGATTAGAAAATTTTAACAGAATTACTAGCATGTAATATTCTCAATCACTTATTCCATATTCCTTAACTAACCATTAGATAAAATCATCGTCATCACATAGAATAACTTTAGGAATGGAATAACAAGTCACATATTGTAACAACCATTGTTGAAACATATTAACATAAAGCTCCCTATTGTAACCTTACATCATTATCATTGTCCATTTAGTTAGGCTAGTTAATCACATATTTGATGATGTAAGTGTCAACGTCATGTAAGGAAGAAACACCATTAGAATGACAATGTAGACAAACACATCAATGGACACTAATATACCCTAGAAACCTGAAGGGAAAAACCAACAAACATTTATTTAATTAAACATTTTGTGAGGGTGTTCACTCCTCACTCAATCGCTGTAAGGGAGTCCATCCCTTGGCCATTGTTAAAATTTTTACAAAGAAATATCATCTTAAATTCAAACATAACTAGCAAGAGGTTATTACAGTAATTATGACACAATTTATCCCACAATTCCTCGACCATTGTGCCTTTATGGCCTGGTTGTTCCCTGAAGTGGATTATCTTGTGTTTGAAAATCCCTCAATATGCATGGGTCATTAGTTCATTTCCTACCATAATGTTAAATATAATTCATCCTTCACATAAGTCACAATCCTTTCCTGCAATTACTACCATCAAAAAACTCTGACATCAGGGTTATATAAAACATTTATCAATCCCAAACAATAAGCCTCTACTAGTTATACTTAAATAATCTCTTCGTGTTCTACTTTCTTGCACAAGCATTAATTAAAGTACATAATTTCACCAACATGCCTATTTATCTATGCATGCATAAGACTATGACACAAGTATATCCATCCAAATATCACATGCATAAATTAAAATATATAATATTATCAAGGCATGTCTATCTACCCATACTCACAAGAGAACAATAATATTTAAAAGAATCACCATGGTTATCATAGTAATTTTTTAGCCAATTTAATGTCTTAAATTTCTTAACATAAATCATTAACCGAGGTTAGTAATTTGATGAAGTGTGGTGTACTATATATGCTTAGTTAACCTTCTTCTTACTTCGTTGTGTATGTTTTTATGTTGTTTTGGGGGGTTTTGTTCTTTATTTCTAAAGGTTATTTTTAAGGAATGAGAACTATGAAATGAATCAACTGAATCTAATGAAGTTTAAATGTTAAAAATAATTTTGAAAGAAAGAATAAAAGGAATTGTTCTTTAATTATTCTAATTTTCATAAAAATGAATCAAAATTTAAATGGTTATAATCTGATCTAAAAACAGAGTATCAATTCTAATGAATTTGAGCTTTTGGAAATTAAAGTTAATTATAATCTATCCTAACTTATTTCTACTCCATGGATTGAAATATGAATCTTATGACTAAGAATTGGACTGGCAATGCTAATCTAAATAAAAATGGATTCAAAAGAAAAAGAAACTACTGCATGACCAAATACTCAATCATTCAATATGGAAGTATGACAGAATCGTCCTCTTGACATGATTTACAAACAATTGAGTACACTTTAGTTTAAATATTTAATCTAAGAAAGCATTTAAAAAGCATGTAAAGGAAAGCTCAATTATTGTATATTTTAAATACTCAGTCATTCAATATGGAAGTATGACAGATTCACCCTCTTGACATGATTTACAATCATTTATTTATACATTTAATTGAGGATCTTATCTAGGAAAGTAGTGTAAAGGCATGTAAAGGAAAACTCAATTACTGTATATTTTAAATACTCAAGCATCCAATTTGGAAGAATTACAAAGTCATCTTCTTGACATGATTTACAAACATCTAATTATACATTTAATTGAGGAATTAATCGAAGAAAGCAGTGTAAAATCATGTAAAGAAACTAAGACAACTGTATGCTCTAATGCCTCAAACATAATCCAATTTGGAAAATAGAAGAATCTACTTTCTTGAGATGTTTTAGGTAATAAAAATATTATATAGTCATTCTAAAACTAATTCTAAGAAAACATTCATAAATATAATCTATGAAATTAATCTAAAAGATGCAACGCAATATCAATCTACTTATGAATTGACAAAACAGAGCTAATGAAATTAACTAAAACAACTAATGAAAGCCTCCTCCTATGCAGGGGCCCTCTGCGACAGAATAGGTTGAGATCCTAGCAGACTATACGCGCATTAAGAAGAAATTGGAACCACAAACACGATCTTCGTATTATGAAAAAGGATAGAGTCTCAAAGTATACACAGTGTTCAAAAAATTAAGATTGTCTCCGGTATTCAAACAACCAGTATTTAAACAAAATTAAATGTAACTGTTAGGAGCTAATTCCGCCTACAGATGGCGATTACAACTGAAACATAGAGGTAAAATATAAGTGGTTAACTCTCGATTTTCTACGTCAGAGCAAATCAAGAGTTCTTCATTCTCATATCACGTCCTTTGATTGCACTTTGACCACGATCATAAGCACTTTTTTCTGTTGAATTCAACCAGGTGGATAGGGAGAGATCCATATGTGGATCATTCTTAAGATGACCATGTGACTTGTTCCTTTATTCACTCCTCGGAACCTATCAAACCATTAAAGTAGCTGCGGAAACAAAAATTAGCCGCAAAAGGATGTGTTCTATAGCTGAGTTACAAAAATCCATTCAAATAACAAGAACATCAAAATATAACATAGAGATCATTCAAATGCATTCTATGAGATAAAACATGTCATTTATCATTGATTGGAGTTTATGGATTTATGAAAAGGTAAGGAAAAGTGATGAGAAAGGATGTCAGAGAAAGGACAATTCTGAGGTTCAACAATAACATTTAAAAGAATCACCATGGTTGTCACTATCTCTTCACACAAGAAGAAGGAATTTTTTCCATGAAATAAACACCACAACTTCTATTGTTTTTTTTCCATAAGAACGCCTTCTTTTCCAAAATAATAAACCACCACAACTACCCATATATATTTTAAAATAAAACTAGCACAATAGTTGTTATCTTTGTGCATTTAAACACATATTTCTCTAATGTAATAGCTATTATTTTGTGCATGAAAATACATATTTATTTTATGAGAAATATAAGACAATAACTATTATTTTTGTACATGCAAATATGTATTTCTTTTACAAGAAATTCTAACACAATAGTTGTTTTTTTGTGCATGCAAAAACATATTTATTTTTCAAGAAATCTATCACAATTAGCTATTTTTTTATGTTTCAGGTTTATATGCATTCTAATTTAAGAAAATATCATGGCTTATTTGTCTTTTTATGTGCAAGGTTTATATGTAATCTTTAAAAAAAACATCATAGGTAATTTATTTATCTTCCACACAAAAGCCATGAAAGTTTTCCCAAGAAATGCACAACAATTCTTTCCAACATAATAAATATATTTAACCTATGTTTATGCACACAAAAAACATGGAAGCGTTTTCCAAGAAGTTAATATAATTCACTTACCTCTAATCTAAAAAACCCACATTTTTTTTTATAGAATTAAACTATTTAACTTGTCTTCATTCTCAACAACCCATGAAAAACTTTCAAAAGTCTAATGCATAGTTAACTCATATTTTGATGTCCTATTCTTTCTCGTGGCTTGATATTCTCCATATTGAATGCAGGTGCAACAATTCGACGTTGGTGAGACCATTGTTCACCATTAACACTAAACAAGTCTTTCCCTAGCACAACTGAAAACATGTTTTGGTCCATAGGAGACCTTCGAAAGTCATTCACGTGCTTAGAAGATAGAAGCTCCTAGATTAATTCTGAATAGAAGAATTCTCAGTTCGTAACCAAACTAGATCACAAAATTCTCACCATATCTTCTAGACCACTCAACCATATAAGGGAAATCTCTCTTTCTAAAAACATGATCTACATGGGTCATGTTTGTGCACAACTCCTTCTGCATCGTGCTTGCAATATCCAATAGATTATTGAGCGTATGTCGTGGGGGAGGGCCTTTGAATCCCTACTTTTTCAGCGCTCCATGGAGAGCTCATGACGTCCACAGGTATTTGAAGAAGAAACGTAGTAAAAAAAATAATATTTCAGTAGAAAATAGAGTGAATGGTAGATTATTGATACCACCTCTTGAGATATCCATGAATTTTGTTACCCATACAATAGTTGTAACCGTCAGGGACCCTAACCAATTATTGATGGCCACACGTCAAAAAATATTAACACCAATAATATTTTCATATCACTTACTTAGACATTTAGATCTACGTCTTTAAAACCGATGGAGGTTGGTCGAATTCTTAAGCTTTCATCCATGGCAAAGAAAGAATTCGATAACGTAACTGGTAGGTTTGTAGTCGTTTCAATTGTCTTGTTAAACCTATTAAAATAATATTTTTCACATATAATAAAATGTCGACGTAAATAGGGATATTACACATTGATTTGATCCCTCTCAGTGCTTGGTAGATCCAGAGTTAAGGTGGATCTAGGCTAGCTTAATTTCCCCCTTTAAATAGACTCTATTCTACATGAATACCATGGATAATTTTTATTTTTATTATTATTATTTTTATGGGTTTTTTGGTTTTATATTTTATTTTATTTTATTTTGAAGGAGTTCAAATGTTTAGATTACATTACACTAATATTTTATTATTATTATTATTTTTATGTAATTTGACTTAGTCAAAATGTTAAACATTACGTTACATCTCTACCATACTACGTTGGAGAGCATCTCTCAGTGAAATTAATTTTAAAATGTTATAAAATAAAATAAAAATAAATTATTTAGGTATTGATATACCATGGTATTGTAACAAAACCTATTTAGAAGTTAATAATATCCATGGTTAATATTCTTGTTATAGTGTAAGTATTAAGTTTTGATGTGCTTATTAATTAAACTTAAATATGGTTACAAAATCATTATTTTAATTTATAACTACTAGTTATATGTTATATATTTTAATGTGTGTAGAAATTTTGATACAATTATGTATTGCTTGGATTCTCCTGATCTAAAAATTATATGCCACTGTTAAATACATAATCCTTCTACTTAAATCTTTGCGGTAATTTAATCTCCAATTGCAAACACATGAAGAAAGATCAATCACACATAACACATAATTTTTTACCGGGAAAGCATAAAGCTAAAAACCCCACTATCATATATTATGTTTATATCATGGATCATGAAACAATATCATAGAAAAATCTAATCCAGGAGCTCTCAGTACGATATACAATCGTCTCACACTATCATACAAAAATTGGCATAAACATGTGCCAATTTACTACCTCCTGACAGCCTGCCTCCACTGTGCAATTCTTGTTGATCACAATCCATGAATGAATTTGATCTTTGCCTTGCCTTGACTGCACAATCCTCATTTGCATCTCCAATGTGTGTGTGGTTGTAACTAAGAACCCACTAATGTCACAACTGATAGTCAAACAGACCCTTTCACCCACCTCTCAACTGGTTCTCCACTGGATCTGACATGCATGTAGTTAATAATAGTATTTCTTCATTTTCATGTGAGATCACTACTTTTGAATTAGTTAAATAATTAATTCACTGATCTCTCACTAGTGTATCTTTAGTTACAACTAGTTACAACTAGCACAACTGAGTTTAACTCACTTAACTGAGTTAAAATAAATAACAACTCACATAACTACTCATCCAACTTTGTTAAAACTTCAAATCACTCAGTTATAACTCAGTCACTCTGCATGTCCCACCAACCAACCTTAGAAATCGAAATTCCTTCAGTCAACTGGTTTGCCACAGCAGTTAACTGAAATCATGTGCTTCAAAAGAATAGATTATTACTTATTGTCTAATTATTATTAAGGGCTAATAATAATTGACATGCGAACTATAAATAGACTTCGCCCATGCATCTAAAAATAGAATCTCATCTATAAATAGAATTTTCTCAACCACCTATAAATATACTCCTGTTATAAATATAATATGCTCAACATTCTAAAAATAGACATGCACCTAAAAATAGCATGTGGGCCCCACCTAGTGTAGGTGCTTATTTTTCACTAGGATCATCATCTTGTTGAATCTCAACACTCCCTCTCAACAAGAAAGGGATTATCCTTCACCCCGATCCTGTCTCTATGGTATTCGAATTTTCTCCTGGTGAGCCTCGTCGTAATATTCCCGTATCCCCGATCTTCCGTAGGAATGTACTGAAGCAACATGATCCTTCTCTGCACACAATCTCTGAGATGATGGTACCAAATATCTATATGCTTGGATGTATCATGAAACACAAGATTAATCGAGATTTTAATGCAACTTTGATTATCACAATTAATCACTGTCGGATCCATCTGAGAACCAAACAAACCAACCAAGATCGTTCTCATCCATATAGCCTTACATGTAGTTTGACATGCTGCCATGTATTCCGCTTCCATTGAAATGAGTGCCATAGATTTTTGTTTCCTACTGTACCAGGGAATTGCTTGTCGACCCAATGCTAAAGATCCCCCCTGATGTGCTCTTTCTCGTCCATTGGGCCGCAGTCTAACTGCATCCATGAAGCCATGCAACTTCACCTCATCCGTCTGTCTGTACCATAATCCATACTTAGATGTGCGCTTGAGATATCTCAGGACATGCTTGCCCACCTTCCAAAAGAGCTTGGTAGGCTTAACCATCGCTTGACTAAGATGGTTCACCGCATAGCATATTTCCAGTCCTGTATTAACTAAATACATGAGCGAACTCACCAACTGTAGATAGACAGTAGCATCCACTACCTCTGTCGATGTAGCATCCTCTTTCCACTAATTTCTTGGAAGAGAAGTATCCATGGATTTTCAGTCCTCCATGTGAAACTTACCGAGTATCTCCGAAGCATACTTGCCTTGAGACACAAAGAGTTCCCCTTCTCGCTGCCATATTTCCAATCCAAGGAAATAATGAAGGAGGCCCATATCCTTCATCTCAAACTCCTTTGCAAGGTCCTCCTTACATGAGTGTATCAGCTGCTCATCATCAGTTAGTATTAAATCATCAACATAAATAACAATGATTAAAATCTTACCCTCCACCACAATTTGGTATAGTTTTGCAGCTGCTTCAGTCTTGGTGAAGCCAAATCCAGTGAAATAGCTGTCGATCTGAGTGTACCAAGCACAAGGTGCTTGCTTCAGCCCATACAACGCTCTTTTGAGTCTGCACACATGCGACTCGCTACAGAAGATCTCAAATCCTTCAGGCTACTCAATGTACACTTCTTCCTCAATGATCCTATTAGGGTCCTATAATAATATGATTCATTTGAATTAACTTTGATTAGTCTTGTAATATGTACATACTTTTCTTTCTGCAAATTTTTTTCCCATATTAGAAAAATAAAAAAATGTAAAGAGGGTAAAAGTCCTAAAATAAAAATCAAAGGACTTGAAAGAAAAAAGATAAAAAAAGAATATGAAAAAGGACCCCAAACAAAAAAAGAGATAAAATAAAACATGAAAGTGATGCAAATTCAAATGCCACTACTATTTAATTTTTCTGCAAAATAAAGATTGTGTGCAGCTTGTCAACAATTCCACAGTCCATGAAAGTCAAACTGCTTAATCTTGAATTTTCATGCTTTAAATTTCATGTTGATAGATAGAGAATAAATATCTAGCCAAACTGTTTATATTTGGTAGATCAGTAGTTAGGTAGAGAATAATAATGAGCTCAACAGCTTAATCTGAGCCCTTGGAAGAAATAAGGGTAGATTTAGTTAGTTTGTTGTTTAAAAGAAAAATGAATAAAGGTTTGCAAGCTCAAATGCACCCATGTAAATGAAGAAATTTTTTTAGGATAGCAGATGGGTAGGTAGAAGAAGTTCTCACAAGGCATGGATAGCAGAAAATTGGTCATTTCATTTACTGACTTCCTTTCAAAATCGTTCCCTTGTAAAATATCCCATCCCCTTCATTTTTTACTCTTTCCCCTTATTTCAATCTTTTCCCCCCTTGCAAAAATGCCCCTTTTCCTAAGTTAAAACACATTTTTTCTTTGGAAAAGTAAAAAATACTTTTACTAATTCCCCTTTATTAAAAAATACACCAAAAAACCCATAAAAATACATTAATCCTAAGTTTGAAAACATATATCGGGCCCCATTGTGAAAATATCTATCCTTGATATCAATTTTTAACACTATACTTAGTGTATTTAACATCCCGCTTTACATTTCATTATTAACATATTAACCTTATGTATTAATTCCCTTAAATACATGTTAACCCATATTTTATTAATTCCTTTGTATATTATTCCCAACCCATTATTTTTATATATAACCTATGGTTTAATTCCCCACATTGCGATATATCCCGGACCCACCTACTATAAACCCAACCTATCATAATAGTCCCGACCCCATGTATATTAAATCATAGCTTTTATACATATAACATATTGCATTGGTTGAAATATCCCAGGCCCCATGCCTTTTAAAACCCGATGACTCCATCACATCTTCCAAATCGTTGGATCTAAACCAATAAGATCCAATGGCCCTAATACTTTGTCACACATTCCTTTTCCCAATCATTAACATACCCCATACCTTGAAAATGCGCGGTTTACGGGGCTCTCCTCCCTGCTATGTGGTCAATTCCCATTTGATCGCATCGACCCAAAAAATACCGCTCGACCACTTTCGTTCATGCAAAAACCACTAAATGGTTTCTCTTGCTTGTTGTGCAAACCACCATGTCTATTCAAAATTGACCACGCATTCAATTTAATTACTATTTGTTTAAACAATGCATATAACCACCCTTTTCTAACTCTTTTACCACTTTCTGTTACATTTTGCGCTGAAGAAGCATTGCCAACCTATTTCTGAGCAACCATATCATTGAACCGACCATATTTCAATCCTTTTCACCAGAATTCAAGACCTTTGACGCTACAAGACAATGAAGAACCAAATTGAAGCGTTTTAAAGACATCTGAAGTCTCAGAAAATATTTTTGCAACCCCAGAACCCTTCTGCAAATCAAATCTCCATTTTTCCCAGGTATTCCTCAAAGAAAAGGCTTATTCTTGATCTAAAAAGAAAGTAATCAGTAATTGAATCAAATTAGGAGTATTAGTAGACCAAGAAAGCCCTCTTGCCTTCCAAAATCCTTTTCTGCATACCCTAAGCATTCTTTTATAGAATTCTGAGGTCCTAAAGAGTGTTTTTAATCATAGAGAATACAATTTGATTGGTCTAAATCTTTGCAGACCTAAAAGGAATCCAGTAGCTTCCCAAATCCCTTTTTCTACAAACCCTGGACCTATTTTTTCAGGATTTTCAAGGCCTGATACTGTTTTTGATTACAGAAGAGTAATAATTGATCAATTGGTTTCTTAAATTAGTTTGCAAACTATTATAATCTGTTAGAAGTTTTCCTTAAAGCCTAAATTAGTTTTCCTGAGTCAAAAGATTAATTAATTGTAAAATCAAACAAAAACAATGGCTTCTAAAGAAGTAGTATTTGTTAATCCTCTACAACCCCTGTTGTAGATGTAGAACACACTCCCCTAGATGATATAGACTTCAAGATTAAGGACATAGTCACTGAATTTAACCTTCTTGAGCTCCACTGCTAGAGCCATGAAAAATCCATAGATCAGGCTGATGAAGTTTTTATTTGGGAGTCAAATTTACCAAAGTATGTTGTCGCACACACTTTCCAATGCCCAGAAGTGACGAGACTCTATCAATCTTACTATTTTTTTGATCAGAGAGCCATAATAAACCCTGAAAAATAAATTCTATTTACCATTACTGCTGAGTCAATCAATCAAATGATCCAGTTCCAATCCAGACCAGATGAAACACCTTTGTCCATTGAGGCCCTCACTCAGTTATACCTAAATCTGGACTTCCCCAAGAGGTTCCAGATATTCCAGACTTTCATGCCTTCTTTTTTAAATATTCCCAAGATAAATCCTCCTTACCCATCAGCAAAATTTTCTGAAAGAGCCAGACATATCATTAGCATGCTGTCTTTTATTCTTAGTTATTTCATAGATGAACATGTTGATGTTGCAGTACTAGGTTTTTTGTCTACTTTCACACCTGGTCAACCTCCTGCTACCATTTTTAAATTTTCCCAATACCTTGCTGATAATATTCATGAAAAGTTGGTCAAAATGCCTTCTGAAGGTGTCTTCAAGTATTCCTCAGTCCTATTCCACATGTTTTTATACTTTCAGTCTGAGAAATTTTCCATCGACCTTCAAAAGGTTGATGTTGAAGGAAACCCACAGTCAGTCATATTTTGGACTCCTTTAATAAGAAAAGACTCCACACAGTCCACCTATATAGATTTTATTGATTCCTTCATTCATCCTTTGGTCATTTCGCTGAACAGCAGTTGTAATGTTCCTAAATTAGCTTCAGTTAATAGGAACATTAATTTTTCCTGGTTTATTTTTGCATTTCATGATTGATGAATAAATTGTAAAGGAGGACTTGTAAAACTCCTAAAACCAAGAATAAATCAATGCCTATGTGAACAGAGACATATATGGGCTATTTAAATAAACTCCTGCAAGTGTGAATGGGTCTAAATCACAAGATTGGGCCATCTTTGACCAAGTCAAATACCACAGTCTAGATGCATTGAACCTCTTTGAGGGACATCACAGTTCTAGAAGGAGGGTCTAATGTGAAAAGGGTTAAGTGACTCAAGGTGGTTTAGGGTTTGGAAAGAATCCTATCTTATAAAAGGAAGAGGAGGGCAACAAGGAGAAGGTTTTTGAAGATTATCATTTATCAAGGAATTGTCTGCTAGACATCCCTTGTTGGGCATTCCTATTTAGGAATCCCACCTCCTTCCTTGAGCAACTCTTGGAGAAGAATTGTGCTAAACTTGTCCACTATCAGGCTTGGGCCAAGTTTCACCTTAAATCTACAGTGTTGCTCCTATTGTGGGTTGAGTTTTCCATGTGAGTTGCAGCAAGTGGAGATCTAGATATGCTTAGATCTAGATGATAACAATGGCTCTTCTCAGAAAGTGTGTATTTTAACCTCCTGGAAGAGTTCATTTGCTGATCGTACTTCAGATCTACATCTTGGAATCAGGCCAAAAAATTCTTAGAAGCTACAACATTGTTCCTCTCCCTAAGACAACTTTATTTGCAAATCTATAGCTGCAGGGTGTTTTGCCTGTGTTTTGGAGGGGAGATCTCCAGTGTTGGGGTTCTTCCTTTCACTGTGGTGATCCATGGATTGGCCACCCAATCCATGTTTGTTTTAGATATGATCTGCTATGTAATTGTATTATTAAAAAATTCTAAATCATTCTACAGATCTAAAGTCTTAGATCTCAGATCTACTTCCGGTGCCTCATGTTTGAGCAAATCCCCAAAGGGAATGTGTAGATCAGCCTTTCTTGTACATGGATCTGTATTGGATCTATATTTTTATGTAAAGATCTGATCTAGATCTGAAGAATCAATAAAATATTGCTTCATCCCTAAAAATAACGCTGTCATGGTTATGCAGTCTTTTGTCATGGTTGTAGCACCTCATTTCTGAGGATTTATCCTATATTTCTTCACTCTTTCTTCTGTAAAATGTATGAGTTATGCCTATGATATTATTTTTCAATGTTTAGACCTTTTTGTAGTCAAACTCTTCAAAAAATTATGCTCTCATGCTTTAGTAAATTTCTGCATACTTCTAGTCATGGGAAATCATGGTTTTCTAGCCTAGTTAGGAAAGGAGGAACTGTTTAATATAGAAAAACGCCTTTTTTTTTGCTGAAATTCGACATGGGAGTCCCTCATAACCCTAGCTATCATATCAAACTGCTTTTCCACCTTAGTTTTATGCAGATCTCTAAATACATCAGTTTTAGGGCCTAAATCATCACTTTCCCCCACCTTTTGGTCTATAAAACACTGTATAAGGTTGCTATTGTATATTATATTGAAGGTTAAGTGATTTAAAATATCTATAAGACATATTTATATAGCTCCACATTGGTAATAACTCTGATTATTCCCAATAGTGTAGCTGTTCCTTAGTTGGGAACATTACAACATCATACAACCCAGAATCAGTGAGGAGATTAAAAAGGTCCTACAGTTTTCAGAGCATAATAGGACAGGATATTGGTACTTGTACCAAAACCATATAGAGATAAGAGTATATGGATCAATTATTCTACCATATAAACTGCCCAAATACCTCCCAATGAGGTTATTTTCCCTTGAGTATATTAGACAGATCCTCAATTCATATGCAATTAATTTCTTGGCAGCAAATAAGAAAATAGAATTCAAATTGAAAATTCAGGTTGGCCCTTTTATCTGTAACAATAGAGATGCAGGTCAAAAGGCTAAAAAGCATTTGCAGGAGTTCAAGTTCAGTCATAGTTTTCTATGGTATTATGATCCTCTTGGAGTGATAAATAAACTAAGAGTTAAATGCAAACTCACTCCTTATGCACATGAAAAGAAACCAAAAATTGAAAAATTCTCCAGTCAGTCTGAATGGTTGGAGAACACCTTGACAGAGGTAGAAAAGTAAGGTGATACTAGTCAAACCTTGCATACTCCAACCGAAGAAGATAAAAGCTCAAATAGAATTAGAGAGGAAGGATCATATACTGCAGAGACAACCACAGAAACAAAATTTAAATTATTGTACAGGAAAAAACCTAAATTAAATCCTGTCAATGAAGAAGTGGAAACAATAGAAGTGATTGACACAGATACAACAGCAAATGACAATCCACCTCCTACAGAGATTGAATAAGAACATCAACCTTCAACTTCTAAAAATCAACTTATTCAGAATCAACATAGTGTTGAAATGTCATCTTCCAGCAAACCAGCAGAGAAGGAGATGGACATTATGCAGAAATACAGAGAAATAAAGATGAAAAATGAAGCTTTGAAGACTCATACATACAACCAATATTGGAAGTAGTCACCCAGTGACCAAAGCAGATTACTTTTTGATTTTGACTATAAGACTAGAAAAATGCAGATGACCTTCCTGTAGCCTAAAGTAAATCATCCTAAATCATTAGTTGATTACAAAAAGTCATCATATGAAGTTCAAGCAGATGACCTTCATCCCATTGCTCAGATTTAATTTCACAAACAGGCTAGTGAAATGCTTTATTCAACAATGATAAACAAGGCAATGAGTGTTCAGAAGCTCCAAAATACTCTTGCAAGCATCAAAGATTAGCTCAAGTTGGAAAAGGCATCCTCTCAAGCTAAGGACAGTAGAATCAAATCACTGGAAGATTTGGTTATTGAAGTAGGATTTGATCCTAGTAATGTCAAAGTTGCAGATGACTTGATTAATAAGAAAAATGCAGACATTGCTGCATTAAATAAGCAACTTAAGCTGCCTCCTACAAAACATCCTCAAGCAAAGGAAGTGTTACAGGATACAAATCAGAAAGATGAGATGATGAGTCTCATTCTATAGTTGACTACCCATATAAAGGAAATGGAGAATGAAATTGACAAGTTGGTACAAGAGAAAAAAGACAGAGCAAAAGAAGTTCCAGTCACAGTCATTCCTTTAGTCGCCACAGCTATGCCTTCTACACTTGCAGAATCATTGGCTCCTAAAGTCCCAATGGCCACAACACTGCCTGTCAATTCATCAACAACTTCAACAACAAAGTCTTCAACAACAGCAACACAACCTACAGATGAAGCAAGCAAGTTAGTTAAAGATATGCAAGACATGTCTATTTAGACCAATGAGATTAACAGACTTAAAGAATAGTTGAAAAGTTTGGAAGATGAAAAGAAACTTGCTAAGTTAATGCACAAGAATGAAGAACAAAAAGCAAACAATTTGAATGAGCAATTGTAGAAATTAGAAAAGGATCTAACATTGAAAGAACCCATGGTTCAAGTCAAACAACAGCTATGGGCCAATATCATTGAATCTGTCAATGATATTTGGCCATCCATACAGGTTATATATGAACATAAAGACTTAGTAAAAGTAGCAAAAGAAGCCATTCAAAAGATAAAAGAACAACTAGGTAAAAATCCTGAAGAAGCTCTTGAAATCATCAAATTTCTTGATTCCAAAAATAGGCAAGAAATTGAAGAAATTGGAGTTAATGACAGAACATAAACCATCCTAGAAGTTAGGAAGGTAATTTCTAAAAAGAATTTGATGATACAACTAGAAGAGAAATGCCATAATATGGAGGTGGACATCACAAGATTCATGATGAAATTTGATATCCTAAGGCAGAAAGGCCTTCCTAATCCACTAGTTATTCATGATAAATTAATGAAGTAGGATGACTATGATAAGAAACTGAGAGAAGTTGCCAAGGATTAGGCTAATATTCCTACCTCACAAGGAATTCCAACAGGAAAGGTACTTTACAAGAATTTTGAGAACCTGTTCTACCTACAACATGAGGTGAAACACATATTTGTTAACAAACCTACATTCTCAAAGTACACTGAAGCATATGAGATATTCAGGAGGATGATGAAGATCAAATTTCCAGAGGTAGAATTCTGGGAAAAGATGACTGATTTACTGTGAAGAAAATAACAGTAAAAATAGAGAAATAAAGATAAAAAGGGCAGTCACAGTTTACAATGAAAATATCACAGTCAAAGAGTATTAGTTTAAAGTTAAAGTTAAAAGTCAAATCAGAAATTACAAAGCAGAGTTTAAAGTGTATCCGTTGAAAGGCCAGAGTAAAAATCAAAACAGAGATAAAGATGCCAGCGTAGAGGACACTCCACTGCCTAACAAACAACCCTCATTGAGCAACAACAAATAGAGAAATAAACAAGAAATTGAAGACAACAAACAAGAATTTCAATAAAAGCAGGGAAAGCTAGCATTAGTTAGAAAGCTGTCACTATCTTCTTGCATGAAGATATTTCTTTTTCCATGAATAATTCCTAAGTTTGTTTTAGGGTATTTTTAAAGAGTTTTTGTATAAATACTTCTCATTCAGAAGTATTGAGTGTGGATGAATTGCTAAAAATTTCTATAGTTGTACTGTTATGAACCTAAGGGTGATTGTAGCAATTTCAAGTTAGCATACTAGACTAAAACAATAAAGTATCATATTATAGGAGTCATGTGTTGGACTATTACAATGAATTATTTTATACTTGTTCAATTTTTTCTTTCTGAAGTTTTCACAAATACTTGTATGTCTTTCTAAATCTAAATAATAAACCAGGAATGTTATTTCAGAATATGTTAAAAGCACTCAGTTTTGAATTGTTTATCATTTATATTTTTTTCTTCTAATATCCAGATTAGGGAATCCTTAATTGATCCCTTCTTTCGATTGACCTCTGTCTTTTCACTCATTATTCGGATTTGAAAACCCTTAATTGCTTTCTTATCTCGATTGAAACCATCTTCACTATCAGCCTGAAGATCTAAAATGACCCAGCTATCTTGTCCTGTAAACATTTTCTTTAGACTTTGATCCTGATCTAACAGCTTGACACTTTGACTCCATTAGCCCAATGGTAAGAAGACCTACATCTATCCATCTGAGTAAGTTATTTCACCACCAAACCAAATCAAAATCAAAATCCCAAATAATCCTACATAACTAGCCTAAAATCAACTAAAATAAAAAAAGATAAATAATATAGAGAGAGCCCTCTCTGAGCATTAGGAAGGCTAGATCCTAAAGCTTAAAAGTAGGTTTGTGGTTACCTCTAATATTATTTAAACCAAAATATAAACAACCCTAGAGAATTATTGGAATGATAACATATTGGCGACCATACTAGGGAACTAACTAGTCCTCAATGTTTAGAATAAATCTTAAAGGAAATATTTTTACTTATCTTTTCACCTTAAGATTGTTTTAAAGGGCTGTTAGTAAAATTTTTCATTAAAAAATGTAATTCTCGCTTCCAGAAGAGTCTATTATACTAGGTTTAATCTAGATCCAAAACCTGGTGTCATAGTAGATAATCCTGACATAATTGTAAAGAAAAACAAAAAATCAGAAATTTTAGGTAAAAAAAATTCATTGATCAAAGCAAATTCTCTTCCAAATAAATTATCAAGTTTACAAGACATTGAATTTGATTTAAATTTTGAGCAATCTTTGTTTAGAAATAAATCAGAAAGTGACATACATAATAGTGTAATAGATCCTGATTTCATTTCATTCATTGAAAGTAAGAAGGAAACCATTTCACTAGATTCAGATGAAAAAGCCCTAGAAGTATATGATAAACTTGATGCTCTTACTACAAATTTGATTAAGGAAATTGATGAAACTTATTTTCAACAGTCAGTTGAATTGAATTCTTTACCTGATTATACCCCTAGGCCTTTTACTAGTCATTTAGATACCAATCATTTAGAATCTTTAGGTTCATCCTTGTTTACTACCAGGTCATCTGATACTTCCACCACACTTCATTCGATAGAATCCTTCATTCCTAAGCTTCCACTACAACCTAGAGTTTTATTTCCATCCCCAAATACATGCAAGTGCATCCTCTAGCACTTCAACCACATTTACAAGCACTTATTCTAGCATCCCAATTACATCTTCTAATATCCCAACATCATCTGCAATTGTACCAACCTCATCTGCAAGTACTTCAACTTCATCACCAAGTACTTCAAACTTAACTCATAGCCAAGCTAGAATCCAAGCCATGGCTTCCATATATGCGCCATTGGTCCTACAAGCCCCTCTAAATTCCATGCACCAAGACTACCAAAGAAAAATCCCTCAATTTTATGGTACTACTCATTACAGTGCCCAACAACATGTTAATAAAATGACAAACTACTTTGAACTAAATGAACTTGATGATGCAGATGTTCAAATGAGACTTTTTTCTCAGACTTTAGCTGGTGATGTAAAAAAGTTGTTTAAAGGTTTTCCTGCTGGTAGTATTGCAGATTTAGTTTCTTTCCATATGATGTTTCTTAATAGATGGGAGAAAAATAAGAATCCATTACAAATTTTGTCTGAATTTGAAAACATAAAAGGAGAACCAAATGAAACAGTCCACGAATATTGTACAAGATATAACATTATTTACAATGCAATCCTTGCCAATCTTAAACCTCCTCCAAACTCTGCCCTGATCAAATTCCCTGATGGATTTGATACATATATGGCTTACCAACTAAGAGAGAGAAACCCATAAACTTTAGAGCAGATGCAAAGTAATGTTGTAGGTGTAGAGGCAAACTTGTTAGCCAATAAAGCTAGATTGAGAAATGAAAGGAGAGTCACAATAAAGGAGGAAAAATCAACCTAGGATCTTAAAATATATAACTTAGCAAAAAAATTAGAAAGAATGATGGATAGATTAGATAGTATGGAAAGGAAACCACATTGGGACAATCAACAACAAGGCCCACAGATACGAAATCCCAATTTTAGGAAAAACACTAACATTGGTAAATCTAGATAATCAGCACCTGATCAAACAATAAGACCACCTTTCCAAGAGAACTATTCTGAAATTTCTCACCAAAATGAAGCTGATGAATACAATCTTTTTTATCTAATGGGAATTAATGATGATAACACCATTTTTCTTACACAAGATGAACAAGAGTTGTATGAATTACAACAGCTACAATAAGATTTTGGTGGGTCTTTTGATTACAAGCAAGGTTATGAGTTTGAAATTAATGAATTTCATAAGCAATATAACCTTAGGAGTAAGAAAAATGTAGAAGCCCCTACTACAAAATTTTCCCAAAATCAAACAAAGAAAACAATAGAGGCTCCTAAAACCGAAGTACTACAAATCCTCCCTAGGGTAACCCAGCAAAACTCTAATTCAAATAAGAAGAATTTAAGTCCTAATCAGAAAATCTTAAGCCCCAAAATTACACCTAGTCCTAAAATTGTTGACATTACATATATTGTTGTTCAAACATCATCATATCCTCAAAAATATGTTGTTGCCAAGACAAAAAATTCTACTAAAACAACAATTTCCGATCCAAAAACATCTGTTGTTGATCACCAATCAGCTGATCCTAAAATAGTATTTTCCTAAATAGCTGCTGAAACCTCAAAACCTGCCAAAACTTCCACTGCATCTCAAACTTTCCATGTAAAGAAAATAAAAATTAGTAAAAAAGTGGAAATACAGATAGAAAATGAAAAACCAATTGTAGAAAAGGAAGAGAAACACACACAAACTACAGTTACAAAAGAAGAAATAATTCAGTTAGGAAAAACACAAGCACCATTCAACGTCCAAGCTGAAATTGCCAAAATGAAGATACCAATTCCTTTGATAGAGTTGGTAAAGCATGAACTATAAAATTCACATATCACTGAAACTTTACAGATGAATGATGGAGAAGATTCTATAAATTTGAATGATGACCAACCAGAGCTAATTTTTGGTCCTGATTTAAATGGAAAATACCAAGAAGGAGGAGTTCCTCCTTTCTATATTAGCTTGAATTTTCATGATCAGATTCTACATAATGATATGCTAGATTCAGGAGCCTCACATAATTTAATTCCAAAAGAAATCATGGAAATCTTGAATTTAGACATCACTAGGCCTTATAAAGATCTCTTCACATTCGATTCCAGCAAAGTGAAATGTCTAGGTTTAATCATATATTTATGTGTTACTTTTGTTCAATAACTAAGAAAATGCATAGTCATGGATATTGTAGTAGCTAGCATCCCTCCTAAGAATGGAATGTTGTTATCTCACTCATGCGGAGCTAAACTGCAGGGATCTCTACAACTAGATATGTATTATGCAATAATATCAGTTTTTGGCCAACCCAAGAAACTTTACAGAGAGACATTACTGAAGTACATGGTTAGTAGTGTAGAAAAAACTCGAAGCTATCCTATTTATTCTACACCTATTGATATGGACTCGTTCATTTTATGTAGTTATGAAACTGGTATTGGGAACAACACTGAATTAAAACAGAAAAAGAAAGCACCAAACAGTGACAACATTTTTCATGAATCAATGTGGTACCTAGACTTTGACGGATTAGTGAACAAATTAGGAGCAAGAGAAGGGGTTTGGATATATAACATGGAAAAATATCATGCATAAGGTCATGCCTTTAGATTACATTTCAAATGTACAAAAAACATGGTTGAGTATGAAGCTTTGATTTTAGGATTGCATATTGTTAGAAATTTAGGAGCCAAAATAATTTCAATCATGGGTGACTCCAAGTTAATTGTGAAACATATTAGAGGAGAATATTCTATATATAATCCTATATTAAGCCAATATAGAGAAACGTTTTTAGATATGAATAGTGAATTGCTGAAATGTGACTTTGCTGCAATTCCTAAAAAGCAGAACATGCAGGCACACATTTTAGCAAATTTCACTAGCACCTGCAATCTACCTTTTCAACCAAATCATAAATATACAACAAAAGTTAAACACAGGCCTACTAGACCAAATAATATAAAATATTAGCACATATTTTCACAGATGAACAGATTTATCATTTCATGAATGCTGAAGGAGAATTTTAGAATTGTAACATAGACACAGAATGTACAATAGAAGATAAAATAGATAGTGAGATAGATGTAAATAACTTATGTTACACCATTTTTTGGTCATCTAACCTATTGTTATTAGATGGACCCAAGTACACTATGTAAGACCAATTTTACCCTAAGTAAAATTGCATTCACTATGAAAAATAACTTAGTAAACCACCTTTATTAAGTTGTTTATGGTCTAAACAGGAAACCCCATGAGGAAATATTAAATAAATCTACATTTGTTTGATTTTTCTCAAGGAATAATTAGTTAAACAACAGTTTAATTAATATTCCTGGTTATATTTAACCCAAAACAAGGAAATTAATTAGATAAATCATTATTTATCTTATTATTTTCTAAGAATAATTATTTAAACCTTATTTAAATAATATTCTTTTTTAAATATGACTAAATCACCCTTAAATAATTAAATAAATCATTATTTATTTGATTATTACTCAACCACATCCTTAAAATGATAAATAAATCATTTATTTATTTATTATTTACAAATAAAGGGATTTGACCCAAGTCAAATTCCTTTTCCCTCCAACAAATGTAATAAATATTCCATAAAAGTTGGATCTTGATTTGGTTAATAATATTTTAACTATGCACCAATATCTAGAATAACTCAATATTTTGTTATAAATAGAAGGGTTTTCCCATTCATTTACGACCTTTTGTTGCCTAAAGATCACTCTGGATCTATACTTTTGGTCTGACTATTGATCCACAATCATAGTCATATTTTGCTACCATTTTTTGTTTGGGTTTTCTACACCATCAAGAGAGAGAAGTTTTAGATCTGAAGTGCCGAGGACTTACAAGAACCCATCCCATTGAGGAGAATTGGTAACACCCTTATGTGTTTTCCTCCCAGGTGCCCATAATACAAAATTCATTCAACATATTCTTGTCTTGTCTATTGGATGCATGTAGTAAATCTTGTTTTTTATACTGTTTAATGTCTTCTAATGCATAGATCTAGATTTTTTCAGCATTTATCTTGATCACCTAACTGCAAATTTGAAGATATTGGCAGTCATCTTTGTTGTTAGGGCTGTTTTTTATGCACAGCTAAAGTGGTCTTTTTTCCGTACGCTTGGAATTAGGATTCATACTAACAACTTAGATTTCACTAAACCCACTAAATTCACTCAAGTAGAGATAGATAATTTAGAAAAGGTAGAAATAGAATAATTAGCAGATAATGATTCTGACATTTTAAACCTTAAAAAAAACTTTTTACCTAAGGGATTAGCCCCTTTAGAAGATCTTTTTTATTCAAATGACGTTGCAAGAAAACATTTAGAAGATATTTTTGATTCAAATGACATTGCAAGAAAACCAAAGATGGAACCATTAAGATCTGATATAGAAGAATGCAATATAGGAACAGAACAAAGGCCAAAACTCATCAAACTTTCAAAAGCCTTACCACAAGATGAAAAACTGAAATACACAACTCTGTTTAAGGAATTCCTAGATGTATTTGCATGAAGTTATGAGGACTTAAAATCTTATGACACTATCATAATACAACTCAAAATACCCATAAAAGAAGATCAAAAACCTTTTAAAAAAAATCTGAGAAGAATCAATCCTGTTCTTTTACCTTTGATTGGAAAAGAGGTTAAGAGGATGTATGAAGCTCAGATCATTTCACCTATCAGATATTTTGATTGGGTTTCTAACCTAGATCATACTAGGAAGAAAACAGGGGAAATCAGACTATGTGTTGATTTCCGAAACCTAAATAAAGTGTCCTTAAAAGATAACTCCCCCCTTCCCAAGATGGATCATATTTTACAGAGGGTGGTTGGTTCATCCAGGATTTCATTACTTGATGGATTCTCTGGGTACAACCAGATTTTAGTTCAAAAAGAAGACCAACCAAAGACTGCATTTATTACTCCATGGGGTACTTTCATGTATTTGAAAATGCCTTTTGGATTAATGAATGCAGGAGCCACTTTTCAAAGAGCTATGGATATAGCTTTTGCTAAATAAATTAATGATTTCCTTGTAATATATCTAGATGACATAATTGTATTTTCAAAACTAATAATGAACATCTAGATCATCTGAGACAAGTTTTTATCAAATGCAGGAAATTTGTCATTTCTTTAAATCCTAAGAACAATCTCTTTGGACTAGAAGAAGGTAAACTATTAGGGCATATCATATCAAAAGAGGGAATAAGTATATATCCAACTAGAATAGAGGCCATTCTGAACATAAGTCATCCTAGGAATATTAAAGAATTGAAGGCTTTCTTAGGTAAATCAATTTTCTCAGGGGATTCATTTCAAAGTTAGCATAACTCATTAGAGAACTTAACAACATGTTAAAAAATGACTCAACACTTAAATGGACAATGGAGGCCAAGAAATCATGTGAATCAATAAAACAAGCCGTCACAAAAACACTTGTCCTAATAAGACTTGACTACAAAAAATATTTTATTATTTTTTCTTTTGCTTCAGAACATACTATTGCTGCAGTCTTACTACAGAAAAATTATCAGAGCTATGAAAAACCCATTTGTTTTTTCAGAAAATCACTTAAAGATTCCACACTGAAGTATAAAAAAATGGAAAAGCAGGCACTAGCATTAGTGAAGGTTATAAAATACTTTAGAGTGTACATATTGTATTCACACATCATTGCTTATGTTCCAAATTCAGTAGTGATGGAAATTATGACTCAGAATGGATCTGATGGCAAGAGAGGAAAATGGATTGCCACCATTTTGGAATATGACATGGAAATTAAGACCACCAAACTCATTAAAGGCCAAGGTTTAGCCAAACTCATGGTTGAATCAAACTATCATGTGTTAGATATAAATTTTATTGCCCAATTAGATGATAAGGAAGATATGGTGACTCCACAGATCAGTGAAGCCTTTTCAGACTCACCATGGTATGCAGATATTATATTTGTATTACTAAATTTACAAGCTCCTCCTGGATTGTCAAGAACTAAAGCTAGATTTTTAAAGTTAAAGGCAATGAAATTTTGTATTATAGATAATGCTTTGTTTTGGAAAGATCATGGTGAAATTTTACTGAATTGTTTGCTTAAAAATGAAGCTGATTAAGTTATGGAAGATTTTCATGCAGGTGACTATGGAGGACATCTTTATTGGAAGTCAACTGTAGACAAAATCTTGAGAGTTGGTTTTTACTGGCCTACACTATTTGCAGATGTGAAAAAGCATGTGACCTCCTGTCATAAATGCCAAATATTTGAAGGGAAGAAAAAGCTACTACCCTTACCCCTTAAACCCATCTCCACAGAAATTCCATTTCAGCAATGGGGTCAAGAATTCACTAGTGAAATCCACCCACCATCCTCAACCCAACACAAATGGATTATAACAGCCACAGACTATTTTACTATGTGGATAGAAGCCATTCCTTCTATGCAAGCCATTGATACTGTCATAATATCATTCCTAGAAAATAATATCCTGTCTAGATTTGGATGCCCCCAAAAGGTCATTACTGATAATGCAGTTGTTTTCAAGTCTAAAAATATGATTGACTTCTGTAATAAATACCACATTATCCTTGGCCATTCCACAAACTATTACCCTCAAGGTAATGGTATTGTTGAAAAGGCTTGTGAATATCATCAAGAAACTACTAGAAGACAATAAGAATACCTGGAACAAAAGGTTAGTTAACGCCTTATGGGCAGATAGACTCACCACAAAGAAGTCCAATGGTACATCCCCTTATCAACTTTTTTATGGGATGGATGTTGTTTTCCCATCCTCTTTAGGAGTACCAGTGATGAAGATGATACAAGAACTACAGGTAGAAACTAATGATATCCAGAGAAGGATAAATCAAACCATACACTTGTAGCAAACCAGGGAGGGAGGAAGTATATCTCAAGTCTCAAGTTGTTCAAGATAAGATTAAAAAGATATTTGACAAGAAGACTAAGGAAGATGATTTTTACATAGGTGACAAATTTCTTAAGTGGAATTCCAGGAGAGAAGAGAAAGGTAAACATGGGAATTTTGATTTGTCATGGAAATGCACTTATGTCATTTATGGTTATAGAGGTAACAATGCATTCTTTTTGAAGGAGTTGGATGGATCAGATATTCTAGATGGACCTATAAATGGTAGAATGCTGAAGCATTATTATTCCCCAGAATAACATTAGTTCATTTTGTTTACTTTACTCATTGTACATAACATTGCAGAGTTTTAGATTGGATTGGATGCTTTTCTAACAAAGTTGAATCCCAGAGAGAAGGCCCTAAGATTTGAAAGACAAAATATCATAATTATGAATAATGCAAAGCTCAGAAAACAATTTCAAGGCCAACATAGTCAAAGTTCAAGGCTACTGATCTTAAAGTTCTTGAAATTTCACCAGGAAATGCCATCTCCATGTGGAGCCACTGTTAGGGTCCTATAATAATAGGATTCATAATTTTTAATTGACTTTGATTAGTCTTGTAATATGTACATACTTTTCTTTCTGCAAATTGTTTTCCCATATTAGAAAAATATGGAAAAAAGATAAAAAAGAATATGAAAATGGACCCCAAACAAAAAAAGAGATAAAATAAAACATGAAAGTGATGTAAATTCAAATGCCACTATTATTTACTTTTTCTGCAAAATAAAGATTGTGTGCAGCTTGTCAAAAATGCCACAGTCCATGAAAGTCAAACTGCTTAATCTTGACTTTTCATGCTTTAAATTTCATGTTGATAGATAGAGAATAAATATCTAGCCAAACTGTTTAAACTTGGAAGATCAGTAGTTAGGTAGAGAATAATAAAGATCTCAACAGTTTAATCTGAGCCCTTGGAAGAAATAAGGGTAGAGTTAGTTAGTTTGTTGTTTAAGAGAAAAATGAATAAAGGTTTGCAAGCTCAAATGCACCCATGTAAATAAAGAAAAACTGTTAGGATAGCAGATGGGTAGGTAGAAGCAGTGCTCACAAGGAATGGATAGCAGAAAATTGGTCATTTCATTTACTAACTTCCTTTCAAAATCGTTCCCTTGTAAAATATCCCATCCCCTTCAGTTTTTACTCTTTCCCCTTATTTCCCTCTTTTTCCCCCTTGTAAAAATGCCCCTTTTCCTAAGTTAAAACACATTTTTCTTTGGAAAATTAAAAATAATTTTACTAATTCCCCTTTATTAAAAAATACACCAAAAAACACATAAAAATACATTAATCCTAAGTTTGAAAACATATATCGGGTCCCATTGAGAAAATATCTATCCCAGATATCAATTTTTAACACTATACTTAGTGTATTTAACATCCCGCATTACATTTCATTATTTTTTTTGACAATAATGGTTATGTTTTTATTTATAGGTCGAAAAAGAAGCTGTCGAGTGCTTTTACACAACAGAGTTTCATTTCATTCTTATAGCTATTTCTAGCATTCTGACATGTAGTGAGGAGATCGGGATTCCAGAGAGCATCTATCAATTGCGCTAATAAGTTTTCAGAGAAATTAAAGGTAGTGGCCAATACAGGAAGATAAGATTGAACCAAAATTGAACTGAGTTGAGAGGGGCTAATCACCTCTTGATTATTCTCTTTGTTTTCCTGCAACATCTTGAATTTGTTTTCCAGGTTGCAGAGACGATTCCAAAAATTCCCATGAGTGTTTGCAACGTCTTTGAATTGCACGTTGGAGGCCTCAATGAAATCGTCACATGGTTCCTTGACATCAGAAAATCCCTCCCTGAGATTAAGAAGCTCTTTGTTGAGCAGGTCCCAGCTCTTTTCTCTAGAGCTGTAGAAGGATTGCAAGAGACCGGCTTGCTCACGGACTTGATTTTTAAGCTTGTCCAACTCCTCTTGGAGATCTACAAGTCGTTCCTCCATAGATGGACCAGTAGCAGAACTAGTGGCGATGACAATCCCAATCTCTTAAGAGAGCCAGACAATACCTTGTGAATTAGGACCTTGGAAGAACCTTGCTGCTTTGACGGTGGCGTTGCTATGTAAATAGGGTCCACGAGCTGAAGATTTTTCATGGGAATTTTGGAGACTCTGACATAAGGGGCTAAAAGGTCGTGATGCTATCATTTCTGATGAAGATTCAGAGAGCCTTTTCAACTTCCAGTCCATAATGGACCAGACCAGTAGATCCGGCCAGAGGTTTTATTCCTGATTTGCAGAGGTAGTCGCAAAGGCATGGGTTGACTGGCTAACCAAGAAATCACCTATGAAATTAGGAAATGTTGCATAACGATTCGATTCCATTCACTGATAGGTAACTCCTGCTTCGGAGTGTGCTGTGGTTGGCTTCCAGATCAACCATTGAATTTAATTTTCTCAAAATATGAAAGAACCTTATTTTTTGAAATTTGGAGAGCACAAGCTTGAATTTCTTAAGAATGGAAGATAGGTGTAGTTGAGTGGGATTCTGCTTCGAATTCATTGCTTGAATTATTAACCAGGAGTCCCCAAATACTGAGAGGGAGAGGATATTATTTCTTAGAGCTAATTTAAGACCTTGCCAAAGCGCAAGAGCCTCCGCTCTATTGTTGGTATCTTGACCCAGACCCTAGGCGTAGCACAAAAAAATAGAGCCTCCAGAACTCAGGAGCTCTCCTCCACCATCAGCCGCTCCTGGGTTTCCTTTTAAGGCCCCATCAAAGAACAGGCAGTGATCTTCCAGTGCCAACCTCCATTTAATGAATTCCTGCTCTTCCAATTGTTTTTCCCAATCGGCAATAGAAGTTGTGGGGGGAGTGATTCTAACCTGGTGGTTTGGGACCATATCTTTTAGCCACTAATCTTCATCACTATCCAGGGTCCTTGAATTTTTTAGGGTGGGTTTGGCTTCTAAGGCCTCTCCAAGAAGAGCTCTAACTTTAGTTGCTATTCTGTTCGGATTGCAAATCTCCTCCCTTAAGATTCTGTTATTTCTCTCAAACCACAATTTCCAGCAAGTGAATTTGGGAATCCACATCCATCCGGCCTGGAGAAGATATTTTTTGGTGAGGAAAAACAGAGATAGGGTGGCCCAATTTTTTAGCAGATCCAGAATATTTTCAGGGATATCGAATCTGTCAGGTCCTATCTTCAGGACTTCCCTCCAGACTTCACGAGCGAATGGAAAATTTAGGAGAAAATGATCTGCACTCTCTTCTTCTAAAACACATAGAGGACACATAGAGGGTCCTTCCATCCCTATCCTTCTTAATTTTTCCCTAGTGAGGATGATTTTTTGAGAAAGAGTCCAACAAAAGAAGTCGATTTTGGGAATAGAAGAAGGGGACCAAATAAATTTCCATTGAGATGGGTTTGGAGGAGCATTGGGGATTGAATTGATGATTTTATATCCTTTTGCTACTGAATACGAACTAGAGGTGGAACCCCACCCTCTTTTGTCCTTTGAAGTGGCCTTTAAGGGAGCTTTCCCTTGAAGCAGCTCTATCAAGGTGTTGGATTCTTAATCTAGCAATTATGGTACTTCTCCCAGATTCGAGCCTTCCCAAATTTTCTTTGCTTCATCTGTCTAGTTGGAAATGTCCCACAGGGTTAGCAAATTTCTGTTCTGAAGCCAATTTATGATATTTTCCAGTTTTTCCTTCTGTCCAAGGGGCTGATCCCCAAGGATCGAGTCATCCCAGATTCTAATATTTTTCCCATTTCCGGGAATCTAGTAAAGCTTGGATTTGAAGTGCTCCATTTTTGTAAGACAAAGCTTGAATACTGACGATCCTTTTAGAGTTCTTTGAGGCTGGTCCAAACATCTTGTGCATTTCCCTTGAAAGTATTTTTTCCATAGAACTCGTTTTCTCCAGCTGGAGTTTCTAGAGACTAGATTCCAAAGAAGCTTGGAGCCCAGTGCTAGGTTTTGAACAGCAAGGTCTCAAATTTGGAGTCCTCCTTCCGAGAAAGGCTTCTTTATTTTGTCCCAGCTTACTAAATGAAGCCTCCTTTCGTTATTTTTCCCACCTTCCCACATAAATCTTCTCAACAAAATGTCCACTTTGCTAATGATGGTTTTAGGGGAAAGGAGAATTGAGTTCTTTGCTAATGATGGTTTTAGGGGAAAGGAGAATTGAGTTCTGATATAGGGGGAGACTTATGAGGACAGATTTCAGGAGAATCACCTTTCCTACTATTTTTAGCCATGTTGCTCCCCAAGCTTGTATTCTGATTTTCATCTTGTCTAGCAGAGGCATCCAGTGAGCAACTTTGGGGATTGATTTGAAGATAGGAATCCATAGGTATTTTAAAGACTTCCAGGACATGAATCCTTCCATTTATAACAACCTTTCTATTTCTACCATCTCCCTTATAGGATAGTTCCTTCCATTAATCGTGCTTTTCATATAGTTGATCTTGCTGCCTGAAACCTCCTTGTAAATGTCCAGCTCCCTTTTGAAGGACCTTGCTGAGATAATGCTTGCTCCTCCAAGTAGCAAGGTGTCATGGGAAAATTGGGCGTGGTTAATGTCTTTTACATTTTGAACCATCCTGAGGCCTGAAAGATTTTGGATCTGCTGGCAGTGGTCTAGTTGGAGGCTGAGCACAGAAGCTTGAATGGCGTAGAGAAGAGGGGACAATGGGCAGCCTTGTATTAGCCCTCTTGAGGCTTGGAAGAACTCCGTTGAGCGACCATTGACCAGAGGAGCTATCTAGGGAGAGGCTATATAGGCTTTCACCCAACTTATGAAAGCTTTTGAAAATCCAAGCTTCTCCATAACTGTAAACAAAAAATCATGTCTCACCCTGTTGAAAGCATTTTCCAAATCAAGCTTAATAACCATACCTTTTTATTTTTGTTGACAGCTTGAGTGAATTGCTTCTTGCACCAACACTATATTTTCAAGAATCTTTCGCCCTTTGATGAAACCTCCTTGTTTCTATGGAATGATTACCGACAGAATTTTCTTAAGATGGTTGGCTATGATTTTAGTGACTAGCTTATAGCCTGTATTGCATAGGGAGATGGGGCAGAATCTGCTGAAGTTGTTGGCTCCTTTTTCTTTCAGAATCGGGGCAAGGAAGGCCTAATTGGTGTTGCCTCCTAGCTTAGTGAAACTCTGAAATTTCCTGACCATTCTCAAAAGATCATTTTTAATGGTAGACCAACAGGTTGAGAAGAACCTTGTTGTGAAACCGTCAGGGCTAGGTTCCTTATCAAGTTCCATGCGGTCCAGAGCTTTTTAAAGTTATGTCATACTGATCAGGGCAGTCAGCATAATATTATTTGCGCCTTGAACAAGTTGAGGATTAAGATCGATCGGGTAGGAGTATGCATCAATTGGATTCTCTTCCGAGGCTGAGAAAATATCTTTGAAGAAGGAATGGGCTACTCTGTTAATGCCTTAAAAGTCTTTAACCAAGGTGTTTTGATAGTAAATTTCATTTACTGATTTGAAATTCTTGCGGGCCTCTACTTTCTTATGGAAGTAGCTTGTATTCTTGTCTCTAGCTTGCAACCATAGACTTTTGGACTTCTGCCTCCAATACTCTTCTTCCTCCCTGATTGCTCTATGGTAGTCTCTTTGCAGCTCTACTTCTTTGTGTAACTGTTCTTAAGTTACTTCAGAGTCCTCCAGGGTCATTTGATGGATCTCTAGAATATTATGCGCCTCTTTTATTTTGGAGGAGGGATATTTTAGTGATTTAGCCCAATATTTAAGCTCTTTTTAAGGCCCCTCAGCTTTTCTTCCCATAAAAAGAAGGGGGAGCCTTGGATTTTCCGGTTCTAGGTTGCGAAGACCACCTCCTAGAACCCTTCTTGCTGGATCCAAAGGGGGCTGAATCTAAAAGGGATGGGACCAAGGTTTTTATCCGGGGAAATATCCAGAAGTATGGGTTTATGGTCAGAGGTATATTTGGGCAGAATTTTAGAAGAGGCCATTAGTCTGATGGTCAAGAAAGGTGATTGGAAAAGAAATCTATCAAGGCGGGCAACAATATGATCAGGACATATCAATTTTTTGGTCTAGGTGAATTTTCGAAAGGAAGGGCTTGATATCCTCGAGGTCCCATCCCCTCCAGGTCCCATCCTATCATGAGATCTTCAACCCATTCTCTAGCTGGATCTCTAACAGGTGAGCCCCCAGTTTTCTCCTCTGCAGCGAGGGTCACATTAAGATCACCTAGAATAATGACATTTTCTGGGTTGTGCATGCTAAGATAGGACTGTAGGGAGTCCCAAAAGATTATTTTTTCAGCTAGTAAGACCAGAGCATATAAATTGAAAATACTTACTTGATGACCAGAGTCTTTGTGGAGTAGCTTGGTGAAGAGCCAGTGTAGGTTGCTTTCTTTGTTTATCAGGTCATATTTGGAGTTTTCCCAGAAGGTAGCTATCCATCCTGATGCGCCTCTTGCACTAACAGATTTCCCTTGACCTTTTTTCCAGAATGCTTTGCTTGCATGGAGGAGGACATGATCCTCCAATTTTGTCTCCTGGATGAGAAGGATTTCAGGCGTGTACAATCTCACAATGTCTTTCAAGGCTTCTTATTTTAGATTGTTGCCTAGACCTCTGCAATTCCAAGAGACGTATTTCATTGTTTACTGGCGTGGGGGGTTGTGGCTCCCTTTGGAGCCTGGCTATTCTTGCATTTGGATCTGGTGTTTATCATTCTTTCGAGGGTCTTCTGGGAGCCTTGGAGCACATCCAGATATGTTTTTTCCTCTCTCTATTTTTATTAGACTTTTTTCCCCTAGCAGTCTTGATAAGAGTGACTTGAGAGCTTCTTGATTCAGTATCTCCATATTCGGATTCCCCCCTTTGTCCAAACCAAGGCTGATGTGCTCTTTATCTGATTATTTTTCCCTTTGATCATCCTCTGAGAGAGGCGGATCTATCATTTTCTTGGTTTCCTTCACTTTCTTCGCAGGATCCTCTGACGCCTCTGAGATCTCAATGGTATTCATCCTTTTCCCAGAAGTTGAGCCTTCCTTTGGCACTTCCTTGGCTTTTGGATTGGGTTGGGGTTTCTCCGGTGGTCCTAAGCATTTCTTCTCACTTGGTTTCGGGACTACCTTGCCCTTTTTGATCTCTTTCCAGCCTTCTCTGTCCTCTTTGTCCACTGCTTGGGCCTTTGGGAAATTTATTTGGAAGTGACCATGTTCGTGGAAATTTATGCATTTGAAAGGTAATTGTTCGTAGTCCAGTTTTATAGTGATGCCATGAACCTACGGTGAGTTTTACCGCTTTTGGAAGGCTAACTTCCAGATCTAATTCTACACAAATTCTTGCGTAGGTGTATTGGCCTTTGTTTTCCACTTTGTCAATAAAACGACCAAGTCCATTTCCAATATTCTGCAGAGAGTGGAAGTTCCAACAATAGACCAGAAGGTTGGAAACCAGACCCAAAATGGTACCTCTTTGGGGACATCGACTGTGGGATCAAAGTCGGGTGTCCACTTGTTGAGATAAAAACCCTAGTTCCCCATGAAGTACAGGTTTCTCCTGAAGACAAGATATCGATATTCCTTGGTGGTGAACTAAAAAATGAAGAATCCTCTTCTAACGGTATAACAGATCACACTGTTCTTGAGCTAAGGTCTCCAATTACGCTGGATCCAATCGTTAGTTGTTTTTCTGAGGGCCAGCGCCCCATAAACTGTCCTACCAAACCTCTTTCAACTAGAGCAAGGGAGATTTTTATAGGTTGTTCTTCTGATAAGGCTATTTATGGAATTTTGTCCATATTTTTGATGAATTTCAGGACTGAAGGGGCTAAAGGTTTCTTCCCTCTCGACGTGATAAGCCTTCTGAAGGCTTATTCTGTAGTGATCAGAGGGGTGGGAGTAGGCTCCCCACCCCTTGGTACACACATGGCGACTGTCTGCTGGCTCGCCTACGGCTACTTTCAAATTCTCAGACCCTCACGATGGCTAATGCTGCAGTGCAGAGCGCAAAATTTTTTTCCCAAATAATTTATTGCATTACATTTCATTATTAACATATTAAACTTATGTATTAATTATTTTAAATACACGTTAACCCATATTTTATTAATTCCTTTGTATATTATTCCCAACCCATTATTTTTATATATAACGTATGGTTTAATTCCCCATGTTGTGATATATCCCGGACCCACATACTATAAACCCAACCTATCATAATAGTCCCGACCCCATGTATATTAAATCATATCTTTTATACATATAACATATCACATTAGTTGAAATATCTCGGGCCCCACGTCTTTTAAAACCCGATGACTTCATCGCATCTTCGCAACCATCGGATCTAAACCAATCAGATCCAATGGCCATAATCCTTTGTCACACATTCCTTTGCTCGATAATTAACATACCCTAGACCTTGCGAAATGCACAGTTTATGGGGCTCTCCTCCCTGCTACGTGGCCAATTCCCATTTGATCGCATCGACCCAAAAAATACCACTTGACCACTTTCATTCATGCGAAAACCACTAAATGGTTTCTCCTGGACATTGGGAAAATCACCATGTCTATTCAAAATTGACCACGCATTCAATGTAATTACTGTTTGTTTAAAAAATGCATATAACCGCCCTTTGCTAACTATTTTACCACTTTCTATTACATTTTGCGCTGAAGAAGCATTTCCGACCTATTTCCGAGCAACCAAATCATTGAACCGACCATATTTCAAGCCTTTTCACCAGAATTCAAGACCTTTGATGCTACAAGGCATTGCAGAACTGAATTGAAGTGTTTTAAAGACCTCTTAAGCCTCATAAAAGCTTTCGGAAACCCCATAACCATTTTGCAATCAAATCTTCGTTTTTCCCAGGTATTCCTTAAAGAAAAGGCATGTTCTTGATCTAAAAAGAAAGTAATCAGTAATTGAATCAAATTAGGAGTATTAGCAGACCAAGAAATCCCTCTTGCCTTCCAAAATCCTTTTCTGCATACCCTAAGCATTCTTTTACAGAATTCCGAGGTCCTAAAGAGTGTTTTTAATCACAGAGAATACAATTTGATTGGTCTAAACCTTTGCAAACCTAAAACGAATCCCTGTAGCTTCCCAAATCCCTTTTTTTGCAAACCCTGGACCTATTTTTTCAGGATTTCCAAGACCTGATACTGTTTTTTATTATAGAAGAGTAATAATTGATCAATTGGTTTCTTAAATCAGTCTGCAAACTATTATAATCTGTCAGAATTTTTCCTCAAAGGCCTAAATCAGTTTTCCCGAGTCAAAATATTAATTAATTGTAAAATCAAACAGAAAAAATGGCTTCCAAAGCATTAGTATCTGTTAATCCTCTACAACCCCCTGTTGTAGATCTAGAACACACTCCCCTAGCTTATATAGAATTCAAGATTAAGGACATAGTCGCTAAATTTAACCTTCTTGAGCTCCATTGTTGGAGCCATGAAAAATCCATAGATCAGGATGCCGAATTTTTTATTTGGGAGTCAAATTTTGTAATATTCCCAATTATCCCAAACTAATGGGAATATACAATTTTGTTTCATTTTCCTGTTGCATGAATAAATGTGTAAAGGAGGACAATAAAAACTCCTAAAACAATGAATAAATCAATGCCACGTGAACAAGGCTAAATCTGGGCTATCTACATAAACACCCTTATGTGTGAAAGGGATTGAACCATTTGACTGGGTCAACCATGACCAAATCAACAACACTGTCTAGAAGAAGTGATCCTCATTGATCGGGAATCCCACCTCCTTCCTTGAGTAGCTCTTGGAGGAGTCTTGCATTTCTTTTCCACTATCAAGAATTTGGCCAAGCTATTCTTCCAACTACAACGTAGATCCTATTGAGGGTTTGGTTGTCTTTTTAAGCTACAGTAAGTGGAGGCTAGATCTACTCAAATCTAGGCCATTCTAGTGCCTCTTTTCAGTGGGAAAGTCTTCTATCCCCTTGGAAAGAGAGTATTGGATGATTGGAGCACTGATTTCAGATCTTGGCTTGAGGCCACATTTGTTCTAGAGTCTATAATGTAGTTTTCATTCTAGTACTGCATTATTTGCAAGTGTACAGTTGCAGGGTGATTTGGCACAATTTTGGATGAGAGATCTCTAGTGTTGGGGTTCTGCCCTTCATTGTGGTGATCCATGGATTTCAGATCTATTCCATGTCATATTTAGATCAGATCTGAATACTGTTGTATTTGCTTAAGAATTTATGAATCATTCTGCAGATCTGCTGCATAAGATCTCAGATCTAATCCATGTACTCCACTTTTTGCTAAAAAACCCAAGGGGAATTTGTAGAGGAGCATATCTAGTGTATATATCTGATATAGATCTAAATTTTTGTACACAGATCTTCTCTAGATTTGAAGTGTAATCTACTGTTGTTTCAGCCAACAAAAATAATGCTATCAAGCTTGTTCAATCAAATATATGGTTGCAACACCTTACTTTTGAGGGTTTTCTTCATGTAAAGTCTTCTATTTTATGTTCTATAACTCATGGGCTTAAATATAACTCTGATTTGCTGTTGTAAATGTACATATTGAGCCTCCATATTGACCTCCTACTTTTACTTTGCTGAACTGCATTATTTGTGTGCAATATTGTTTAGTATTGCTGCTTGTTCCCATTTGGGGATATTACAGTGGTATCAGAGCAATATTCTTGGCACAATCTGTAAGAAGCCAATATGTCTTCAGAAGAAGAGGAGCCTCTTACTGACATAGAGAAGAGGTATCTAAAAAGAAGACAAAAGAAATTTGATTACATAAATGATGACAAAGACAAGGGTAAAGCCCTTGAATTTGGAAGTGATGATGAAGGAAAGGACTTTGCAAAGATCCTTTTGAGAGCCATGCAAGATCTTGCTAGAGAGATAAAAGAGATGAGATTGGACATAATCAAATATTATCCTAAGAGATTTCATCTTGGAGAAATCTCTGGCACGTCTGACCATTAGAATGATCAGCTAGTGCACCAGCCACAGATTTCCCAACGCTCTACCGTGCCTACCTTTTTGGCTGTGGGAAATGAAGGGTTTCAAGAGAAAGCATCCCTTGAATACTACTTTGAAGAATATGAGTCTCAAAATCAGAGATTCAAAGATCACTTGAGTTGTCAAGAGTTATGTCACCTGAAGGACAAGAGAAGACTAAGGCATCATCATAGAGATGGTGGATTCACTCAGAATCATGATCAACATCACTCTATGGGAAGATTTTTTCTACCCAATTTTTATGGGTCATCCAAGTGTTCTGCCAAATTATGGGTAGAAAAACTTGATATCTACTTCCAGTTGAACAAGGTCCCAGAGATGGAAGCTATCAAGATTGCAACATTGCACTTTGAAGGTGAATCACATGACTGGTGGTTCCATGGCTTGTATACATTGGGCCATGCCAATGTGACTGCTTATTCTGAGATCACTAGAAGAGTGGTGGAAAGATTTGATAGAAGATATCTAGAGGCACCATTCATGAGCCTTGCAAAGTTGAAGCAATACGGTAATATAGAGTCTTATATTTCTAATTTTTTTAGATTATCTATTATGGTTCCTGATTTTTCTGTAGCAAGAAAAGTGTACATGTTCATCGATGGTCTAGATTAACCTCTTCATGGGTTGGTAAAATATACCAAGCCCACAACCTTACATGATGCCATTGAGAGGGATAGAGACCTTCAAGATGCCTTGCCAAAAGCAAAGGAAAACTTTCAGCACAAGCCCTCTTTTCCTTCTAAAGGAAAGAAAGAGAAAGTTGCTCCTTCAAAGGAGAGCTCATACAAGAAGCCTCTTGATGATGAAGTCTAGAGAGATATAAGGAAGAAGAATTTATGCTTCACTTGCCAAGAATCATGGGCACCAGGGCATAGATGTGCTGCTGGAAAAGCACATTAAATATAGGTATTCTTAGATATTGAGGAGGAAGAAGAAGATGAACCAAGAAGGGGTCACAATGCTGACACTGATGGAGGAGATCCAACACCATCAGGAGATGGGAATGGAGCCTTTGCTCCTATTGGAGGGACTCTTGCATATTTTAGGGGAATACCTAAGTACTTGAACTTAAGAGTTCAAGGTTCAATATTGAATCAGAGGGTTTCTATATTGATTGATAGTGGGGCATCTTACAATTTCATTGATGCTCATATTGTGCAAAGGAGGGAAATATCCACTGATACTTTTGAGGGATTCTCTATTTTGGTCCCAAGAGATAGAACAATGCAATGCATGCATTATGTCCCATCACTTTCAGTCACCATGGGTACCTACACTTTGATTGATCACTTCTTTGTGGTTGACATACTAGACACCAATGTGATTTTGGGTGTTCAATGGCTGATTACATTGGGGAAAGTCACCACTGATTGGGAGGCTTTGCAAATTGAATGGGTGGACAAGAAGAGTGGTGAACCTCAAATGATCAAAGGCATGCATACTTACCCCTCACAAAACACTTCCACATAGAAAACAAAGATGGATTTGCGCAGTGGAAGCAAGGACCTTACAGTCCCATCTATTATGTTCATGAGATTTCTGCATGAGACACTATTATCTAGTGGCAAACCACCTGGGAGGCCACCTGATTTAGATTTGATGGGGAGGACCTCACAGATGCTGCTCCAAGCTTAGATCCAGGAGGGTTTGGAGCACTTGAAGAAAAAGCTACAGTGATGGGAGACTTGGGTAAGCTCAAGAAGAAGGGAGATATTCTTCCCTTATCATTATCACCCACTCTCATTTCTGGATCTGCGCCGTGGGAAGATAAGAATGGAAGGAATGGTCTTCCAACACACATATTTGGCATAGGATATGTCAAGGAGGAGATCAGAAACATGACAGACATTTTTGTTGATACACCATCAACGCTGTCATTGTTGAGTAGTTTAGATCTATATTGGAAATCCCAACTGTTGGTGGATTATTCCAAAGATCTTCACACTTGTATGATACTTGATGACCAACTACATGAAGAGGGCTATCTAGTCCATGAAGGAGTCATCTATCATCATGGTAGGATATTCTTGTCTAGAGCTTCTAAGCTCAAGGAGAAGTTGCTACAAAGAGCCTACAAAGAGTTCTGTTTCAGCCATATGTATTCCATGAGGATATACAACATCATCATGAGGAGCTTTGATTGGGAAGGCTTGAAAGAAGAACTATATCAAAATTTTCAAGAATGCATGTGCTATGTGGAGTTGGGGTAGCAACATGACTCCATGAAGGGGTTATTTCAGCCATTTCTTCCTTCTTGTGAAAGAGGAGAAAGTTCCATGCACCACTCCATTTGTATGAGGAGTATTGTTGGTGAAGATTCTGATCATGTAAAGCATGTTTCATTTTCTGATTGTACATATTATTTCACCATGTTTATGCAGTCCATGGCTCCAAGGAGGAGTGATATATCATGTAAATCTTATGGTAAACTTTGGGCCACACAAATTTCTGAATTTGGCCACTCTCTTGATGAACAAAGGGAGATTTTCTATCATGATGGGTGCTTCCCAAAGGCACCAAACATACCTCACACTTTCAGCCATAGTGAGATAACATGGGCAGCAAGTAAGTGGTGGGGAAACCACTTACCATACCTTGATCTGATTTAGGTAGGAGATGCATTGCGCTAGTATCATATGTGGGACTATGACCCACCTCCTAATGTTCAAATTTATGTTTGTGTATATGTAGTTTTGCTTCCATACATTTATGACATACTTGTAATTTTTATGGGCTTGTATGGAGGGAGGATGGGAAACTTGTATGTACCACATGGGATGGAGACTCTCTATGTGCCTTATGCTACATGTTTCAGGGAGAGTATTGGTTCAACCATGTTTGTTTCATTTGAGTTCTTGACTCCTTGTGGGATGGACTATGTACATCTCATAATGACTTTGGAGGAACAATTCATGGAGGGTTGGATTGGTGAACACTTAGCTTATGAAGAAAGATTAACTCATGATGGTGTCACCAATGGAGGAGGAGAAGTGTTGCAACACTCACCTTATCAGTTTCTTGAGGACAAGCAACATTTTGGAGGGGAGGACTGTAATATTCCCAATTAGCCCAAGCTAATGGGCATATAAAATTTTGTTTCATTTTCCTGTTGCATGAATAAATTTGTAAAGGAGGACAATAAAAACTCCTAAAACAGTGAATAAATCAATGCCACATGTGAACAAGGCTAAGTCTGGGCTATCTAAACAAACACCCTTATGTGTGAAGGGATTGAATGATTTGACTGGGTCAACCATGACCAAATCAACAACGTTGTCTAGAAGAAGTGATCCTCATTGATGCACAACACAGTCTTAGTTGGAGGTGGCACATGTGAAAGAATTTAAATCATTGAGATGGTTTAGGGTTTTAAAAGATCTCAATCTTATAAAAGGAAGAGGAGGACATCATGAGAAGGTTGTTGATGATTATTAGATTTCTGAAGAATTTTTCTGTTTAGAAATTTCTTATTCTTTTGGTTGTTTAGCAGAGAATAGTGTTGTTTAGCACTGGGTGTTCCTGATCAGTAATCCCACCTCCTTCCTTGAGTAGCTCTTGGAGGAGTCTTTCATTTCTTGTCCACTATAAGGCATTTGGCCAAGCTCTTCTTCCAACTACAATGCAGATCCTGTTGAGGGTTTGGTTGTCTTTGTAAGCTGCAGCAAGTGGAGGCTAGATCTACTCAGATCTAGGCCATTCTAGTGCCTCTTTTCAGTGGGAAAGTATTCTATCCCCTTGGCAAGAGATTATTGGATGAATGGAGCATTGATTTCAGATTTTTTCTTGAGGCCACATATGTTCTAGAGCATACAACGCAGTTTTCATTCCAGTACTGCATTATTTGCAAGTGTATAGTTGCAGGGTGTTTTGGCACAATTTTGGAGGAGAGATCTCTAGTGTTGGGGTTCTGCCCTTCACTGTGGTGATCCATGGATTTCAGATCTATTCCATGTCATATTCAGATATGATCTGAATACTGTTGTATTTGCTTCAGAATTTTTGAATCATTCTACAGATCTGCTGCATAAGATCTCAGATCTAATCCATGTACTCCACTTTTTGCTAAAAACCCCAAGGGGCATTTGTAGAGGAGCCTATCTAGTGTACAGATCTGATATAGATCTATATTTTTATACACAGATCTACTCTAGATCTGAAGTGTAATCTACTACTGTTTCATCCAATAAAAATAACACTGTCAAGCTTTTTTAGTCAAATATATGGTTGCAGCACCTTACTTTTGAGGGTTTTCTTCATGTAAAGTATTATATTTTCTATTCTATAACTCATGGGCTTCAATATAACTCTGATTTGTTGTTGTAAATGTACATATTGAGCCTCCATATTTGCCTCCCGATTTTACTTTGTTGAACTGCATTTTTTCTGTGCAATATTGTTTAGTATTGTTGCTTGTTCCCATTTGGGGATATTACAAATTTACCAAAGTATGATGTCCCACACACTTTCCAATGCCCAAAAGTGATCAGACTCTGTCAATCCTGCTATTTCCCTGATAAGAGAGCCATAATAAACCCCGGAAAAAAAAATTCTATTTACCATTACTACTGAGTCAATCAATCAAATGCTCCAGATCCAATCCAGGCCAGATGAAACACCTTTTTCCATTGAGGCCCTCACTTAGTTATACCTGAATCTGGACTTCTGCAAGAGGTTCCAAATATTCCAGACTTTCATGCCTTCTTCTGTAGAAATTCCCAAGATAAATCGTCCTTACCCATCAACAATTTTTTTTGAAAGAGGCAGACATATCATTAGCATGCTGTCTTTTATTCTTGGTTATTTCACAGATGGACATGTTGATGTTGCAGTACTAATTTTTTTGTCTACTTTAATACCTAGTCAGCCTCCTGCTACCATTTTTATTTTTCCCCAATACCTTGCTGATAATATTCATGAACAGTTGGTCAAAATGCCTTCTGAAGGTGTTTTCAAATATTCCTCAGTCCTATTCCACATGTTTTTATACTTTCAGCCTGATAAATTTTCCATCAACCTTCAAAAGCTTGATGTTGAAGGAAACCCACAATCAGTCATATTTTGGACTCTTTTAATAAGAAAAGCCTCCACACAACCCACCTATATAGATTTTATTGATTCCTTCATTCATCCATTGGTAAATTTTTTGAACAACAACATACATCCCAGAATCAGTGAGGAGATTAAAAAGGTCCTACAGTTGTCAGAGCATAATAGGATAGAATATTGGTACTTGTACCAAAACCATACAGAGATAAGAGTATATGGATCAAGTCTGTTGCCATATAAACTGCCCAAAATACCTCCCAATGAGGTTATTTTCCCTTGATTACATTAGACAGATCCTCAATTCAGATGCAATTAATTTCTTGGCAGCAAAGAAGAAAACATAATTAAAATTGAAAAATCAGGTTGGCCCTTTTATCTATAACAATAGAGATGTAGGTCCAGAGGCTGAAAAGAATTTGCAACAGTTCAAGTTCAGTCATAGTTTTATATGGTATTATGATACTCTTGGAGTGATAAGTAAACTAAGAGTTAAATAAAAACTCACTCCTTATGTACATGAAAAGAAACTAGAAATTGAAAAATTCTCCAATCAGTCTGAATGGTTGGAGAACACCTTGACAGAGGTAGAGAAGCAAGGTGATACTAGTCAAACCTTACATACTCCAGCCAAAGAAAATAAAAACTCAAAGAGAATCAGAGAGGAAGGATCATATACTGCAGATACAACCACAAAAAAAAAAATTTAATTACTGTACAGGAAGAAGCCTAAATTAAATCCTGTCACTGAAGAAGTGGAAACAATAGAAGTGATTGAAACAGATACAACAGAAAAGGACAATGCACCTCCTACAAAGATTGAAGAAGAACATAAACCTTCAGCTTCTAAAACTCAGCTTATTCAGAAGCAACACAGTGTTGAAATGTCATCTTCCAGCAAACCAACAGAGAAGGAGATGGACATTATGCAGAAAAACAGAGAAATAAAGATGAAAAACGAAGCTTTGAAGACTGATACATACATCCAATATTGGAAGCAGTCACTCAGTGACCAAAGCAGATTGTAGTATGCTTTTGACTACAAGAATAGAAAAATGTAGAAGACCTTCCTGCAGCCTAAATTAAAGAATCCTAAATCATTAGCCGATTAAAAAAAGTCATCATATGAAGTTCAAGCAGATGATCTTCATCCCATTGATAGATTGAATTTCACAAACATGCTGGTGAAATGCTTTATTCAATAATGAAAAACAAGGCAATGAGTGTTCAGAAGCTCCAAAATACTCTTGCAAACATCAAAGATCTGCTCAAGTTGGAAAATGCATCCTCTCAAGCTAAGGACAATAGAATCAAATCACTGGAAAATTTGGTTATTGAAGTAGGATTTGATCCTAGTAATATCAAAGTTGAAGATGAATTGATTAAGAAGAAAAATGAAGCCATTCCTACATTAAAGAAGCAACTTAAGCTATCTCCTACAGAACATCCTAAATCAAATGAAGTGTTGCAAGATACAAATCAGAAAGATGAGATGATGAGTCTCATTCTACAGTTGAATGCCCAGATAAAGGAAATGGAGAATGAAATGGAAAAGTTGGTCCAGGAGAAAAAAGACAGAGCAGAAGAAGTTCTAGTCATAGTCATTCCTGTAGTCACCACAGCTATGCCTTCTACACTTGTAGAATAATTGGCTCCTAAAATCCCAATGGCCATAGCACTGCCTGTCAATTCATCACTAGCTTCAGCAACAGAGTCTTCAACAACAGTAACACAACCTACAGATGAAGCAAGCAAGTTAGTTAAAGCTATGCAAGACATGTATATTCAGACCAATGAGATTAACAGACTTAAAGAACAGTTGAAAAGTTTGGAAGATGAAAAGAAACTTGCTAAGATAATGCACAAGAATGAAGAACAAAGGGAAAACATGTTGAATGAGCAATTGAAGAAATTAGAAAAGGATCTAACATTGAAAGAACCCATGGCTCAAGTTAGACAAAAAATATGGGCCAATATCATTGAATCTGTCAATGATATTTGGCCATCCATATAGGTTATATATGAATAGAAAGACTTAGTCAAAGCAACAAAAGATAAAAGACGAACTAGGTAAAAATCTTGAAGAAGCTCCTAAAATCATGAAATTTCTTAATTCCAAAAATATGCAAGAAATTGAAGAAAATGGAATTAATGACAGAACAGAAACCATCCTAGAAGTTAGGAAGGTAATTTCTAAAAAGAATTTGATGATACAGCTAGAAGAGAAATGCCAGAATATGGAGGTGTCCATCACAAGATTCATGATGAAATTTGATATCCTAAGGCAGAAAGGCCTTCCTAATCCACTTGTTATTCATGATAAATTAATGAAGCAGGATGACTATGAAAAGAAAATGATAGAAGTTGCCAAGGATTAGGCTAATATACCTACCTCACAACGAATTCCAATAGGAAAGGTACTTTACAAGAATTTTGAGAACCTGTTCTACCTACAACAAGAGGTGAAATACATATTTGTTAACAAACCTACATTCTCAAAGTACACTGAAGAAGATGAGATATTCAGGAGGATGATGAAGATAAAATTGCCAGAGGTAGAATTCTAGGAAAAGATGATTGATTTCTTGTGAAGAAAATAGCAATAAAAACAGAGCAGTAAAGATAAAAAGGGAAGTCACAGTTTACAGTGAAAATATCACAGTAAAAAAGTATCAGTTTAAAGTTAAAGTTAAAAGACAAATCAGAAATTACAAAGCAAAGTTTAAAGTGTATCAGTTGAAAGGTCAGAGTAAAAATCAAAACAAAGATAAATCTGCCAACGTAGAGGACACTCCACTGCCTAAAAAGCAGCCCTAATTGAGAAACAATAGATATAGAAATAAACAAGAAATTGAAGACAACAAACAATAATTTCAATAAAAACAGGGACAACTAGCATTAGTTAGAAAGCTGTCACTATCTTCTTGCATGAAGATATTTCATTTTCCATGAATAATTCCTAAGTTTGTTTTAGGATATTTTGTAAAGAATTTTTGTATAAATACTTCTCATTCGGAAGTATTGAGTGTGGATGAATTGCTGAACATTTCTATAGTTGTACTATTCTGAACCTAAAGGTGATTGTACCAATTTCAAGTCAGCAGACTAGACTAAAGCAATAAAGCATTATATCACAAGATTCATGTGTTGGGCTATTACAGTGAATTAATTTTACTTATTCAATTTTTTCTTTCTGAAGTTTTCACAAATACTTGTATATCTTTCTAAATCTAAATGATAAATCAGGAATGTTATTTCAGAATATGTTAAAAGCACTATGTTTTGAACTATTTATCATTTATATGTTTTTCTTCTGATCTCCAGATTAGGGAATTATTAAGTGCTCCCTTCTTTCGATTAACCTCTGTCTTTTCACTCATTATCCAGATTTGAAAACCCTTTATTTCTTTCTTATCCCGATTGAAACCATTTTCACTATCAACCTGAAGATCTGAAATGACCCATCTATCTTGCCCTTTAAACATTTTATTTAGACTTTGATCCTGATCTGACTTCTTGAGACTTTGACTCCATTAGCCCAATGGTAAGAAAACCTACATCTATCCATCTGAGTAAGTGATTTCACCACCAAACCAGATAAAAATCAAAATCCCAAATAATCCTACATAACTAGCCTAAAATAAACTAAAATCAACAAAGACAAATCATATAGAGAGAGCCCTCTCTCAGCATTAGAAAGGCTAGATCCTAAAGCTTAAAAGTAGGTTTGTGGTTACCTCTAATATTCTTTAAACCAAAATATAAACAACTCTTGAGAATCATTGGAGTGATAAAAAATTCCTTTTAAGGAACACAGTCTTCACATCCATCTGATGAACGTGCCAACCCATTTGCGCTGAGAGAGAAGGGATGGTATTTATGGAAGAATATCGTGCGACAAGTGAAAAGGTTTCTTCATAATCAATCCCTCGATTTGTGAGAAGCCCCGGGACACAAATCTTGCCTCATAATTCTCAACACTCCCATCAGCAGCTTGCTTTACCTTGTAGATCCATCTTGAACCTACCACTGATTTATCAACCGGCCTTGGGAACAATTTCCCAAGCACTGTTTCTGAGAATGGAGTCACACTCCTCCACCATTGCATCTACCCATGTGGGCTCCTGCACTACTTCCTAAAAGGAACATGGCTCAGTCAAAATACATTTTCTCATGAGAGCCATGTATGCAGTGAATCGATCAGGAGACTGTCTCTGTCTGCGCTATGAAGTAGGGAATCCTAAATTATGTGCCACATCAAGCTTCAGCCTCTCATCTTCTGTGGTACGTCTTCTGCCAGTTCTGATGTTTGGCTCTGTGTGAGTGGACTTCTCCACTCCATGAACCTCCTCCTATGGTTGATACACATCAAGAGACTCATCTTTGGGAACACGTAGTTCCTCTTCTCCATGCAAGTCTAGCTCCCTCTCAAGCAACAACTTCATGGCTTTCTCCTCATTGAATTTTATATCTTGTCACATCACAGTCATTCAACTGTTTTGAAAATAGACATGATATTTTTGGGGTGTTTATATGTACCCCACAAATATCCCAACTTCAGTAGTCGACTCCAGCTTCTTCCTGGCATTCTTGGTCACATGCACATAAAAATACGAGCCAAAAATATTTAAATGAGAAACATGTGACTTATTACCAGTAAAAGCTTCTTCAGGTGTACTCATGTCAAGTACCCTATGAGGACAACGATTTTTCATGTAAACTGCAGTGTTGCATGCTTCCACCCACAAATGCACTGGTAGGCCCTGATCATGCAGCATCACTCGTGTAGCACCCACGATTGTTTTTTTCTTCCTCCCCGCGACCTCATTTTGCTGTGGGTTATGAGGTGATATGTGTTCTCTTCGAATTAATTCTTTTCTACATAAGTCTTTGAATTCATTCGAGATATATTCTCCAACATTATCTCTTCGCAGAGCCTTCACTTGCTTCCCCGACTCTTTCTCCACCAATGCTTTAAACTCACAAAATTTTGAGAATGTTTAATCCTTCTTTTGCATGAATTAGATCCAATGTTTATGAGAAAATTCATCAAGAAAAATAACATAATACTTGTGTTTTTCTATTGAAGCAACTAAGAATGGTCCACACACGTCTGTGTGAAATCTCTCCAGGATCACCGAAGCACGATTCTCATTTTCATGAAAGGTGGATTTTGCATACTTCCACATGGTGAAACCATTGCAATGATCTAACTGAGCAAGTGTTCCCATTGGAATTCTAGTAGATATTTGCTGCATAACTTTCAAATCTCCATGGTGAAGATAGCCCAATCACCTGTGCCATAACTCGCCCTCATCCTGACTCACCACTTTTTCTGCCTTGCCCATCATTGCAGCAGCCTTATACCTCTAGCTTTTAGATAATCTTGACTCGAATCCCTATCCTCTTGGTTTGACCCATTGTTTTATATCGCGAAAAAACTTTTCCATCGCTAAAAAAAACTGCATAGCCTCTGTCCTCCAACATCGCAACTGAGACCAAGTTTTTCTTCAGACCTGGAACATGCATAACATATTTCAAAAGAAATGGTTTAAATTACTCCCTCTCAAAGATAATGGTACCAATTTCGGTCGCACTGTATCGTCCATCGTCACCCATCTCTATATGCATTTGGAGTTCTTTCTCCTACAAGTCACTAAAAAATCCTTATCTCCCATCATGTGGAAGGAAGCACCACTATCAAGATACCACACCGATCCCATTGCGCTTGAAACCAAGCATGAAATAAAAGAGAAATCAAGTTCAAATTGTGAGGTAAGGGCCTCACCAGCTGCAGCTCCATCACCCTTCTTGTTCTCCTTCTTTTGTGGGCAGTTAGTGGCGAGATGCCCATGTTCGTGACAGTGAAAACACTTCACCTTGGACAATTCCAGCTTCTTGCCTTTAGCCTCGAATTTTGAGTGGAATTTCTTCCCCTTCCCTTTCCTTGCCTTGGAAACTAAAGCACAATCCTCTTCATCATCATTCTTTGATGAAGAGCCATCTCTGGTGTTCTACCTGAACTCCTCCTGCACTAGATCTGACCATAGTCGTTCACAATCCGGCAGTTTTTCCCGTACGTTGACAAAGTCTTGATAATTGTGCCAACTCTTAGGAAGTCGCAAGAGAGCCAAACTCACCAAATCATCATCAGCAACTGCGATTCCCACACTCCCCAGCTCATCTTGACATTGGACAAAATTTGTGAGATACCTAGGAATATTGTCGCCCTTCTCCATTTTGATCTTTCTGAGTTTATCCTTCAACGCCAATTTCCTATGGTCGTTGCTGCTTTGGAAAAAATATTTCAAAGCCTTCCACATAGCGAATGGAGTGGATTTCCCATGAATTCTTGAGACAATATGGTCTCTCATACCTTCCAACATAATTCTTCTTGTCTTCGCTACTTTCTTTTGCCATGCGTCAAGTAATGCAACATTTGTCGAAGTGGGCTTAGGAACATCGTTGTCGATGAACTCATTTAAGCCATTATCTTCAAGAACTGCCTCCATCCTGTCCTTCCATGAAATGTAGTTCGAGCTACCCTCGAGTGCATACTCTAGCCGCAAACCATTGAAAGCCATTTCGATGTTTACTCAACTGTCACACCAAGAAATTCTTGCAGAAAATTTGAATTATTTCCACCAACAAACTCAGCTACTGATTCAATTTTGCAATATTCTTTGCTCCGATACCATGTAGAAATTTTAATACAATTATGTGTTTCTTTGATTCTCCTGATATAACAATAATATGCCACTGTTAAATACAAAATATTTCTACTTAAATCTTTGTGGAAATTTAATCACCAATTGCAAACATATGAAGAAAGATCAATCACACATAACACAAAAGTTTTTACCAGGAAAGCATAAAGCTAAAAACACCACTATAATATATTATGTATATATCATGGATCACGAAACAATATCATGCAAAAATATAATCCAAGAGCTCTCAGTACAATATACAATCGTCTCACACTGTCATACAAAAATTGGCATAAACATGCGCCAATTTACTGCCTCTTGACAACCTGCCTCCACTGCACAATTCCTGCTGATCACAATCCTTGAATGAATTCGATCTTTGCCTTGCCTTGACTACTAAATCCTCATTGGAATCTCCAATGTGTGTGTGCTTGCAACTAAGCACCCACTAATGTCACAACTTAAAGTCAAACATACCCTTTCACCTACCTCTCAACTGGGTCTCCACTGGATCTGACATGCATGTAGTTAGCAATAGTATTTCTTCAATTTCATGTGAGACCATTGCTTGTGAATTAATTAAATAATTAATTCACTGATCTCTCACTAGTGTATCTTTAGTTACAACTAGTTACAACTAGCACAACTGAGTTTAACTCACTTAACTGAGTTAAACTAAATAACAACTCACATAACTAGTCATCCAACTCTGTTACAACTTCGAATCACTCAGTTATAACTCAGTCACTCTGCATGTCCCACCAACCAATCTTAGAACTCAAAATTCCTTCAATCAACTAGTTTGCCACATCAGTTAACTGAAATCAAGTGCTTCAAGAGAATAGATTATTATTTATTGTCTAATTATTATTAAGGGCTAATAATAATTGACATGCGATCTATAAATAGACTTCACCCATGCATCTAAAAATAGAATCTCATCTATAAATAGAATTTTCTCAACACCTATAAATATACTCCTCCTATAAATAGAATATGCTTAACATTCTAAAAATAGACATACACCTAAAAATAGCCTGTGGGCCCCACCTAGTGTAGGTGCTTATTTTTCACTAGGATCATCATCTTGTTGAATCTCAACAATGTGATAGGTATATTATGATTTTATTTGATCTAAAAATTGTTAGTGATTTTATTAATAAAAACAAAGTTACAATATAAATTGAATTTTATTATTTTTATTACTTTTAATTTTTTGGGTTAAGATGCACTCTCGAGCCAAGTATGTAAGAGATGTTGTAATAACCTGTCCTGTAAACATTTCACTTAAAATAAAATAAAATAAAAATAACTCCATGTTAAAATAAAAATTCCAAGTTATTATTTTTTAATCTATTTATGTTGGGTAGTTAAGATAAAATAGAGATAAAAATAAAAATACCCCTATGTTAAAATAAAGATTCTACATTATTATTTTTATTAATTTTTGTTGGGTAGTTAAAGTAAACTTGACCTGGTCGTCCACGGGGTCTTGGATAAACATTGACTGGGCACTTTGTTAACACACTCCTTGATGTGAAGTCACCAGTTCAATTCCCCACCTCGATCAGGGTGATATATGGGCATGATGAATATGTAGTCCCACCAATCTTACAAAAAAAAAAAAAAAACTTGACTTGGTCAAATTACCTATGGTTTTTGAGCTCTAGGTTTATGAAAACTCATGGTATTTCCCATGGTATTCATGTGGAATATAGCCTATTTAAAGGGAGGAATTAAACCAACCTATATCTGTTTTAACTCCACATCTACCAAGCACCAATAGTGATAGAATATATTAAGATGCAAAAATATGGGTCGAGAGTGTTAAAATCTCTTGAGATACAAATATCTTAAGATGTAAAAATATGGGCTTGAGAGTGTTAAAATATATTTAGATACAAATATCTTAAGATGCAAAAAGAATTGATCCCTCCTAGGGCTTGGTATATTTGAAGTTAAGATGAATCTAGGCTGGTTATTATTAATTGAGCCAACCTTTAAATATTTACACTCATTTAGAGTCACTACAACATCTCCCCATATTGGGTTGTATATTACTTGTAACCTTTTGTTATTTTTTAGTTGGATGCATATGTAGATGTTTACAAGTGTTTACACTACTACAACATCACCACTTACCTTTTTTCTTTTATATTTAATATAAAAAAATGTTATAAAAATAAATTAAAACAAAATGTTTTGATTTTGAAATAAATTGTGGTATTGATAAGTCATGGTATTGTAATGAAGTCTATTTACAAAGTGGAGGCGAATATCCATGGTCAAGAATTTTGTTATATTCTAAGTTTATTATAAGTGTTAAGTTTTTATGCACTTGTTAATTAAATTAAGAAGAATTAAACCTTATTTTTAAATTAAGAATTTTCATAATAAAGTGCAAATACATCTATATTATTAAAAACCTTGTTGCATGTTTTTTTAAATGTATATGTGTTTAACTCATATATTAAATGATTTTAGACTTAATCTTAATAATAATAATAATAATTTAAAATAAGTTATGTTTTAGTTAATCTTTATTATTATTATTATTTTGTTTGTTTAATTTTCGTAATGTGAAATATGTTATGAAATAAGTGTTTTGATATCTATTGGCATTTACAACCATTTAATTTATATGATTGTGTTGTTGTTGTTGTTGTTAGAATAGTATGAAAGAAAAATTAATTTTATTGATAAGATTAAGATATATTTATAACGAATTAATTGATGATAGGCATGTCTATTTTGGAATAGGGTATCAATAATTATTAGGTGGATGGTTGAGATTTAACCTCCATGGAATATTTTAGAATATTCATCTCATTATACACAAATCAAAGATTGAGATTTATCTCCAAAGTAATTAAATTGATCAATTAAAAAAATCCATAAGTTGCATATGAACAAGTGCCTTATGAAGTGAGTTACGGATTTTTTTGCATGTGGTATTGATAAGCTGAGATATTGAACCACTTCATAGTAGAGGGTAAATCTCCATAATTAAAAAATCTTGTTTCATATATTTTCAAATGTATACATGTTTAACTTATATATTAATTCTTTTTATAATTAATTAGATGTTACATATAAACATTTTATTTAAATTCAAAATTTTTATATTGAAAATTTTTATATTGAAATTTTGTTTTTATTAATAAAATTATGAGCAATTTTTTAGATTAAAAACAATCATAATATACATCTCACATTAAAATTTATAACATATAATAGTTATAAATTAAGATCCTTTTACCATATAAATTAAAATAATGATTCAGTAATCATATTTAAATTTAATTAATAAGGACATAAAAACTTTATACTTACAATATACCAAGAGTCTAAACCAAGATATCCACCCATACTTTACCATGGATATTATTAACTTGTAAATAGGCTTCTTTACAATACCATGTGCCAACATTTCCAAAAACCATAACTCATTTCAAAATCAAAATATTTTAATTTAATTTAATTTTATAACATTTTTTAAATTAAATCTAAAATAAAAAAGTATGGGGGAGATGTTGTACTGGTGTTAATTTTTGTAAAAATTTACATATGGGTCCAATTAAAAAAAATAAAAGGTTAAAAATAATATACAACCGAGTATGGGGGGAGATGTTGTTGTGTCCATAAATGTGTGTAAACATTTAAACAATTAATAATAAAAAGTTAAAATAATAACAACCAACCTAGATCCATCTTAACTTCAGATCTCCCAAGCCGAAGTGAGATCAAATCTCTTTTCACTTTAAAAGAGGTTTTCATATGAGGAGATTTGATCCTCTATTTTATTTTAGTTATTAATTCTATTTTTTATTTATTTTTATTATTTTTAATGTAATTTGATTACAGGACATGACATGACATTTCAACATCTCTATCATACTAGGTTGGAGAGTGCCTCTTACGCAATAATAAAATTCAAGTAACAAGATTGATAATCATAGACAACCTGGGTGGGCTTAATGGTTAAGAACTTGTGATTTCTCTTGGGAGGTCACAGGTTCAAAACCGGCGGGAGGTAGGGTTTTCTATTGCCTGTCATGACCAAGCTAGAGGGATAGACGCCCCCAATGCTGGATGCCTTAGTCCTTGCGAAAGTCATGAGTTTCTGGTATATGTGGCTTATGGGTTGCTACATATACCCGAAGAGGTTGCTATTCCCTATCTTAAAAAAAAACAAGATTGATAATCAAGCATTTGCCCTGCAAGATTGATAATCATGCATTTTCCCTACCTATTTTAGCTGGAGTTAATTGCCTCTTGAACCAAGATGACATTGTCAAATATTTGTCTTTGATATACAAATCCTCCTTGATTTTCTGATATGATTTTGGGTAGAAGAGGCTTAACCTTTGTGGCCAAAATCTTCAAAATCACCTTGTAAGAAACATTACATAGAGAAATGGGTCAGAATCCTGAGAAGGAGATAGGATTTATATCTTTTGGAATAAAAGCTAAAAATGAAGAATTAATTCCCCCTATAGTTTTTCTTGAAAGTATAACCCAGCATTATACACAAATCAAATTTAATTACCTCCCAAACCATATGGTAGAAATGAGCCGAAAATATATTAGTCCTAGTGCTTTGTGAGGATTAAAGGAGAAGAAAACCTCATGAATTTTGTATTTAGTGGGTTCTTTGATTAAAGTGTAATTATCTTCTTTAAATATTGAACATGGAATGTGTTGTAGCATTGAAGGTTCCACATTAGAGCTTCCCAAACCAATGGCACTATACAAATCGTTGAAGTGATCGATTGCCTCCTCTTTGAGTTGTGCAAAGTCCAAATATTTACTGCCCTTTGCAAATTCTCTTTGATGTTGTTTCTCCAAAATCTACATTTGGATTTCTTGTGGAAAAAATTGGTGTTCATGCCCCCAACCTTTAACTAGATGCTTTGGGATTTTAAACACCAAATCTCTTATTCCTCTTTAAGATCTTTGTGGTAGGAATAAAATTATTCCTTTTCTTCCTTTAGCAGAGCATTTGTCACCAACTCATTTTCCATTCTAGATTGTAAGTTTTCCGTTTTGATTTCATGATCTTGAAACACTACCTCACTTTGTAATTGTTGAGCCAGATTCCACGATTTTAAATCTTTCTTCAGATGCTTAATCTTGTGCTCCCAAATCATGACTGGAATTCCCACAACCCACTTGCTCCAAACTGATTTAACCAATTCGTCGAAGCATGGTGAGTTTTCCCATATGTGGCAATAGCGAAAGGGAATGATCTTGTAGTCAATGTTTTCTATTATTTCCAGAGCTATTGGCATGTGATCTGAATTGTTCCATGGGAGGATCTTGAAGCTGACCACAATATTTTTGGACAAGAAAAGATCGTACATTTAAAACATGTCTAATCGAGGTGTAATATATCTTGGTCTAGTTCTTTTATTACTCCAAGTAAATATGTTAGAGGATGGTTTTATGTCTAATAGATTTAATTTGTGAACAAGATATTCTAAATGTTCTTGGAACTAATATCAGACCCGAGAACCCCCATTATTCTCCCATTGATGTAAAGTTGTGTTAAATTCCCCCCCCCAATATGCAATCTGATCAGTAAGTGGAATTCCCAAGAGTCAACTAGGAATTCCAACATTCATGTTTTTATTTGAATTGAAGAGCATGTAAATGTTAATAAAAGAGCATACCCAATTTGAGGGAATGTGAAGAAATATTGTTTCCAACCAATGAGTGGTTGAATAGTGATCGAACAATTTGAGCAAGGGTTGAGCCCACAAAGTGGTTATCTCACTAGAAGCTCCTCTTGCACTAATAGATAGGATCGCGCTGCCTTTCCAAATCTTTTGGTAGTTACGAAGGACCTCTTGGTCCCCCATTTTGGTCTCCAAGAGAAGGAGAACTAAGGGCCTTTCTTTCTTAATCAGATACTTTAATTCCTCCACCCTTTTAATCAACTTCAATACCCTAGAATTCCAGGAGAGGACCTTCATTACTTACTAGGAGTATGAACAACCCCTTGCAGATAAGTTCAATTTTCTCCTTTTCTAGTGTTCTTATATCCATTAAGTTTTGGATATAGGATTTCCTATGTGTCCATTTCCTTATCCTTTTATTTTTTTCAATCTTAACTCCTTGTTGGTTCTTTGCCCAACCTTCCTTTATAGTATTTCTATTTCTTTCTCCTTCTCTACTTTTGAATTATCATCAACTAAACTAGGGATTGTAAGTCCCATTTTGGAGCTTTTGGAGGGAAAAATTTATTTCTCATCCATAGATACATCCATATTTTGTTGTGTTGGTGCTGAATGAACTTCCAACAAAGGCATGGTATCATCATTTTTATATGGCTTTTTCTTTGATCCAGAGTTTTGATTTTTATTTCTCCATGGGAATGTATTATGTAATTTCTCATTCTTCCATCACTGAGTTTAATAACTCTAAGCTGTTATCTTTTTGTCATTCTCTAGTTCCTTCTCCACTTCCTGGGTTGGTTTGTTTAGGGGAAGCAGGTCCATTTCCTTTTCTCCCATTCTAATTTGGTTTCTTTTGTGGGTTATTTTTTTGCTTTATAGGACCTCTTCTTCTTCTTTTTTCTACTACCATTGGTCTCCTTCCTCTCCTTGCTTTTCTTGCTCCTCTAGTTTTTTTTGCAGTTTCTTGGAAAGTGGCCATATTCATAGTATACTTTTCATTTGAAAGGAATTTGATCATAGTCTACCTCTTGAATATGAGACCATATTTCCATATTAATGGTTATATCTGTGAGAAGCCCCTTATCCAAATATACCTCTAAGAATATCCTAGAGAAGGAGAAAATCCCCTCTTGTGTCTCAACATGATTGATATATTTTCCAAGGTAATTACCAATATTTATAAAATTGTATTCATTCCAATAATGCAAAGGAAAAAAAGGAAGCTTCATCCACACCACCCATGCCGAAATTGCAGATGGTACATCGCTTTCAGGGTTAAATTCTAGACTCTATAAATCCAAATATAACCCTTGATCCCCCATGAAGTAAGACTCGCTTCTAAAAATCAAGTCCTGATCTTCTTTGTGCTTGAAAAATAAGGTAAACAACCATTTTCCATAAAAAGATGTAGAAACAAAACCCTAGATAATGGGTTTCCAAGTATTTTCCACCTACAATTGAATAGATCGGGGGAGGGATAGATACCCATGAATTGGTTGACCAAACCATGCTCTTCTAGCTACAAGGCTTGAGATCTTGATTGAGGCACAAAAACCTCCATCTTTGGATTTTCCTCAAGTTTCTTGATGAAATGAGAGGGATTTACCTTTTAAAACTTTGTCCCATTCGCAACTAGATAATTGAACATAGTTACATTAGCAGCATGAGGATGGGGCAGAGGTGGAGAGCCTCCTATTCTGGCCATTGACATGCTGGAAAGTCGCCAAGGCCCCTGAAACCCTCATAGTTGCAAATCTCCCAGAGCCGTAGAAAAGTAATTATTTAGAAGCGTTGAGATTACATTATAGTAATTGACTTATCATTCATGAAATATATAAAATTTATTAGTTATTTTTGAGATTATAATAATTGATTTAAATATTTTTTATTTAATATTATATATAAAATAAATAAATTAATTGGGTATCTCTAGATGGTTGGGAGCAATGATTGGCATCTGCGTTCAATTTCCACAAATGACATGATAAACTTGATATAATGGTTTTGGGCCTATATTATAATGGACCAAAACATGAGTATTTTCTACGTGCATATATATATATAACACTTACTTCATGATTGATCTCACATGGCTAAAAAAATTTCATCAAAACAAATTGAATTATTATTATAAAAAGAATTAATATATAACTTAAACATATATATACAATTGATAAAAACATGTTACACCATTCTTAACCGTGGAGATTTATCCCCATTTTACCATGGAGATTTTTAATCTATAAATAGGTTTTGTTACAATACTATGCAATACCTTGGCTTATCATTACCACACACCCAAAAAACCATACCTCACTTAGTATGACACTTGTTCATGTGACAGTTTTTTAATTAATAATTTTAATTAAAAGGGAAAAAATGACATAACTACTTCGAAGAGTCAATCTCAACCTTTGATTTATATACTACTAAAAATATTATAAAATATTATGTGGATATTAAATCCTTACCATCCACTTAATTATTGTTGATAATTAAATTAAATTCGGAAAGACCTATTCCAAAATAGACATGCTTATGGGAATAATAGATACTATTGACTAATTAATTATGTTCATAGGCATGTCTATTTTGGAATAGGACTAATTTTAATTTAATTTTCAATAATTATTAAGTGGATGGTAGGGATTTGACCTCCATAGAATATTCTAGAATATTCTTAGTAGTATATGCAAATTAAAAGTTGAGATTTATTTATGAAGTAGTTGTCTTTTTTCCCCATTTAATTAAATTCATTAATTGAAAAAAATTCCATATGAAATGGTTTTATAGGCATGTGGTATTGATAAGTCATGATGAGCCAATGGTATTGTAACAAAACCTATTTGCACATTAAGAATCTACATGATAACGTGAGGGTGAATCTCATGGTTAAGAATCTTGTGACATGTTTTTTTAAATGTATATATATTTAACTTACATATTAATTATTTATCATTAATAATAATAGTAATTATTTTAAATAATGTTATAATTTAATTCATTCTTATTATTTTTTAATTTTAACAACTTGAGATGTATGATGAAGTTGGTATTTTGATGCTTATTATGGATTCATGCCTATTAGTATTTACCAACCTTTTAATTTATATGCCTATCCTAGTTTTAAGTTTTATCAAATTGTTACATAATGCAATGTATTAATAATAACTTAAGTTCAGACATAATTTACTTTTACAATTTTAGGGTTTTTCAAATCTTTTACAATTTTAGGAGTTTTTCTAGTCTTTAAAATTGTTTTTTAATCACACGTTAATACCATGGATAATTTATCGCATGTTAATACCTTGCATTATTTAATATCATCCACTCATAATTATTATGTCGATGGGTGTGTATATTTTGGAATAGGGATTCCAAAATTTAAATTTTATTATCAATAATTATTAGGTGGATGGTAGGGATTTAACCTCCATGGATATTCTAAAATATTTTTAGAAGTAGTCACAAATCAAAAGTTGAGATTTATTTCAAAAGTAGTTATGTATTTTTTGTTTTTTTAATTAAATTGATTATTTGAAAAAAAAAATGGTCATAAGAAACGATTTATGGTTTTTTGGGCATGTAGTATTGATAAGCCGATATTGTAACAAAACCTATTGTCAACTTAAGAATCCCTATTATTAAGTGGGGGTGAATCACCATGGTTAAGAATCTTGTTACATGTTTAAAATGTATATATATGTTTAAATCATATGTTAATTCTTTTTGGAGTAATCTTTAAGTGAGAATTTTCGGAGTTTATGTTGGATTTTTGGCTGGAATCCGACAAAAAAATTGTGGTCAAATCTTGTTTTGTGTTTTTTAAACTAGTTTTTTGACTGTGTATATGGATTCAACACCCTTAAAACCCATGAGGTACTTCGATTATGAAGAGTTCACCTCTCAAACTTGTGATTTCAATGAATCCTTATTGAATTCTAGACTGATTAGATCGGAAAATAAACCCAAAAACTTTTCAAAAAGTTGCAATTAAAGGCTACTCGATTGTTTTTATAAATACTAATAATAACAATGATAATAATTTAAAATAAAGCTATAATTTTTTAAATTTTTATTTGTTTTTTTTGGTGATTACTAAAATTTAAGAGTTGCAAAGAATCGATGATGGGTAACTCACCATGTCTTCTAAGCAACATAAAAGCAATGCATCTTGTGTGCCTCCGCCTTCTATAATAGCTATAGGTTGGGGGATCAAAGTCATAAGCTTAAACAATGAGATTCTGACAAAATTTTTTGAACAATCTGTTTGCATTCCGCAGCTGATTTTTCCAGAGCCCTTATTGTGTATAGAGAACCTGCATCAAGATCTATCAACACTCAATATTATTTCTCTGCATTCTGGTGATCCCGAGGACGACACGACGATTGATATATTTGTGTAGTCAGTGGTTGAATTTTTTTTTCATTGATAAATCATTGAATCACATTAGAACTCATCACAAGAGTAAAGGAAGAATGAAATTGATTGTTTGAACTTCCATCGGGAATAAATATATCATTTTTCGATTTGATGAAATCATTTTCATCTTTAACACGATAAAATTACCGATTGCCCGTTTTTTTGAGGTAGCAAAAAAAAGTGGCGATGCAGAATAACCTTTTTCTAGCATATTTTTCACACTTTAAATTTTTTTATGTAACATTATTTGTTTAAATGTTACTGGTTTTCATGCTGATATTGAAAAGTGGTGATGTAACATCAACCAATTTTTTTTAGAGGTTTTTTTTTTACACTTTAAATTTTTTTATTTATCAAGTATGAACAATTGTTTTAAATTGTTAGTGATTTTCATGTTGGTAATAAATAAATAAATAAAATGAAAAAAAAATCATATATATATATATATATATAAACCATAGAAATTTTAAAAAATTAACAAAAACTCATAAAAATGCAAAAACAAAACAAAATTAACTTGTAAAAAAAAAATACAAAATCAAAAAATAAATAAATAATTGGGGAAAGAATTTCAAAAAACACACAAAATTTAAAGAAAAAAATAAAAAAACTTAAAATTTTTTAAGAAAGAAATTGAATTATTATTATTATTATAAAAAGAATTAATGTATAACTTAAACATACATACAATTGCGAAATACATGGAACGATATTCTTAACCATGGAGATTTACCCCCATTTTACCATGGAGATTTTTAATTTATAAATAGGTTTGGTTACAATACCATGCAATACCTTGGCTTATGAATATCACATACACAAAAAAAACCATATCTCACTTAGTATGACACTTGTTCACGTGACGTTTTTTTAATTAATAATTTTAATTAAAAGGGGAAAAATGGCATAACTACTTTGAAGACTCAATCTCAACCTTTGATTTCTATACTACTAAGAATATTCTAGAATATTTTGTGGAGATTAAATCCCTACCATCCACTTAATAATTATTGATAATTAAATTAAAATTTTGAAAGCGCTATTGCAAAATAGACATGCTTATGGCCATAATAAAGACTATTGACTAAATAATTATGCCGATAGACATGTCTATTTTGGAATAGGAATAATACACACGTCTATCGGCATAATTATTTAGTCAATAGTCTTTATTATGCCCATAAGCATGTCTATTTTGGAATAGCGCTTTCAAAATTTTAATTTAATTATCAATAATTATTAAGTGGATGCTAGGAATTTCACCTCCATAGAATATTCTAGAATATTCTTATTAGTATACACAAATTAAAATATGAGATTTATTTCCAAAGTAGTTATGTCTTTTTTCCCATTTTAATTAAATTCATTAATTGAAATTTTTTTCATATGAAATGGTTTTCTAGGTCATGAAAATCCCATAGTATTATAACAAAATCCATTTACACATTAAGAATATACATGATAACGTGAGGGCGAATCTCCATGGTTAAGATATGTGTTACATGTTTTTTTAAATGTATATATATTTAACTCATATATTAATTATTTTTATCATTAATAATAATTATTATTATTTTAAATAAATTTATAATTTAGTTCATTCTTATTTTTTATTTTTTATTTTAACAAATTTGTAGGTTTTACCCTATACATAAATTATCTGCAAACGAATCTTAAAAAATAGAAAATAAACAATAGTGAGAGAATAAAACATAAAACAGATATACACAGAGATTTTCCCCTGGATCCCAAATCGGGACTACCACCTTGATTTTTCATTATATTCCTTTTAGTGTTACAACACATATATATGCCTGCCGAAGCATTCATAAGCCCCAATCCATTAACCCTGGATTAGAACATAACAATATTTCCCTTGACCAGATCTACAAAATACTAGGGGTTGAAAATCATCATGCCCCAAAACTATGTGCAAACCCATGCACAAAACCATGGGCGGGTCCGCCCACCGAAAAATAGGGTCCAATTTTTTTTTTTCTCGAGGCGCTGCCCCGGACCCTATGCAGGGGGCTACCCGCCCCCTGTGACCCCCTTGTTGTGCCCAGCGCAACGTACAAGGGGGGCTATCGCCCCCCCTGTGACCCCCCCACGAGTGCAATTAATTGTGGAAAGAATATAACACATACCCCACATTCTCCCACTTCTTGTTTTATTTCTGCAGGGCGGCCACAAGAGAGCTTAGTCATTAGTCCAACTCTGCAACACCCATTGTTTCTCTACCTAAGAGAATTTCTAAGTGCTCATAGACTTCGTTAATGAATCTACAACATTATTCAAAGTGTCCACCTTTACCAGAAAACACCCTTTTATCCTCAACCATATCTCTCACAAAGTGATATTGAACATCAATGTGCTTTGTCTTTGAATGATAAGTAGGGTTCTTATCCAAAAAATTGCACTTTGGCTATCACAGTCTATCCTTATAGCTCGCTGCACCAACCCCATACTTGAACACAATCTCTGCAAATAAACTTCTTCCTTGCTTGCATGAGTGGCTACCATATATTCTGCCTTTGTAGTTGAAAGAGCCACTACAGACTGTCTTTTACTCATCCAACTAACTACACCTCCAAATAGTCTAAACAAATACCCACTTGTAGATCTTCTTTGGTCTAGATCTCTAGCCTAGTCTGCATCAACAAAACCACGGATGTCCAAAACTCTGTCCAATACTGGTCTTCCTTGGTAGAAAAAACCATAATCACTAGTACCACATGAATATCTGAAAAACCCGTTTCACTATTGTGCAATGATCCTTCCCTAGTTTTGACATAAACCTACTCAAAACTCCCACTGCATGTGCAATTTCTGGTCTTGTACAGACCATTTTATACATCAGGCTACCGACTGCACTTTCATATGGAACACAAGACAATCCTCCTATTCTTCCTATGTCTTGGGACACTGTTCAGTAGATAGCTTTACACTTACAGGAATAGGAACATTCACCAGTTTACTATCCTACATATTGAACCTCTGCAATATTGTCTCGACATAATTCCTCTAGTTTAACTAGAGCTTCCTCTTTGTCCAATATCTCTTAATTTCCATGCCCAAAATATAGTTTGCAGCACCAAGATCCTTCATGTCAAATTTGGAGAACAATTGGGCCTTCAAATACTAGATAATTTCTTTTTCATTTTCAATCAACAACATACAAGACCAAATAGATAACACGATCACCAATTAATTTAAAATACACACAGTGATCCTCTTTGCTTCTGGTGAAGCCAAGTCCCCGTATATAGGTATTAAATTTCTGATACCACATCCGCGGTGACTGTTTTAACCCATACAAAGAATTTTTTAACCTGCATACTAGTTCTTTCTTACCCTTCACCGCAAAGCCTTTAGGTTTCTTCATGTAGATCTCCTCTTCCAGATCCCCGTGAAGAAATGTTGTCTTCACATCCATCTGTTCTACCTCAAAATAAAATGAAGCAACAACAGATAAAAGTAATCTAATAGAAGTAACCTTGGTAATAGGAGAAAAAATATCACCAAAATCAATTCCCGACACCTAGGAATAACCTTTTTCTACCAATCGAGATTTTTATTTCTCCACCTTGCCTTCTACATTCATCTTCTTATTAAACACCCATTTTCTCCCGATGGGCTTCCTTCCAGCTGATAACTCAACCAGATCCCATGCCTCATTTTTGTGCAGGGATGCCATTTCATCAACCATGGCCTCCTTCGAGAGTTTTCCATCCTCTGAATCCACTGCCTCCCTGACAGTTCTGGGATCATCATCAGTGATAGTTAAAGCAAAATTTGAAAAAAAAGCAGATGGACTAAACCTTTTTAGCTGTCTTCTTTCCCGAATTGATCTTCTCACAACTGGAGTTTGTGGCTCTTCCTCTTATGAATCTTCTTCTGTTTTAGATTCTGATTCATCCTCCTTTTGTTCAAAATCTATCTTCTTAGGTTCCTTTGGTAGGACTGCATGTTTAACAACATCTTTCACCTCTCTAAACACCACATCTTGACTATACACTACCTTCCTTGTTTCTAGGTTCCAAAGCTTGTAACCTTTTAAACCATCCTTATACCCAATAAAGATGGACCTTTCAGATGTATTATCCTACTTGGTCCTTTTCTCCTTTGGAACATGTACATATGCATCACATCCAAATACCATCAGATGTGAAAGATATGGTTTATTACCAGTTCATACCTCACGTGGAGTCTTATCCTCCAACGTTGATGAATGTGATATGTTAACCAGGTAACATGCATTCTCCACTGCCTCTGCCCAGAATTCTTGTCCTAACACGGTACCACTAAGCATGCTCCTTGTCTTTTCCATCAACATTCTCTTCATTCTTTCTGCAACTCTGTTTTGCTGAGGTGTGTATGGAGTAGTCTTCTGTTGTGCTATACCACACTTCTTACAGAGCTCTTCAAATTGCTTCTTGCAAAACTCTCCACCATTATTTTTCCTTAGCACCTTTATTTTCTTCTTTGTCTGGTTTTCCACCAGAGCCTTAAATTATTTAAATCTGTCAAAGGCTTCAGATTTCTTCCTCAAGAAATATATCCATTTATTCCTTGAGAAGTCGTCTATGAATTAAACATAGGACACAACCTTACCAAGTGATGGAATTGACACAGGTCCAAACACATCACTGTGCACAAGCTCTAATATCTTGTTCGCCCTCTTAGCACCAGAAGGAAAACTCACCTGATCTTGCTTCCCATATACACAATGTTCATAGAAATCGAAATCCAAAGAGAAATTAGACATACCTTCTACCATACCATTTCCATGCAGTATCTGAAGGCCCTTCTCTCCAATATGTCCAAGCCTTTGATGCCATAGCATGGTATTTTCTCTAGAGACCACTAGGATTTTCGCTCCACTTACAGGAACCACAAAATTGTTGCACCCATCAATAAAAATTCTACCCTAAAGCTTGTATAGAGTTCCAATCCGAACTCCCCGCATTAATACTAGTGTTCCCCGAACCATTTTGAAGATATCTTTCTCAAACATTGTTTTTACACCTGCATCATCCATATTTCTTACAGAAATCAAATTTCTTGCCAATGCAGGAATATGCAGAACACCAGGAAGTGTTCTAATCCTTCCACCTTGCAGCTTCAGCTTGAATTTTCCATGTCTGATGATTATGGCCTTACTATCATCCCCTAATAAGACATCGCCACCATCATACTTCTCATACTCACAGAACCACTCCCTATGTGGAGTGAAGTGAAAGGATGCACGTGAGTCAATCAACCATGCCTCATGATCTACGTGTGTATTTGAAGAAGAAGCCAAATACACATCCCCACCTTCATCTGAGGTGGTTTTTGCCTTTGCAGAAGGAGCATCATAAAATCCCTTTCCTTTCTCAGGAGCTTTATATCTACAATCCTTTTTGTAGTGCCCTTCCTTTCCACATTTCTAGCACACTTTTAGAAACTTTCATGGAGATTTAGATCTCCCTCTAGGTTTATATCTTCCACTCAAAAAGTTATTTATGTTTATGTTTTGGGACCTTCCTCGTATAGATAAGGCATCTCCATTCTGGCCCTTCATATTTCTCTGTCTCATTTACTCCGATAGCAAGGCTGAGACAATTTCATCAAAATTCAAGGTAGTTGCATTGATACCTATTGAAATAACCAGACTGTCCCACGAATCTGGTAGGGAACACAAAAAATTGATGCACTTATCTTCATCTGAGATTTTAATATCAACAGATCACAACTGACTTACCATAGTATTGAAGGCATTCAGATGCTCTGTTAACGAGTCTCCATCCTTCACCCTCAAGTTATACAAATTTTTCCACAGGAACAATTTATTCACCAGATACTTAAATTGGTACAAATTCCCTAGCTTGTCCCACAAAGTATTCATCATAGCTTCCCCATATACATTCAACGAAAGCGAATCTAAGATACAAAACCATATTTTTCTCTTTTCCTTTTGATCCAACTTCCTCAAGCCTTCATCTGAAATTTCCGTTGGTTTAGTACCTAGATCTACCGTGATCCACTGATCTTTATCCACCAGCATATCCTCCATCTTGAGCTTCCACAACTCAATACTATGACCATTGAATTTATAGATCTCTATCTTTCCACTTCTCTCCATCTTCTTTCACCGCAAGAATTGATCCCGCAGATCTCCCACTGAACAGGGTCTACCACAGGCCCTAGCAAAAAATCCCTCAGCAGCAAAGGCATCCCCCTGAAGCTAAAACAACTCCGATACCAAATGTAGGTTTTAACCCTGTAAAAAATTATCTGCAAACGAATCTTAAAAAACGAAAAATAAACAATAGTGAGAGAATAAAACATAAAACAGATATACACAGAGATTTTCCCCTGGATCCCAAATCGGGACTACCAGCTTGATTTTCATTATATTGCTTTCAGTGTTACAACACATATATATACATGCCGAAGCATTCATAAACCATAATCCACTAACCTTGGATTAGAACATAACCGTAGTTCCCTTGACCGGATATACAAAATACCAGGGGCCGAAAACCATCATGCCCCAAAGCCATGTGCAAACCCATGCACAAAACCATGGGCAGGTTCGCCCACCGGAAAATAGGGTCCAATTTTTTTTTTCCTAGGGCACTTCCCCGGACCTCGCACAAGGGGCTACCCACCCCCTACGAACCCTCGGACAGGGGGGGGGGGGCTACCGCCCCCCCTGTTGCACCCGACACAACATACAGGGGAGGCTATCACCCCCCTGTGACCCCCCCGCCTGCGCGACTAATCATGGAAATAATATAACACATACCCAAAAAACTTGAGATGTATGATGAAGTTAGTATTTTGATGCCTATTAGTATTTACTAGCCAGTTAATATATATGTTTGTCATAGTTTTAAGTTTTATCGAACTCTTACATAATGCAATGTCTTAGTTATAACTTAAGTTAAGACATAATGTACTTTTACAATTTTAAGGGTTTTTCAAGTCTTTAAAATTGTTTTTTATCACATGTTAATACCATCGATTATTTAATATCATCCACTGATAATTATTATGTCATTAGGTATGTCTATTTTGAAATAGGGATTCTAGAAATTTAATTTTATTATCAATAATTATTAGTGAATGGTAGGGATTTAACCTCCATGGATATTCTAAAATATTTTTTGTAATAGACACAAATCAAAAGTTGATATTTATTTCAAAAGTAGTTATGTATTTTTTTCTCTTTTAATTAAATTAGTTAATTGAAAAAAAAAATCATAAGAAAAGAGTTATGTTTTTTTTGGACATGTAATACTGATAAGCTATGATATTGTAACAAAACCTATTTACAACTTAAGAATCTCTATTGTTAAGTGGGGGTGAATCACCATGATTAAGAATCTTGTTACATGTTTTTTAAAATGTATATATATGTTTAAATCATATATTAATTCCTTTTTAGCACTATTTAAGCGAGGCTTTTGGAGTTTCTAGTGGATTTTTGGTCGGAATCCGACAAAAAAAATTGTGGTCAAATCTTGATTTGTGTTTTTTAAAACAATTTTTTTACTACATATATGGATTCAACATCCTCAAAAACCTCTAAGGCACTTTGATTGTGAAGATTTCATCTGTCAAACTTGTGATTTCAATGAATCCTTACTGAATTGTAGACAAATTAGATCGGAAAATAAATCGGGAAACTTTTCAAAAAGTTACACTTAAAGGCTACTTGATTCTTTTTATAAATACTAATAATAATATTGATAATAATTTAAAATAAAGTTATAATTTTTAAATTTTTATGTGTTTTTTTGTGTGGTTGCTACGGTTTAAAGCCACAGGCTTAAACAATGGGATTCTGAAAAAGTTTTTTGAACAATCTCTTTGCATTCTAGACCTAATTTTTTGAGATCCCTTTTTGTGTATATATATATCCTACATCAAGATCTATCGACACCCAATATTCTTTCTATGCATTTTGGTGATCCTAAGGACTATGCGGTGATCGAGGGATTTGTGTAATCAATGGTTGAATTTGGTTTTTTCCAAGTGATAAGTCATGGAATCCCATTAGAACTCATAGAAAGAGTAGAGGAAGAATGTAATTGATTGTTTGAAGTTCCTTTGGGGAAGAAATATATCATTTGTTGATTTGAAATCAGTTTCATATTTAACATAGTTACCGATCAAATGAGAAAATCACTGATTATTCATTTTTTTGAGGTAGCAAAAAACACACGATTTTGAAAAGTGGTGATGGAGAACAACCTTTTTTTTTACCATATTTTTGGAACTTTAGATTTTGTTATGTAACAATTTTTTTAAATGTTATTGATTTTCATGCTGATATTGAAAAGTGGTGATGCAATATCCACCGACTTTTTTTAGAGGACTTATTTTGACACTTTAATTTTTTTTATTTATCAAGTATGAACATTTGCTTTAAAATGTTAGTGATTTTCATGTTAATTTTGAAAAGCGTTGATGCAACATCAACCTTTTTTGTTTAAAGGGCTTATTTTTTACACTTTAATTTTTCTAATATATTAAGTGTGGATAATGTTTTTCAAATGTTGGTGATTTCCATGCTGGTTAAAAAAAAAACATGACAAAAAAATCATATATATATATATATATATATATATATATATATATATATATATATATATATATATATATATATATATATATATATATAACCCCATAAAAATATTAAAAAATAAAATTAACTCTTGTAAAAAAATATAATATCAATAAACAAATGTGGGAAAAAAATTCAAAAAAAACACATAATTTAAAGAAAAAAAAAACACCAAAAACATTTTAAAAAATAAATTGAATTATTATTATTATTATTATAAAAAGAATTAATATATAACTTAAACATATATACAATTGCTAAAATTATGGAACAAGATTCTTAACCATGGAGATTTACCCCCATTTTACCATGGAGATTTTTAATTTATAAATATCCTTTGTTACAATACCATGCAATTCCTTGGCTTATCAATACTACATACCCAAGAAACCATATCTCACTTAGTATGCCACTTGTTCATGTGACATTTTTTTTAATTAATAATTTTAATTAAAAAGGAAAAAATGGCATAACTACTTTGAAGACTCAATCTCAACCTTTGATTTATATACTACTAAGAATATTCTAGAATATTTTGAGATTAAATCCATGCCATGCCCTCCATAATTATTGATAATTAAATTAAAATTATTCATATTCTAAAATAAAAATGCCTGTGGGCATAATTAATTAGTCAATAGTATTTATAATGCCCATAAGCATGTCTATTTTTGAATAACGTTTTCTAAAATAAAAATCCCTATTGGCATAATTAATTAGTCAATATTATTTATAATGCCCATACGCATGTATATTTTGGAATAAAGTTTTCAAAATTTTAATTTAATTATCAATAATTATTAAGTGGATGGTAGGGATTTGACCTCCATAAAATATTCTAGAATATTCTTAGTAGCATACACAAATTAAAAGCTGAGATTTATTTTCAAAGTAATTTTTCATTTTTTCCTTTCTAATTAAATTAATTAATTGAAAAAAATGCCATATGAAATGGTTTTCTAGGCATGTGGCATTGATAAGTCATGATAAGCCCATGGTATTGTAACACAACCTATTTACTAGTTAAAAATCTACATGATAATGTGAGTGTGAATCTCCATGGTTAAGAATCTTGTTACATGTTTTTTTGAAATATATATATTTAACTTATATATTAATTATTTTTATCATAATAATAGTAATTATTTTAAATAAATTTATAATTTAGTTCAATCTTATTATTTTTTTCTTCAATGACAATTTTTTTATTTTATTTTATTTTATGTTGCCTTCCTCTTTCATCCTTCCCTTTCTATTTAATTTTCCCTATTTATTTCCCTTCTTAAAGTATTTTTTATAAAATGTCCATCATTAAATTTAAGACAAGATTTTAAATTTTAAACCTTTAGATTCAATAGTATTTTTCTTTTTTGACATGAGAATATTTTCCAACTTTAAATTTATATATATATATATATATATATATATATAAAAGCATAATCCAATGAATTATAACTATAATAATTATACATAAAAATTAAACAAATAGATATAATTATTTTTTTTTCAAAATATATAGGAAATATATATTTTTAAAATTGAATAGAATTAAATAAATAGGGTTATTTTTCCGTAGTAGTCAAACTAGCTGTTATGTTCCAACTGGTAGTTTCCCTTCTCTACATTTATTTAAGCTTAATGACCGGATCTGTCATCTCATCCTGAAGATGAAGCACACTGATTGGTTCAAAACGCCATCTCATGTGATTATCACCGAAAGATCTTTGTAAAAAAAACTTGAGATGTATGATGAAGTTAGTATTTTGATGCTTATTGTGGATTGATGCCTATTAGTATTTACCAGCCATTTAATTTATATGTTTGTCCTAGTTTTAAGTTTTATTGAACTCTTACATAATCCAATGTCTTAATTATAGGGGTTTTTCAAGTCTTTTAAAATTTTAGGAGTTTTTCAAGTCTTTAAAATTATTTTTTATCACATTTTAATACCATGGATTTTTTATCACATGTTAATACCATGGATTATTTAATATCATCCACTCATAATTATTATGCAAATAGATGTGTCTATTTTGGAAAAGGGATTCTAGAATTTTTATTTTATTATCAATAATTATTAGGTGGATGGTAGGGATTTAGCCTCCATGGATATTCTAAAATATTTTTAGTAGTAGTCACAAATCAAAACTTGAGATTTATTTCAAAAGTAGTTATGTATTTTTTTCTTTTTTAATTAAATTGATTAATTGAAAAAAAAAGGTCATAAGAAACGAGTTATGGTTTTTTGGGCATGTAGTATTGATAAGCCATGATATTGTAACAAAAGGTATTTACAACTTAAAAATACCTATTGTTAAGTGGGGTGAATCACCATGGTTAAGAATATATATATATATATATATATATATATATATATATGAATTCTTTTTGGAGTACTATTTAAGTGAGACTTTTGGAGTTTCCGTTGGATTTTTGGCTGAAATCCGACAAAACAATTTGTGGTCAAATCTTGCTTTTTGTTTTTTAAACTGTCTTGTTGACTGCATATATGGGTTCAACACCCTAAAAACCCTTGAGGCACTTCGATTGTGAAGATTTCACCTGTCAAACTTGTAATTTCAATGAATCCTTGTGAAATTCTAGACAAATTAGATCAGAAAATAAACTGGAAAACTTTTCAAAAAATCAAACTTAAAGGCTACTAATTTCTTTTTATAAATACTAATAATAATGATAATAATTTAAAATAAATTTATAATTTTTTAAAATTTTATGTGTTTTTTTTGTGACTAATACGGTTTAAGGGTTGCAAAGAATTGATCATAGGTAACTCGTCATGTCTTCTAAACAACAAAAAAATAATGCATCATGTGTGCCTCCGTCTTCTCTAATAGCTATAGCTCAAGGGATCAAATCCACGAGCTTAAACAACAAGATTATGACAAAGTTTTTTGAACAATCTCTTTGCATTCTAGAATTGATTTTTCCCGAGACCTTTTTGTGTATAGATGTCCTACATCAAGATCTATTGACACTTAATATTCTTTCTCTGCATTCTGGTGATCCCAAGGACGACATGTCGATCAAGAGATTTTTGTAGTTTGTGGTTGTAGAGGAAAAATGAAATTCCTTGTTTGAACTTCCTTTGGGGAAGAAAAATATCATTTTTCAATTTAATGAAATCAATTTCGTATTTAACATAGTTACCGATCAAACAAGAAAATTACCGAATACTCGTTTTTTTGAGGTAGCAAAAAAACCCCGATTTTGAAAAGTGGTGATGCAGAATAACCTTTTTTTTTAGCATATTTATGGCACTTTAAATTTTTTTTTTAAATGTTAATGATTTTCATGCTGATATTGAAAAGTGGTGATGCAACATCAACACAATTTTTTAAGAGGGCTTATTTTGACACTTTAATTTTATTTATTTATCAAGTATGAACATTTGTTTTAAATGTTACTAATTTTCATGCTAATTTTGAAAGGTGTTGATGCAACATCAACCTTTTTTGTTTATAGGGATTTTGTTTTGAACTTTAAATTTTCTAATATATTAAGTGTGGATATTTGTTTTAAATGTTAGTGATTTTTGTGTGGGTAATAAAACATTAAAAAAAAAACATGAATATATATATATATATATATATATATATATATATATATATATATATATATATAACAATCCCAAGGGTTAGCTCAGTTGGTCGAATTCCTGTTTCTTAAGTAGCTTGGCAGTTGAGAGGTCACGAGGTCAAATCTCCTCGATGCCCTTGGGGGTTAGGACCTACTTGTTTGTTCAAAAAACACATAATCTAAAGAAAAGAAAAAAATTAACCTAAAAAAAAACATCAAAAACATTTTAAAAAACAAATTGAATTATTATTATAAAAAGAATTAATATATAACTTAAACATATATACAATTTCTAAAAACATGGAACAAGATTCTTAACCATGGCTATTTTTAATTTATAAATAGGCTTTGTTACAATACCATGCAACACCTTGGCTTATTAATACCACATACCCAAAAAACCGTATATCACTTAGTATGACACTTGTGCATGCGACATTTTTTTAATTAAAATGGAAAAAATAACATAACCACTTTGAAGACTTAATCTCAACCTTTGATTTCTATACTACTAAGAATATTCTAGAATATTATGTGGAGATCAAATCCCTACCATCCACTTAATAATGATTGATAATTAAATTAATATTCTGAAAGCACTATTCCAAAATAGACATGCTTATGGGCATAATAAATACTATTGACTAATTAATTATGCCGACAGACATGTCTATTTTGGAATAGGACTAATTTTAATTTAATTATCAATAATTATTAAGTGGATGGTAGGGATTTGACCTCCATATAATTAAAAGCTAAGATTTATTTCCAAAGTAGTTATGTTTTTTTTCCCCTTTTAATTAAATTCATTAATTGAAAATAATGCCATATGAAATGGTTTTCTAGGCATGTGGTATTGATAAGTCATGATAAGCCCGTGGTATTAAAAAAAAACTTATTTACACATTAAGAATCTACATGATAACATGAGGGTGAATCTCCATGGTTAAGAATATTGTTACATGTTTTTTTAAATGTATATATATTTAGCTTAAATATTAATTATTTTTATCATTAATCATAATAGTAATTATTTTAAATAAAGTTATAATTTAGTTCATTCTTATTATTTTTTTAATTTTAACAACTTGAGATGTATGTTGGAGTTAGTATTTTGATGCTTATTATGGATTGATGCCTATTAGTATTTAACAACCATTTAATTTATATGTTTTTCTTAGTTTTAAGTTTTATCAAACTCTTACATAATGAAATGTATTAATTATAACTTAAGTTCAGACATAATGTACTTTTATAATTTTAGGGTTTTTTCAAATATTTTACAATTTTAGGAAATTTTCAAGTCTTTAAAATTGCTTTTTATCACATGTTAATACCATGGATTTTTTTTTTTTACAAAGTCAGATGCTATATTATATTCGAAAAAAAGGGGAAGAAGATCTCCCAATTACATTCTAATAGCGATGAGGACAACCAAGGAGGGGTATGCAAACAAAATACCGAGCCTCCAAAGTGTCGAATATTGATACTATACTGCATTACTGTATCAAGGTAAATTCTTACAAACTGCATATGCATAAGTGCAAATTTAAAAGACATGAGCGAGAAAGAAAGGGGAGGAATGAGGATTAGTCAATGCTGATTGGCTGTCCAATGGAGACATTGGTGTTGTCTTGTTTGTCATCTGGATTGGCGTTCTTGACATTCCTGGAGCTGGAGCTAGACGCAGTTCATTTGTCTAGCATATATTTCAGAAGCTGAAGGGATTCCTCCACATGTGCACATCGATATGAGGATGCTAGTGGCTACTGATGGTAGGACTGAGCCTATTTCTGGAGGAAGGAAGTGTTCACTTGGTGTTTTTCTTCCATGATCTTAAACTGCCCAAGAATAAGAGCCATTTCTACTTGAAGGTCTTCTCTGTGTAGAAAATTTTAATTTCTCATGCTGGCTCCAAAGGATTGGGTAGAGAGACACGCTGCAGACAACAGTGAAGAAGGCCTAAGCTGATTGGAGGCAGAGAGGAGGCCGAGGTCAGAGACAACAATTACTGACACTGTTACATAAGACAACAGATTAAAAAAAACTGAATGAAGGAGCCATAACAAGATTGTCTCAATGATTGCCAAGAAGCCTAGCTAACTGCAAGACAGAGAATACAAGAGAGAGGGTGGTCTTCCACCAAGAAGAAGTGGACCCGATAGCGTGGGCTCGTTGCTTTGTCACAGGCAGAGGAGGGCGATTAGAGAGGCAGAGAGGGTGAGACAGGGAGTGTGGAAGGGTCAAGTAAATAAGGGAGGTAAGTGGAGATGGATGGAGGGAGGAGACATGGTGAGGTTCACGAGAAGAAAGGGTCACGGGCACGAAGATGTTGAAGGTAAGGGGGATTTAAAATTCTGACAGAATCTTGTTGGGTTTCATGTAATCGATGAAAAAGACAGAGAGGTATTTCATGGAAAAGGGGCGAAAGAAATGTCAACTTGATAGAGTAATTGACCGGTTGGTCTAGAGTAGGCATTGTTAGCCAAGAGGTCAGCTTGTTTATTATTGCCTCGAAGAATATGGTAAAAGGAGATATCTTTCATGTCCTTGCTCAGGATTCAACATTTGTTGATGAGCCTGTAGAGAGAAATATTGGGGGATTGCTTGATATTTATCATCATGTTAATGATAATAGCGGAGTCACCAAATATCATAGTGTTATGCAAATTTAGGGTCTTGATCATTTTAATACCCTTGATCAGAGCGTAGGCCTCTGCTCTGTTGTTAGAAAGAGTGTCGAGACCCCATTCATAGGAGGTCAAAATAGAACGATGATCATTTCTAATGAGGCCTCCTGCCCCAGCAATGCCTAGGTTGACCTTCGATGCTCCATCAAAGAATAGTGCAGGTATTTTACAACCATCCAACAACTCTATGAACTATTTTTCCTTAAGTCTTATCTTCCACTGCACCTTTTTGGGACTTTGAATGTCAGGAGTTTTGATGTACCCTGGTTTGTCAAACACTCTCCCTAGAATTTTTTTTTCTTCTACTTGCAGATCATTAAAGTTGATATGGCTGTTACTTTTGGATAGAATCGTCTCAACTGAGAGACTCCATGTCTTGTTTTGTGAATTCCTTGGGTAGGATTTTTTGTCCTAAGAGGTCGCCTTATTTCTTGTCAGCCAAATACTCCAAATAAGTACGAATGGGAGGGTGTACCAGATCCTTTTGGTTATGTTCTAACTCTTTTTTCCCCAGGGATAGTTCTTTTTCCATTTTCTTATCAACTCTAAGATTGAATTGATGGTGGTTAAGTCTATCTGAGAGAAGTTTGTGAGCTCGTTCCAACATTGATTGGAAAAGGGGCACCTCACAAATAGATGAAGTGAAGTCTCTTCTTCCTTATGAAAGAGGGGGCATCTGGAAGGTCCAAAAGTGCCTCTTTTTTTAAAATTATTTGAAGTCAAAATATTACCTTTGAGCAGAATCCATATGAACATTTTTATCTTTGGAAGAGCTTCATATTTCCAAGTAAGCTTCCTTATGGGCCACAGTGGAGAAGGGAATTGGTCTTTGAGAAGGGACCCATATGCTCCTTTGATTGTGTATGTGGATCCAGAGGGATCCCATCGAAAAATATTGTGGCTGCCTTTTGTCAATGGAGCTATACCATGGAGCATTGCCTTCAAATTTTCCAGATCTGCCTCAAGGTGAGGGGAAATGGTAGGAAATACCCATTCACACCAAGCATTGGAGTGTTAATCCCATTTGGAGATCTTATCCATGAAGTTTATACCTTGACTCCGAAGATATTTTTGAATATGATGGATGCTTAGCCTATCATTGAGAGGAGACTGTCCCATAATTTTGTCTTCCCAGATGTTTATACTGCTGCCTCCTTGTGGGACTTTGGAAATGTATCTGCTGATAAAAGGTATGAATTTTTTACATAATGCCCAGATTCTGGAGCAGGGCCTATTTGGGAGAGCCTAATCAAGAATATTTTTCCTATTAGTGATAAGGTGTTTAGTTTCCTAAACTTGCTTCCACCAAGAATGTTGTCCAGTTATAAGGCGCCACACTATTTCCCCCCCAAATGCATTGTTCAAGAGCTTTGGAATGTGAATTCCAAGTACCCCATTTTAATAATTCTGAGTGACCTTTCTCCATTTAACTAAGTTGTATTTCTTCTTCTCATTCTTCCCCCCTTGCCATAAAAATTGTCTTAATACCACTTCGATCCTTTGTTAAATGCTGGAAGGAGCATGAAGCAAGGAAAAGTGGTACAAGGGCAAGGAAGTGAGGACATATTTTAGGAGGATTGTGCACCCAGCTAGGTTAAGCCAGGAGGATCCCCACTATTTCACCCTCTTTTTCATTTTGTCAATTGTGATGTTCCAAACCTCGGTCTTCATTTTCCCAACACTGACAGGCATCCTAAGGTAGTTAAAATGGGTCCAGTTCAACTTGTAGGGGACTTCAAAGATTTGTGAAATACTATGAATGGTATTGTTTGTAGAATTCCACCCATAGATGCAGCTTTTATGGTTGCTAATCTTCCCTCCTAAATACAGAGTAAAATTTTCAAGGACAGTTTTGAATCTCCGAGCAATAATGCTGGTGGCTCCACCCATCAAGAGGGTGTCATCAACAAATTGAGAATGATTCATGTTCTTAGCTCCGTTGTTGAACTTGATACCAGTGATGAGGCCCACTCTACGCTTGTGATCTAAGGATCTGATAAAGGACTCTGCCATGAGGATGAAAAGAAAAGGAGAAAGAGGGAAACCTTGTCTGAGGCCACGTAAAGATTGAAAGAATATCTCAGGCTTTCCATTGACTAAAGAAGTGATCCAAGGGTTGGAGATGCAGACATTGACAAGGGATATGAATTCAGATTCAAATCCCATTTTTTGAAGGACAAAGAAGAGAAATGAATGTCTCACTCTATCAAAAGCATTAGCAAGATCAAGTTTCAATATGAATCCTTTCTCAGATCTCATCATACTCGAGTGGATGGCTTCTTGAACCAAGAGTATAGAATCAGAAATTTGTATTTGGGAAATGAAGCCCCCTTGATTTTTAGAAATGAGGTTTGGGATATGGGGTTTAAGGCGGGTAGCTAGGATTTTAGTTATGATCTTGTACGAAGAGTTGCAGAGGGAGATAGGTTTAAATCTGGAGAAAGAAGAGGGACAATTCTCTTTGGGTATAAGAGTAAGGAATGTAGATTTTGTGAAGCCATTGATCTTCTTCTTTCTTTGAACCCAAAAAATCATTTTGATAAGATCATTTTTAATGAATTCCCAAAAATTCCGATAAAAACTAATGGAAAAACCATCCGGACTCGAAGACTTATCTAGGTGTAATGTCCAAATAGCATTGAGAATTTTAGCCTCCTCTATTTCTTTGGTGAGGGAACTATTAATCACATCTATGATCAGTTTGGGAAAGTAATTCAAGAGATCTGTGTAGTCCTCTAGTGAAAATATTTCAGTTAGAAGATTTTTAAAGTGGTTTTTAGTAGCAGCCTTGATACCTTCCTAATCTGCGTGTACCTTTCCTTCATCATCATTTATGGATGAGATATTGTTTCTTGTTTTTCTAACTGTGGCTTGTTTATAGAAGAAAGAGGTGTTTTTATCACCAGCTTGTGGCCAAAAGTTTCTTGATTTAAACCTCCATTTTTATTGATCTTTCCTATTTTCTTTATACAAGTCCCAACAAAGATGTTTCTCCTACTCATGCTTTTCTTGGTTCACTCCATGAGTGTCTATGTCAATATGAACTTCTTCTAGATTATTTTTTATTTCATTTCTGACTTTATCCGGTTCCCTGTAGTGAAGATCTACCCAGTATTTAAGTTCCATACACACTCTCTTTAGCTTTGACTCCCAAATATGAATTGGGAAGCCCTCCACATGCTGCTGCCAAGATTAAATTACGATCCGTCTGGCTTCAGGGAAGTCACACCAAAGAGGATTGAATCTAAAAGGGAGGGGTTTGAGGGAGGTCTGATCTCCTAAGGAGAGGGTGACGGGGTAATGGTCAGAGGTAGAGTGTGGGAGGATACTAGAGGAGGCAACAGAGTAATGAGAGATTAGAGTGACAACCACTATAAAACGGTCAAGTCTTTCCATATTTTTTCCAACACCGATTCTTCAATTGATCCAAGTGAATTTTCGATTTTTGGCGATGATATCAACCAAATCATGGGTTTGGATGACAATTTATAGCTGATCTCTTGAGGGGTCTGAATTAAATTTGCCACGCCTTTTTTCATTGGCATGCAGGATTAAGTTTTGGTCCCCTCCAATGATGGTGTTTTTATTTTCCTCATTGTCTATGTCTGTTTTCATGGTGTTCCAACATATTTATTTGTCCTTGTAATGATTTGTTCCATATATATTGTACACAGTTAAAAAAATGTTCTCTTGGGTGTTCTGCAGATTTACTTTGATCCAGTCCTGGGTCTTGACAACTATTATAGGCTTCCAAGCATTCTGATTCCAGATGGTAGCTATTCCTCCAGAGGCACCCCTGGATTCTACCAAAGTTCCCTTGTAGTTCTTCATTTTATTTATGGTGTTTTCAATATCTCTTTCTCCTTGCTTAGTTTCTTGAAGTAGAATTATGTCATGATTTTCTTGATTAAGAAGGTCTCTTAGAGCTGAGTTTTTGGAGGGGTTCCCTAGTCCCCTACAATTCCAAGGGAGTAATACCATGGATTTTTTATCACATGTCAATACCATGGATTATTTAATATCATCCACGAATAATTAATATGCTGATAGGTGTGTCTATTTTGGAATAGTGATTCCATAATTTTAATTTTATTATCAATAATTATTTGGTGGATGGTAGGGATTTAACCTCCATGGATATTATAAAATATTTTTAGTAGTTGTGACAAATCAAAAGTTGAGATTTATTTCAAAAGTAGTTATGTTTTTTTTTTCTATTTTAATTAAATTGATTAATTGAAAAAATGGTATTGTTTGGGCATGTAGTATTGAAAAGCCTTGATATTGTAACAAAACCTTATTATAACTTAAGAATCCATATTGTTAAGTGGGGGGTGAATCACCATGGTTAGGAGTCTTGTTACATGTTTTTAAAAATGTATATATTTTTAAATCATATATTAATTTTTTTTGGTGTACTCTTTGAGTGAGACTTTTTGGAGTTTTTGGTGGATTTTTTGCCGGAATATGACAAAAAAATTTATGGTCAAATATTGATTTGTGTTTTTTAAATTGCTTTTTTTGAATGAATATATGGATTCAACAACCCTAAAAAATCCTTGAGGCACTTTGATTGTGAAGATTTCAAATGTCAAACTTGTGATTTCAATGAATCCTTACCGAATTTTAGAAAAATTAGATCGGAAAATAAACCGGAAAACTTTTCAAAAAGTGGCACTTAAAGGCTACTCGATTCTTTTTATAAATACTAATAATAATAATGATATTAATTTAGAACAAAGTTATGATTTTTTATTTTTATTATGTTTTTTTGTGTGATTTCTACGGTTTAAGGGTTGCAAAGAAAAGATCATGGGTAACTCACCATGTCTCCTAAACAACAGAAAAATAATGCATCCTGTGTGCCTCTGCCTTCTCTAATAGCTATAGGTCGGGGGATAAAAGCCACAAGCTTAAATAATGAGATTATGCAATGTTTTTTGAACAATCTCTTTGCATTCCAGACTTGATTTTTCCAGAGCCCTTATTGTGTACAGATATCTGACATAAAGATATATCGACACTCAATATTCTTTCTCTACATTCTGGTGATCCTAAGGACGACACGAAGATCGAGAGATTTGTGTAGTCAGTGGTCGAATTTGGTTTGTTTCAAGTGATAAATCATGGAATCCCATTATAACCCATCACACGAGTAGAGGAAGAATGCAATTTATTGTTTGAAATTCCTTTGGGGAGGAAATATATCATTTGTCGATTTGATGAAATTAGTTTCGTAAATTTTGAAGGCATCATTAACGATGCAGTAGAAAATACGCAAATAAACAAGGAATTTAGTGTCTATCAGAATGAATATTTGATGGAAGAAACCATGCACCATGTTTGGCTCAAGGGATACAAGAATTCTAGGATGGGAATGGAAACCCTAAAGCCTTTAGTCGTTGCCCTGTCTCTGGGGGATTTTTAGCTTTAGGACTCTTCTATCCTTATTGTGGTGCCATCGTTACAAAATTTTCAAACCAGTGGAATTTATTTTGAAACGAGGTTCTTTCCTCCTCCAAGAATTATTCCATCACTTCAAACCTCTTAACATTTTCGGTCTTTGTGAGGCCACTTTAGAGGGGAACCCGTTGTTTGAAAGTGAAATTTTCCATCATCTCTACACCCTCAGTCATAATTAAATATTGAATAAGAATCCATCTCGTCTCAATGTGGCTCCTACATGGGGGTAAACAAATTTAGGAAGTGAATTTGCTCAAAGACTATGGTATAGCCAAATATGCATTAATCCTCCTATTCTAAAGATTGAATGGAGGAGACAAAGGCTTGGGCGCACCATTTTCCTCTCAATCATAATCCTTTAAGGATACTCTAAAGCCAAGGCTCTAACAACCAACACCCAAATATATCTCAGGGAAAACCTCCATTGTAGAACAAGCAGAAGATATTCCAAATATAGAGGTGGAAGACTTCAAATATGATATTTCTTGTTTATCCTACTAAGAATGCCATAATTTACCATTTTATTGAGCTTTTCCCATCAAAATTTGCGCTCCGAGAATGGGTACATCAAACCTAGACCCTGAATATGGATTTTTATTTTTATTCGAAAGGTTTCTTTATGGTTTATTTTAGGAATTGAAAGGACCAAAAAAGTTTTTTTGATCAATAACCCTAGTTTTGGGGCCACTATACACTCTCCTTTTAGTGATGGTATCCTAAATTCAACCCTTCATCTATGTTATGCAATCATCTCACACAATAGAATAAAATATATACCAACGAATTAAAAATTAGCCTCTTCGAGGGGGCAACCTCCTTTACATTACATAAATGAACAATTTTTGGATGATACAAATGAAAAGACCTCCTTCCTATATATAGGAGTCTAAGGGGCCATAATATAATCAAATCCTACATAACAATAATAATGTAAGGGAACAAAAATAATGATAGTGGGCTTCTATTTGGCACAATAATAACAATATGGGGACTACATGGGCATAACAATAAAAATAAGGGGGCTACACTAACAATAAAAATAAGGGGTCACACTAGTATTATAGGGACCTAACATGCTCCTCTCCTTCAAAAAAGAATTTTCCTCAACACTTGAGTAGTTATCGATGCTTCTATATAAAATTCTCACCCTCTCATGTGGAATATTCAGTGGATAAGTCCTTCCATTAGATGAGATAATCTGAAATTTGATCGATTTCATAGCTATCGGGTTCTTGTTTCTGTGACTGATTCATGTTCCAATATGATTTTTTATTCCTCGTCGAGTTTTGGAAATATTTTTTGAACTCAGAGCTTTTCACCTATAACCTTATTTAAACATGAAACATGGGAAACTGGGTGCACTCGGGAAGATGCAAGAAGCTCCAATTTGTATGCCATATTACCAATATTTTGCAACACCTTGTAAGGACCATAGTAATTTGGTGATAATTTATTATCCTTCTTAGCTTGCTTGAGGGACATTTGTTTGTATGTTGTATCCATAAAAATACCCTGTCGCCTATATAAAAAATTCTTTCAATATGATGTTGATCTGCCTATTGTTTCATTCGATTTTGTGCCAAATTAAGGTTACCCTTTAAGATTTGGAGAACTTTTTGTTGATGCTCGATGTGATATTCCACTGCTTGAATCTTAGAATTTTATCTTAAATATGATGTGATGGACAGTGGATGATATCCATAAAGTGCCATAAATGGGGTCATTTTTGCGGCAGTATGAGAGGAACTATTATACCACCATTCAGCCAATGGTAACCACTTGAACCATTGTGTTTGTTTATTAGATACAAAGAAACAAATATATCTTTCCACACATGTTTTCACTATCTCAGTTTTCTCATCAGGTTGAGGATGATAAGATGAGATATGGCATAATTGAGTACCGAGACAAGAAAATAATTCTGTCAAAAAAAAATTCAGTGAAAATAGGATCTTTGTCGCTTACAATAATATTTGGGTTTCTGTGTATCTTTCTAATTGTTTCCATAAATGCAGTAGCAACTGTATTGGCTTTAAATGGATGGGAAAATGCACAAAAGTGTGCACACTTGGTAAGTTTATCAACTACAACCATGACAACACTCTTTCCTTCAGACTTGGGAAAACCTATGATAAAATCCATTAAAACCTCCTTCCAACATTGACTTGGAATGACTAAAGGTTGTAACATACCTAGGGTCCTAATTGTCTCCACTTTATTTTGTTGGCAAACCAAACATTTCTCCACAAACTTTTGAATATCATATTTAAGGCCATCCCAAAAAAGTTCCTTCTTGACCCTATGGTAATATTTTTAAAATCCCGAGTTCCCTCCTAAGGGAGAGGTGTTTAATTCCAAAAGAATATTTTGTTTGAGTTGGGAATTCTTACAAATATATAAGTGATCTTTGTACCATAATGAATCATTTTTCTAGCTAAATGTATCATATGTACTAGGATCTTGCTGCAAATTTTGAATGAGTGTCCACGATTCTTCATCATTCTTCCATTCATCCCTTGCTTTGGTTATACAATGTGGTTGGATAATATAAATGGCACAAATAAATCCTTCCACATTCTCATCCTTTATCGAGAGTGCATATGCAACAACATTTTTCTTCCCTTTTTTGTAGATTTTTTCAAAGTCATAACCCAACATCTTTGTGACCCTTTTTTCTGCTCTTATGAAGAAAATATTTGTTCCAAAAAGTATTTAAGACTATCATTATTTGTGTTTACCTTGAAGTGTCTTCCCATTAGGTAAGGTCGACATTGATTTAGTGCATGTATTATTGCCAAAATTTCCTTCTCATAAATAGGTTTGTGTAAATACTTTCATTTTATTGGACAACTTTCAAAAGCAAAGGGTCTTACTTCTTACATTAAAACAACACCAATTCCATTTACTGAGGCATCACACTCGACAATAAAGTTTTTGGTGAAGTCTGGCATAGCTAAGATCAGTGCTTGGCACATTGCTTTTTTAATATGTTCAAAGGCCTTAGTTGCTTCTGGAGTCCAAGAAAATGCATATTTCTTCAATAATTTTGTTAAAGGTGCTGCTATTCTCCCATAATTCTTATCAAACTTGCGATAATACCCTGTCAACCTGAGAAATCATACAAGATGCATTATGCTTATGGGGATTTTCCATTCCTTAATGGATTTAATTTTGTTAGGGTCTACCTTAAAACACTCATGAGTTACAATATGACCCAAATATTCCACCTCCTGTAATTCAAAGAAAAATTTGGAGTTTTTTGCATATAATTTTTTCTCCTCCAATAGTTTGAGAACCCTTTCAACATGTTGAACATGATCCTTACAAGACTTTTTGTAGATTAGTATATCATCAAAAATAATAACACAAATTTTCTAAGGTAAGGGTCTGAAAATGGAATTCATCAACCCTTGAAATGTAGAAGGTGCATTGGTAAGGCCAAAAGTCATGACCAAAAATTAATTATGACCTTCATGAGTTCCAAATGTTGTTTTTGGAATGTCTTTATTCTTCATTCTGTATTGATGATATCTTGAACTAAGATCCAACTTGGTGAAGTAAATTTCTCCATGTAATTCATCCAAAAATTCATCAATGACATGAATGGGAAATTTTTATTTAATTGTGAGCTTGTTGATCTCCCTATAATACAGACATATGTGCCATGATCCATCCTTCTTATGCACCAATACTACTGGAGCAGAGAATAACTTTGACTAGGTTTAATTATACTGACCTCTAGAATGTCTGCAACCATACGTTCAATTTCAATCTTTTGGGCATAGAGATATTTGTAAGGCCTAATGTTTGGAGGAAAAATTCCTAGAATCAAATCAATAGCATGATCAGATCAAGAATAGGTGGGAGGCCTTCGGGAGTCTAAAATACCTTGGAATGATTGTCCAATATTTTTTGGAGATATAGGGAAATCTCGATCTTTGAACCTCTAGTGAGCATAATTGTGCAATTATGCCCCATTGTTTTTTCTTTAGAAACTTTTTCATGCCATTAAAGTTGATTATCTTTCTTGGTTTCCATGTTATACCCATTAATTCAATTTCCTTTCCTTCCCAAAATGAATTCAAGAAAATTTCTTGAAAGTTAAAAGCTAGTGTACCCAATTATTGTAACCATTGGACTCCTAGTACAACATCAACACCACCCATTAGAATGGAAATCGTTGGACTATTCAATACATATTCCCCCATGGTTAGCTTTATATGATGGAACTTTCCAGAGAAATTTATAGTTCCTCCATGTGCAACCATCACTTGACACTTTGGTGTTGGATATAGGAAGCAATTCAATTCCTTGGCTATATTACAATGAATAAAATCATGGGTACTACCTGAATCAATCAACACTATTACCTTTTTCTTCTTGATATGTCCTTCTATCTTGAGAGTTTGAGGAGTGGTAATTTCTGCCAATTCATTACAAGATATGGTCAAATTCATTTATTTATTTCCAGGGTTTGTTCTTGGTGTATATCCTCTTATTTTGATGCTTCTTTTTCCTTTTATTCCTCCTCTTCATAACCTATGTAAAATAATTTATTCTCAGCACACTTATGACCCTTAGTGTATTTAATATCAGAACTGTAACAAATCCCTTTTTATCTTTTTTATTACAATTTTTGTAGTGTAAACCTTTTAGGTTGTGGAAGGCTAGGAGCAACAACACTTCCATATTTAGTTGTGAGTGGTATACTTCCTTGTTTCCATAATTTTGCTCTCAAATTTTCTTGCCACCCTGAATGCCTTCTCCAATGAATTAGGTTCCCAAAGGGGAACCTCATTTTAAAGTTATCCTTTAAATTTCCTATGAAGACATCAATTCTATGTTCCTATGGAATATCATTTACCCTTATATTCATTTTTTGGAAGTCCTAAATGTGCTCCTCCATTGAACCCTTTTGGTTGATATTTAGCAATTGGCTAAAGAAGGTGTTTCTCTTTGTATCCTCATAATGTGAAATCATTTCCTCCATACAAATTAAGCAAGTGAAAAGTGGTTTACGAGAACAAAACCATCGATACCATACAAAATGATTAGGTTCTAAATGTAAAGTTGCAATGTGTACCTTTTATGTGTGTTGCACATTATGGAAATCAAAATATTGCTCCATCTATAGTATCCGTGTTACCAACTCCTTGCCATCAAACTTCCTCATATTGATATTTGGAATATGGTGGGTCTTTCATCCAACATTAGAGTCTATGAAATCATTAATAACATTTATTTTATTCTCATCATGAGTTTCATCTAATACCTTTTCTCAACTAGGAAGCATTTCTTGTAGCAACTTTGTCAAACCCTCCTTCAAACCTTCCATGTCTGCTTTTAAACCATCCTTCAAACCTTCCATGTCTGCTTTTAAACCATCCTTCAAACCTTCCATGTATGATATTAAACCATTCTTCAAACCATCCATCTTAGCTTGCATTTCATTTTTAGTTACTCTTTGCGAGAGCGAAATTTGTTGCACTTGGTCTCGTAATTTTGATATATCATGTTGTATTTCTTCCTCTTCTTCATGTGTCATAGTAGATATTTTTGGTTTCTTACTAGGTTTTTCCATTTTTTTTTGCTTCAAGTCATTTTGGAATCAAACAATGATATTTATGATTCATTATTCCCCTTGAATCACTTCAAAATTATTTTTCAAACAAAACTTATGAAATTTAAAAAAAAATACACACTTTTTTCTTGCTTTGTAGGATATCTATATTGAATATGTTGTAGCTCTGTAATTTCAGATCTTCAAGGTCTGAAATTTCGTCTTGTGGTATCCCTCCGAGTCTTCTTTCCAACCCCACAAGTCAGATTGGGATTGGATTATTCAAGAAAGAGTTATGATTGATATCCCACGATGTCCTGATAATAGATTGGTTCAATAGAACAAACTTGTACAGAGTTCCACGTGTCACTATTTCAACCTTCGATACTGAAAATTATACACAAGAAACTAGAGTTCATTCAATTTTAGTCACTTTTTATGAAGTTAAAATACAATGCTCAAGGATAAAGTTATGACATTTTTCCATAGGTCACTTGTTTGATATTGAATTTTTGAGCTTGCAAAAACCATAACATCCTCAGATCATATCTCTGAAAATATAGCGAACCAAGCTCTAAAATTTTTGCACAAAGTTCACCACAATTTTGGCTCCACATGGTCGAAATTTCAGCTTCTGAAGCTTCGTATAAATTTTTTTATAGAAAAAATACCACGATAAACTGTTTGAAGCAGCGAAACCCTAAAATCCAAAGCTCTGATACCAAATGTTATGCAACCAACTCACAAAATAGAAGAAAATATAAATCAATGACTTAAAAATTAGCCTCTTCGAGGGGAAAACCTCCTTTACATTACATAAATGAACAATTCTTTTATGATACAAATGAAAGGTCCTCCTTTCTATATACATGAGTCTAAGGGGTCACAATATAATCATATCCTCTATAACAATAATAATGTAAGGGGACAACAATACCAATAGTGGGCTTCTATGAGGTACAATAATAAAAATAAGGGGCTACACTGGTATTATAGGGACCTAACAATCTATGACCACTTCGACCACACTAGTTTGGGTAAGACTTCCTAATATGCACATTCATTTGTTAAATTTGGGTATATTAGTTTTTATAGAAAACTCACTCTATCATTTTATTAAGATAGATACATACATTATTATGAGGGGAATTATAACATTTGCATACATATGTGTTGAAATAGATCTCAACAAAGGGCTACCTGATAGGATCCTCATTGACTTGAATGACCTAACCTTTTCACAATCGATGGATTATGAAAACACATATTTTTTTTTAGGTCATGTCAACAACCTATTCGTCCCATAATTATTTCCCACTTCTCAAGGAAATTCTCACCCCCTGCTGCCAAGAAAAATAATTGAGGATATAAATACCCAAAATATCCAAAAGGATCTAAGAATTCTTTAGCTCACAAGAAAGACAACATGAAGCAACAAAAAAACATTTGTAGCAAAATCTAGTCATTTGGCCTCAGCTCAGCCCCACATAACGCCATCTCATCACAAAAAATATATGGCCCATCCCCCTCTTCCATCATCTCCACACTCTCATATAGATCCCTCAAATGAAGAAGAAAGAGATACAAATATGATCTTGGCTTCATCCACGAGTGGGCACAAATGTCTTCATGAATCACATCACTTTGATAGTGACAAGGAAGAAACCATTGTTGTAGACCCTTCGAAAATGGAAGTGCCTCAAGGAAATGTATCCATTTTCTGCACATAACCTGCTTTAGACAAATACTTAGAATTGATTCATGTTCACAAGAAAAAAATGAAGAAAAGATCTTCAGAAAACTCTATGATCATTCTTGGCCTCAAAGGATAGAATATCAGTACATATATTTTTTATTTTCAATCTTAGGTTAGATCGCCTTCTTGTTTTGGATTTGGTTGAGTTTCCTCAGTGACTAGCCAATATAAACTTCTCAACCTTTCATGTAATCTCCTGCTCAGAAGGTAATACAATTTTTACTCCAAAAAAAATGTTTTTTTTCATTTTTATTTTGGTAATGTGATATGTATAATGAAATAAGTGTTTTGTTTCTTATCATGGATTGATGCTTATTGGAATTTACCAACATTAATTTATACAATTAATTAATAGTTAATTCAATGTAATATTTTCCCCTTTTAATATGAATAACTGATCAACAATAAAATTTAATATGGATTGATTTAATTATTATGATTCTTTTAAAAATTAAACCGCCTAGATATTTATAGTTGATTATTAAAATATTTAGTTTACATGAAGGTTGACTAAATTTTAGCAAATGAATTAAATTGTATTAAAAAAATGTATATGTATTAATTTATATCAATAAAAAATTAAAGGAAATTTGTTAATAATAGACACAAAACAAACTATCATCAACTCAAGCAACTCACAATTCACCGAGTAAAACAAATCCATATTCAATACTTACATTTTTTAGGGTGAGCATATTAAACATATCTCCCAAAAGTATGCTTGACCTACCTATTTTGTAGCTTGTATATATATTTTTGTAAATCAATACAAAACATTGTCGACGAAGACATGGGCATTGCAATAACACTTATTAATGTGAAAATTATAATTTACACTAAAATTTAGTTTATCTATTTTGCATCCAAAGTTTAAGGGTTAAGAACATTTGCTTCCTCTTAAGATATTATAGGTTAAAATCCAGAGGGGATTAGAATATGCGCATCTTCGTAAACTTTGGTATTCAAATCGTTACATAGAGGCAAGCCCCTTATCCCAAAAGCAAGGGGTTTCATACACCAATTTAATGTCTAACTTGATGGTGACCTTAAAATTAGATGATTATATTATAATAATGTATGAGAAAAAATAATAAAATAATAAGAAAAACATAATGAAAATTGAATATATATATATATATATATATATGGGTTTTTCACTCTTTATTATCTTTGATTTTTAGATATTTTTATTTTTGATAACATAGAGGGGTCATTTTTATCTTTGTCTTTTGGATATTTGTATTTTCCATAGCATAAAAGGGTAATATGGTAGCACTTCACCCCAACATATTAAGTTATCATTTTTTTGGGTCAAGGTTAATGTAGTTTATCTTAACAATGCTAATTTCACTCATACTTTATACATTATGCACATTGATAAAGCTTTGTTTCATGGAGTCCATATAGAATAACATAAACACATCACTTTGGAGCTTGTTTATACCACTTTTTCAAAAAACAATTTGCTACCAAATATATTTTTAATGCATTGATGACATTAATATGTGAAGGTTCCCATGGAAAGTGACTATGGAATTCACACAAGGAAAATTTAAGAGATAAGACACTTGGGAATGATGGAGATTGGTACCACCTCCCACAAATGACAGTTAAATAATGATCCAACATATGATGGAACATGAAGGAATATGGTAATCATAGGGTGGTGGGTTGAGTTGATAGTGAATCATATCATCGCACCATTGTAGTGAGGTTGTAATGATTGTCCAAAGTGTTCTTATGGGAAAACGAGGGATTTATACCAAAGGATATGGAGCAATATATAAAATCATAGTGAAGAGAAATCATGGATTCTGGTTGATTTGGAGCTCTCTGGAAAATCATAATGAGGATACCTCATGAATTATGGTTAATTGATACATTGTATATGGAGCTCTCTAAAGAATTATAATGAGGAGAGCTCAGGGATTTGGTTGACCAACACACTATGTATTTATTTCAGGTGACATGTGGGCATTATATATACTTTAATTCTCATCTCTATTTCATTTTAAAGATATGGTGGCTTTCCTTAACCAATGATTTACTAAGAGTTAGAAGTGGTGCAGTCCCATGTTGTGGGAGGTGTAGGCTTTATTCAAAACCATGGCTAGTGTTTGATTCACATAGAAGGGAAATGAAAACTATGGTTTTTATGGTTAATTCAACTATGGTTTTTAGCAACATTAGCCTAGTTTTTATTTTTATAGTGACAAAGAACTCTCTAGAGAGCTCTGAGTCTCGAGTCAACTCTTACTTTAATTTCATTAAACAATTGAATCTTGTTTGTAGATGTTTCCTTTCATGGTTTTCATATTGCATTTTTTTTATAGGTGGTGTGTGTTATAGCCAAGGATTTTTCCTTGTACATATTTGTATTTCCTTTTCTCTTTTGGTTTAATTCTCTTCCTTAGTAGTTTTTCTATGTCATCCTTGTTGCCTTTGGCTTAACTAGAACTAGGTTTCAGTTTATATTTGGGGGGAGTTCTCTAGTTATGAATTATATTTTCCTAGCTCTAATCATCCTTGCCTTTCCTTTAACCTATTCACCCTTAATAACTTGCTTTATTCCTCTGTGTCTCTTTTCTAGTCGTTAAGATGTCCCTTCATTTCAAGTTTATAATAGGTTTTAATCTCAAAGACTCTTATTTTCATTTTGATTATTATGGTTTTCCCATTTCACCTTGGAGGTCACAAAGGAATATGATATCACCTCTCCCCACTCCATCCCATAGGAAAAATGCTCTACATAATTATCAAATACTATTTATGTGCATTCCACACCTCCTAATATAAAGAGAGAGATTCAAAAGGTTGAAATGGAGGCTAGGATAGAAAGAATAATTGTTTTTCATGTTGAAGTGGATGAGGAAATTGGAAATTGGGTCCCCGATACTGGAACTACTATTATTGGGAAAACCATATATATATAGAACACAAATATCTATCAACAATTGAAAAACATCATGGATAAATTTCTGGTGGAGCATTCTGAATCTCAATAGGAGATACTTCTTTGCATCAATAAGATGTAAAAGCAAACCAAGAAACTCTCTAACAGGGTCTCCATCTTAGCTAAGAAGTTGTAATATCAATAATTTTCAACTTGTAAAGAGGAAGATGTGTTCCTTAATACCATTCAGGCTAAATCCCCATCCAAGTAGATTCATTTTTGTACATTTTTTGTTATATATAGTGCTAGTAGTGAGGTTACATCTATAAACAAAGTTAGTAATATGTTTGATAGTAATATTTTAGGGAGATAGAGGTTGCATTATCTTTCAAGTTTTTTCATTAAATTCAAATTATTTATTTGGAAAAAAAATATATTTTTATGCCATTGCTCTAGTTTCCCTAGTGACAAACTAGTAGGCATAGCTAACTTTGTATATTATTCACCAATGACGCAATACAAATGTTTCCTGATTTAAGAAACAAATGTGAATATTATTGTTTAAAATGTGCATAGCTTTAGCCTTAGCTAAATTATAATCAACCATGTCCATTTGTTAAGAAAAAATTGTGACATGTTTGATTATGTTTATAGAAACCTGAATTTCCAATATACAATAGGGTTGTTTCTTTAAAAATATAACCATGCATTTCTTCAAGAAATGATAGTAAGTTTCCTCATTTAATGAGATGTTCATATTTCTTTGTATGCTTGTGGTTACCATTCAATAAAATAGTGTTATTTTTATGAGTTTCTATCCATCAATAGGGAGGTTTTGGGATATTTAGTAAAGCAATGATGCTTAGTTTCTATGGGTTTCAACTTATTACTACTTTATTTATTTTGATATTTTTCACTTTGGTGATCTCATTAATAAATATCATTTTCATATTTTTGTTGGTATTTGTTTAAAAGGTTTGAATTTTCAAAATGATGCATACCCATGTTCTTGTTAGTTAAAAATATTGTTTCTTGTTCCCATTTTACTTACAAGGGTACACTTTTCCACTTAAGTTGTGAATCACTGAAAAATATTGCTATGCTTATGTACATTATTTGTTATATTTTCAATGTTTTTTTTTTCATTAATGCATTGAAGAAAATGATATTGTAACACCTTCATGCAGAACATATCCCATAATACACGCATGGAAATGGTGAAGATATTACAACACCTCGAAGTGAAACATTGTCTATTAGTCAAATATTGAAATGGTGAAGGCATCTAGGAAGAGAATATTCAATAGAATTGATCCCATAAGTCATGTGCCTAGTGTAAATAAATGCAAGAACAATAACAATTGTAATAAAATCATCTTATGTACATAGTGGATTGATTATGGCAATGTACTATTAAGAAATTATACCTAAATGATTTATAGAGCATTCATTGAAATGGCATGAAATATTGGGAAAAACAAAACTCTAAATTTCATTAAAGAAAGAAGTTTAAACAAAACATATATAATCATGAAGCTTTACAACACATTTCTCTATTTAACAACCAACTATAACTAATGTTGATGAACTTTAATAAATTATATGACAAACATTACTATCATATTTAGGGCATAAAATAGTACATTTCAGGGATTATGAAGTGTTTTTATGTTTCATATGTTCATATATATTAATATGTTGATGTAAAATGATAGGGGAGACAAAGAGATAGAGATATGAGACAACTATATGTTATGATTGTTGGTTGTTGTTATAACAATTTGTTATGCCAAAATTAGTTGTGTTCATTTGTGATCATGAGCATGTTCTTGCTCATAGTATTAAAAATGCAAAAAGGTATAATACATCTCTCGTGGCACCATTTAGTTGGCAGTGCAATGTTTCCACTCATACTTAGACATTAAAGGACAAAACTCTCTCCCTTTTATATTTCTTATAGTTGAGAACTCGATTTTTCTCTATTTTTTCTTCTTGAATCAAATTTAGTACCCACCAATTATGCTACCAATAAAGGGAGCTTTGTTAAAATATTCTAAAAAATGTACCAATTGCCAACTTGTGGTGACCATCTATTCAACTTAATTTTGAAAGTTTCATGGTTCCTTTCTTTTTGCATTATAGAATTGTATATGTTTCAACGCATGTGCCAACTTTAGAAAATAAATTTTCAAGATAAAACATGAGTGATTCTTCTCCATTTCCATCTAGTATTAATGACTTTAAAAAGTCAGGAAACGTGCATTAAACATTTGATTAATTCCCATGCAAGATGGTAGGTCCAACATTTTGAATGTGTTCTCTCAAAATTTTCCCATTGATAATATAAGAGTCATATTTAAGTAGCTTGATCTTCCAATATGTTACCTAAAAGTGTTATTTTAAAAGTTAAACCCAAATTTTGTCATCTTATACATCAAAAATATCATTTGCACCATGTTACCAGATTTAGCATTATGTCTATGTTGACTCTTATGCAAATATTTTTAAACATTATCATGAAAATTTTGGACATGATCTTTAAATTTTATCGCCTACCCATGTACAACAAATTCCTTCTCTATTATGGCCTTGAGGATATGACTTTGAATGGGTAATGGATCCTTTGACAAAAATTCAAGGCATGCTTCAAATTTCACATCTTTGTTGTGTTACGTAAAACATTCTTATAATTGCGTTACACATATGGGATGTTGGCATCCCATGTCTTTGGATGTTAAGTATAATGTGATATACCCAATCCTCTACATCATCTTAAGAAAGTGTGTTTACAACTTTTCTTTATTTCATTAGCCATAGACCCCATGTCTTATCTCTCCATCACCTTTTGTTCATTGAGAGATTTCCAACGAAATAAATTTCATCTAAATCCAAAAAAAATTATGCCCTTCTGAAGGCTTTCCTTTTTGAATCATTTCCATTATAAGTCCCACATCAACATCCATCATATTGGCATGCATCAGGCATGTGGAATTACTTTGTTTCCACATGCCATTATTATGCAATGATATGTGAACAATAAGTGATCGACAAATGGCAATCCTTTTACCCACATGTCACCACTAAATAGGGTCACATCTTTACAATACATGTTAGTGTTTTCGGGCTATTTTAATGTCACAAAAAAAACCCTTCTCAAGTTAATTTGAGATTTAAGCTTATAAGTTGTAAAAACAGTATGTGCAAGAAATGTAAGAACTATTATACTTCCTAGATCAAATAAAAAAAATGCTCTCTAAGCTAATTCAATAAAGGGATTTCAACTCATATTTAAAATTAATACTAGGAATTTAAATCAATTGGTTAATCTATGGAAACTGAAACAAAACATGATTGGGCCTAAAATCAATCTATCTAAACTTTATCCTAAATCCCTTGGATCAGCTCAAACGTAATATTATTTTTTTAGGACAAAGTTAATGTATTCATTAGCAGGTTGGATTTGAAGAATGAAATATTACAGTTCTGGTTCTTATCTCCCTAAAATAAAATACTTAAATTCAAAACATAGAGCATTAAATCATAAATCTAAATACTAAAATGACACTTGTACTAGGGTTATCTCCTAAGGTTTGCTCGATAAATGCTCCTAATACACAACCTATAACAAGTATAAGTCAACACTGAAAGGAAAAACATAAAAAACATGACCATATATAATACAAAGCCACTATACTTCTATTATCAATAAATCACACTCAGATACTCAATTCATAAACACCAATGCTATATGTTCTTGGAATAAAGTACTATATATGTACTATATGTGACAATGATTAAACCATACCTATCATAAAAAAAATTATTTTTATTCAAACCAGAGATCAAACTTAAGCACACACATAAACATACCAATTCCAATCAATCTCGATATCATAAACATAGTGTTGTGAATCAATTTCATAAAATGAGTATAATATTCAATATTGTTTACCATAACATCACAATTCCAACGCCTTGACAAAGTGTCTCAATACCGACACTTTTTCAGTCACTTCCAAACAAGCGTCGCTCTTCCGACGTTTCCCAAACCGTCACTCTTTCGACGTTTGTAAAGTGTCGCCATTCCGACGAAATGTGATCCGACGTTTTGAACGTCACTCTTCCGACGTTTGTAAAGTGTCACCATTCCGACGAAATGTCGTCCGACTTTTTGAACGTCGCTCTTCCGACGTCTTTATACTGTCGCTCTTCCGACGTGTCTAAACTGTCGCAATTCCGACGCTATACAAAAGTGTCACAAGACCGATGTATTGCAAAAGTGTCACAAGACCGACGTTTTCCAAAAGCGTCGCAATACCGACGCCAGGAAGAACTGTCGCAATTCCGACGAAATGTGGTCTGACGTTTTGAACGTCGCTCTTCCAATGTCTTTATGTTGTTGCTCTTCTGACGTTTCTAGACTGTCGCAATATCGACGTCGTACAAAAGTGTCACAAGACCGACGCATTGCAAAAATGTCGCAAGACCGACGCTTTCTAGAAGCGTCATAATACTGACGCTTTCCAAAAGCGTCGTAATACCGACGCTTTCCAAAAGCGTCGTAATACCGACGCCAAGAAGAACTGTCACAATATCGACAGACGTCACAAGACCGACGA
>CM076572.1:84316006-84471697 GCA_034641835.2 Pinus albicaulis
TGGATAAAATACCAATTTGTACCCTTTGTGAGAAAGATCATGAGACAAAACAATGTCCATCTCTACCAGGAATAAAGGCAGCATTGCAGCCAACGGAAGAAGAAGCTGAAGCAGTTAACCTGCTAACTCAAAGAAGACAATGGCAACCAAAAGGACAAGGTATGAACCCTAGTATGCCATTTAATCGTTGGAACAATTATTCTGCTTTTGGTCAAACAAATTACCCTCCCTTCAATCAAATGCAATACCCACCCTTCAATCAAATGATTTCCCACCCATGCAGCAATCAAACCCACCCTTTGTTGATCCTTCAATGTGGACTCCCTGGCCCTCACAGCAGCCATCTTCTTTTAACCCTTGGAATTCAAATTGGAGAAGTCAACCACTCCCGTATCCAAATCAATTGCCGCAATTCCAACAACCACTTCCTATGCCATCAAATGCTCCGCCAAATAACCAAATGAGACCCCAGCTACCTGTGCAACCAAATCCTAACCCCAATAATAAAGTTGTGCAAGTTATTGATATTCAGAATCAGTCTATATTTCCTACTATGAAATGTAACGATATTCATTTGAGATCTGGAAAAATAGTAGAGCCTATTATTGATGACATAACTTCTTCTGATTCTGATAAAGAGGAAACTGAGAAACATAAGAAAGCACAACCACCTCCTAACAAGAATGTGGAAAAAACAGAACCACCATTCCCCGAGCGTTTGGTGTTAACCAGAACAGCTGAAACACCTGCTTTTAATCTTCTAGGGGAATTGCAAAATTTGTATGTTAAAATTCCACTTTTACAAGCATTAAGAGATGTACCAATTTATGCCAAAACATTAAGGGATATTTGTGTTAAGAAACCTGGTAAGAAAACTAAGGACCCCCTTACAGTACATGTGATGGGGGACTTGTCTGCATTAATGTCCGGAAAAGCCCCTCCTGTGAAATATGGTGATCCCGGCCATCCTACAGTAACAGTTCAGATTGGTAAAACAATGATTCCCCAAGTTCTGGTAGATTTAGGTGTTGCAATTAATATAATGACTCTTGAAACCTCACAATTGTTACAGCTGAATAACACAATCAGAGATACACCCACCATTCTAGAGTTGGTTGATCGTTCTACAATTAAACCTGAAGGAGTTGTTGAGGATCTACTTATTTCAGTTGAATCCTGGAAATACCCAGCTGATTTTGTTGTATTGCAGACTAAAATAAAGCTGGGGGGACATCCCTTAATTCTAGGAAGGCCATGGCTGGCCACATCTGATGCTTTTATCAGTTGCAGATCTGGTTCAATGACAATTTCTAATGGTTATGAAACAAAACAACTTACTCTTTATCCTCATGCTACACCAATAATTAATAATGAAGATTCTATATGGATGGATTATGATGATAATGCTGTTCAGCCTATTCTAACTATTGGACAGGCTTTAACTCTTAAAGACAATACAGAGGATGAGATAATTAATAATTTTATTTGTGAACCTTCTTCTGTCATTGCTGAAACACACAATCAATTAACTGCAATTTTTGAAACTGATACACAAGAAAAGATCGAATCTAAAGACTCATCTCAGACTTTAACCACTATCTCATCTAAAAGCATAACAGTTGAAATTGAACCCGGCAAGACATTAAACATAAATCCTGATCTAACAGATGCTGAAACACAGCAATTAATGAAGTTATTGCATCAATATAAGGAGGCATTTGCATGGGATTATACGGATATGAAAGGTATTTCTTCTGAATTATGTACTCATCGAATTTACATTAAAGAGGGATGCCGACCTGTTTGTCAACCCCAAAGATGAATGAATCCTAATTTACGAGAAATTGTTAAAGAAGAACTGCAAAAATTGCTTAATGCAGGATTTATATACCCTATATCTGACAGTGAATGGGTTTCCCCATTAGTAATTGTCCCTAAGAAAAACGGGAAATGGAGAGTATGTGTTGACTACAGAGCCTTAAACAAAGCTACTCAAAAAGATCACTTTCCTTTACCCTTCATTGATCAGGTATTGGATAGTCTGGCAGGGAAGAAATTCTTTTCTTTTCTAGATGGATTTAGTGGGTATAATCAGATAAGAATTGCACCCCAAGACCAAGACAAGACCACTTTCACCAGCCCCTGGGGAACTTTTGCCTATAGAGTTCTTCCATTCGGGCTATGTAATGCACCAACAACTTTTCAAAGAGCTGTTATAGGAATTTTTTCTGATATGCTGAATGATTCTATGGAAATATTTATGGATCATTTTACTCCTTATGGTGTGACTTTTGAAGATGCATTACAAAACCTTGAGAAAGTACTTAAAAGATGTATACAAGCTCACCTTTCCCTAAGTACTGAAAAATGCCATATGATGATGAGTGAAGGAATAGTGCTTGGACATTTTATTTCATCTCAAGGTATTCAGGTAGATCCATCTAAAATATTGGTCATTCAGAATCTTTCTGTTCCTAAAACGCAAACCGATGTGAGAAGTTTTCTAGGACATGCTGGATACTACAGAAGATTTATTAAAGATTTTTCTAAGATAGCTTCTCCATTATTTGTGTTGCTTATGAAAAATGCTGAATTTAAGTGGACTAATTCTTGTCAAAAAGCTTTTGAAGAACTTAAGCATCAGTTGTCTACTGCTCCTATTTTTAGGGGGCCTGATTGGAATCTCCCTTTTCATATATCTTCTGATGCTTCAGACACTGCAATTGGAGCTGTCTTGGGACAAGAGGAAAATCATCTTCCTTATGCTATCTACTTTATTAGTAAGAATATGACCCCTGCTGAGCTTAATTATACAGTTACCGAGAAAGAGTTTCTTGCAGTAATCTATGCCATTAATAAATTCTGACACTATATCACTGGTTATTCTACTTTTGTGCACACTGATCATTCAGCTATTAAGTATTTAATGAACAAATCTGTCACAAATGCTAGAGTTACCAGATGGCTATTATTATTGCAGGTATTTGATATCACAATTGTAGATCGGCCTGGTAAAGAAAATGTGGTGGCTGATTTTCACTAAGCAAAACTACAATGATATTCAAGAGATGATTCTTTTCCTATGAGTATTTGTTTATGCCGCTTACCTATGGTATGAGCATTTGCTAATTATTTGTCATAGGAAAATTACCATCAATTGGCCATACAAGAGAAAAGAGAAGAATTGTTCAACAAAGTGCCAGTACGCTGGATGTTAAGTGTGTCTTTTCATAATCGGGCTTGATCATGTCTTTTAAGATGCATTAGAGAAGATGAAGTGTATGACATATTGAAAGCTTGTCATGATGGCCCTTGTGGAGGGCATTTTGCTGATAAGAGAACAGCACACAAGATTCTGAGGATGGGTTACTATTGGCCCTCATTATTCAAGGATGCAAAGAAGTATATAAGGGCTTGTGACAGTTGCCAAAGAATGGGTCAACCCAATCATAGAGACCAAATGCCATTAAACCCCCAGGTAGTTTCTGAACCATTTGAAAGATGGGCCTTGGATTTTATAGGACCCATTAACCCTCCATCCAATCAAAGAACTTATATATTAGTCTGTACAGACTATATGACTAAATGGGTGGAGGCCAAAGCACTTATTAGAGCCAATGAAGAGGCTGTCCTAGCTTTCTTATTTGAAGAAATCTTTACTAGATTTGGAATTCCTAGAGAGCTAGTTATCGATGGAGGACCTCCATTCAATTCTCACGGTTTTAAATCTACCCTTCACAAATATCATATTCAACATAGAATGACTACACCATACCACCCCCAGGCCAATGGACAGGTGGAAAGCACAAATAAAGTTTTAGAAGCCATTCTAACTAAAACAGTGAAGGACAACCGGAAGGATTGGTCCCAAAGGCTCCCTGAGGCATTATGGGCTTATAGAACTACTTGGAGAAACACTACAGGTTTTTCTCCCTATGAATTGGTTTATGGTAAAAATGCTGTTTTTCCTGTGGAATTTGAGATTAAAACTCTAAGAACTGCTTTAGCTGTTAATCTTGATTTGACTGATGTGCAGACAACTAGGTTGCAGCAGCTTCTGGAGTTGGATGAAAAGAGATTAGATGCCATCCATCAAACAACCATGATACAGCAACAAAGGATGAAGTGGCATGACAAAATGATCAAACACAAGCAGTTCGAAAAAGGTAATTGGGCCTTGTTGTATGACTCTCGGTTTGAAAATTTTCAGGGTAAGCTACGTACACGTTGGCTTGGACCATATGAGGTAGATGTTGTTTTTCCAAATGGAACGGTAAGACTTTTAACAATTGATGATTCTAAAACACCTCTACTAGTCAATGGTCATAGGCTCCGTCTATATCAGCGCCCTGTTTCTAAAGAGGATTTTAAGACTGCTTGCATGACTGATATTCATTATCTTTTTCTAGGGGAGTCTTCTGCTCCTCACAGCATTTAATCTTCTGCACTGTATTTTTAGTATTAGATTAGATTTAGCACTAATAATCCCTGTCAAGGATTGGCATATTACAATTGAATTTTGCAGATTCTGGAAAAGCTCATTAAGGAGGACAGATTCATCATAAGAAGATCTGAAGCTTCAATCACAGAAGCTTGTTCCCATCATTTTACCCCATCCTACATTATTCCCATTTCTCCATTTTTCCCACCCCTACCATCCCTGAAATATCTTCCTTCAGTCAGTGTTTCCCATCCCTTACTGCTGAAATTATTCCCCATCAAATATTTTCCCTACTGTTTACAGACCCAAGTCATTTATCCCATTTCTCTGATTTTTCCCGTTGCTGAAACACCTGTTTAAGCAACGTATCGTTCATTTTTCCGTTGCTGAAACACCAGTTTCAGCAACCTGTTATCATTAAAACATCATTTCTTTTCACTGTCATATAAGATTTTTGGTTCTCCACGATTATACTTCAGATCCTTTGGGTGAAAAATTATTCAGCACAGAGCAAGATCCAGTTACACTCCTGTTCTAAATTTGAAAGAAATCTACAGATTCTTCCATGTACATTAAGCCATTTTGAAGCAATCGACACTTCGAATTATTAGATCAAAGGTAAAAAATGTAAGGTATGAGGTTTTAATGTAATTCAGTTAAATTATATTAAAGAGAGGATTTCATTCATAATGATTACAGATCTTCACACGCCCAATCATCATTACACCATACGTAGGGGGGGGGGGAATTTCAAAAATTGAACAATCATTTCGCATTTACCAAGCCTCTGTCCCTTGTCATATCCATTTCCGCCGTCATTTGGACCTTGCAGCCTCTGTTGCAACAACTAGCGCGATCAGGGTCTGTGTTCACTGTGTTCTGTGCCTCTGCGTATAACTCAAAGCTACAGCCATGGGAGGGTCGGCCATTAGACATGAGCCCGGCTCCATAAATCTTCTTCAATTGTTTCCTGAAGCCTATTAGATTTTCCAACAAGCGGGATGGACAGTATATTTTGAAAGATTGGGTGAATTTGACCAGGAACAAGTCTTAGAGTTTGCACAAAACCTTCAAGGTGATTTTTCAGTGGTTCAAGGGGTTCGCATTTCAGTAACAGAGGAGGACATAGTTCAGGTATCAGGGTTGCCAGCTATTGGTACTCGCTGGTTCAGCAGAAAGCAGGTCATTCTCAATGCTCAGCAAGATTTCCTTCGTCCAGATGAGCCAGTGGAACTCAAAGGCCGCGGGGTTAGTCTGCACTCACTTCCTCAACCATGGCCATCGGTGGCAGAATTCATCAAACACTACTTAACGTGTGAAGGACGTTACCAGGTAGTGTACAATCACGATTTTGTCTTGATGAACCATTTGAGAAATGGACGACTGATTAATATCCCCTATTATTTGCTTGGCTGTATTAGAAACATGTCTTATTATTGTAGATGCTCTAAATTCCCAATGTTATCCCTCACCCACCACCGTTTATGCCAGTTGTTGATACAGAGGGGTTTTGCTCAGCAAAATCCCCCTCTGCATGTCCCACTCCCTGTTCCCCAACTGCCTGAAATTCCTCAGCAGGCTCAAACGTCCCAACAACCTGAAAGTTCTCATGATACTCCTGAAATTCCTTATGAAGGACAGCAGGACGATATTCCATATTCCCCAGTTGACCCAACCCCGAGCTCGCCCCACTTAGTAGAGTCAACTATCCCCACTATTTCTATCCCTAGTGACGACTCTCTAACACCCCCTTCCCCACCCACCTTTAAAAAGAAAAGAACCCCAACAGTCTCAGTCTCCAGACGATGGACAAGGGCTAGATTTCAAATCCTCACTTCTTCTGAAAGCCCTTCCCCCAGAGAAGAACCCTCCCCCTCAAAGAAAAGGAAAGGCAGTGACTTTGCTACCTTCCTACCAAAAAGAAAAATGAAGATGACTGTTGAGACAGGACTCACCTCCATTTCCCCTGACCCTGCCACTATTCTGTTAAAACTCCAATCTTCATCCCCATTTCAAACCTCCCAACCCGTCTCGTCCGGCGGCACTGCCACACAAGAACCAGTGCCCCGGGATAATACGACATTTTTTATGGCTCAAGAAGTGACTGTCACACAAGAACCAGTCACTTACCCAGTGGCTGAAACACAAGAACCAGCCACTGTGGTACAAAAATACACCAAGCATGATGATAATGGGAGATCAGCAGTAGCTGTCCCACAAGAACCAGCTACGACTGTGCATCAGCAGACTACCCCTACAGAGTCAACCAGTGCACAGGGTTTGCATACTATGACATCTTTATTGGAGGAGAATGAATTCCTGAAGTCTGAATTGGAAGCCTACAAGAATGAACTAACCATGGCTCGAGAGGCTTTTGATAGAGAAATGAATCTCTATATGTTAGCTCACACAGCCTCAATGCAAAATAAGGAGCCATGCAAGGAATACATGTGCCATGAGTGTGGCAACATTTATCAGGAGGCAGGCTACAAAATAGTTAAAATTCAATTATCTGAGGCATCCACATCAGCTGGAATAAAAGAGGGATGCCCTACTGCTCCACAAGAACCAGTAGGGCTCTCTATAAACGAAGAAAAAGAAATCAAACCTCAGATATCTCGCCCTTTGCTAGTTAATGCAGCCATTCAGACAGAAGCACCACCACAGATATCTCGTCCTTTGTCAGTTAATGCAGCCACTCAGACAGAAGCATCACCACAGATATCTCGTTCCAAGTTAGTCAGTGTAGCCATTCAAACAACGTCCCAACCCACTACTTCTGATGCCAGGACACAGACCTTGCCATGGAATCAATTGGAACAGATGAACAAATGGAAGAAGCAATATGCTGAAGAACAAGATATAATATTACGCCAGCATAAGTTAACATGGCAGAACCATGTATATGCCAACTGGGATAGTTCGGATCAAATGATGCAACAGCTCAAGGACTCTAAAAAGGAAGTCAAGGAATCTAAGGAAAAGATGGCCTTGATGTTTTCATTAGTTCAGAAGTTAATGGCTACGCGTAAACCCTCTGTAAACTACTCTCTCTTTCTTTCTGAACGATTAGTTTATTTTCAATTAAAAGCAATAAAAGATGGCAGACCATATGAGTTAATTACTTCAGAGAAATTTGTTGAGACTTTTAATGAAGCCTCCGAGAGTGATCAGCATTTTCTATGCGAACTCTACCTTCATAATGAGGCCATTCCCGACAATAGAAGAGTTAATCTTATTCCAATTGCAGGAGATATACAAATAAGGGCATTTGTTTCATTTTTGTCTAACCAGCTCACTTGGCAAACTGCGTTCACTGCAAGCAGTCATAATGAGGAGAATAAACTCCTGTGGATCAGACCAGAGCCTTTAAGGCCAGCCATGTTCATAGCACAATATCATAAATTCTTACAGAAGCCAGGAATGCATAGGTATATACAACAATTACAGGCTTCAACACTTTCTAAGTGTCAACAACAAATTAGAATAAAGGGTACTGCTGCATTGAAGGCCAATGTTATGTTTTGGCAGCAGTCATGTAAAGAAAGACATGATTATCACCCTTTTAACCCTCACAATCTTCAAGCTGCATTATCCAGGGTTTCTAATTACATTGGTTGCATTCAACATTGTGGAGTAAACTGGATTGGGTATCATTTTCATTTTCCAATTTTATGGCTGCCTTCAGAGAAATATCAGTGTCATTATCAGTTGACTGACAGAGATGAAGCCTTGGCATGGCAACACTTGCAGAATAACAGAGGATTCATAGTTCCTACAGATGCCACCTTCTCCAGCTATTGCTTGAGTAATTTGCATGCTCAGTCCCAGTACTCAGACTCTGATTCAGACTAGGGGTTGCCTGAGGACATGCAACATTTTTAGCTGGGGGGGATGTTAGGACTCCACTATGTATCATTTTTGCTATATACTTTGACACCATTTTACTTTTATAACCCTGATTAGAAAGGATTCCATTATCATTTTCATCTACTTTATCCCAAGGTATATAAAATCCTTCTCTTTATTATATGTTTAATCTGTTTTACATTTAATTCCATAATACTCTTATATTTTATCATTAATTGAAGTGCATCGTTGCTAACATAAGTCCAAAAGATCGCAGATAAGTTATATGTGTTGCTAGGAACAAGCGCTGCTGTTAAAATAAATTGATCTACTGGTTTAATAACAAAGACACGTAAATCATTACATTTAATTATCTTCGAAGAATCATTCCATAAATAGAGTAATGCGATGAAGACACTTCAAGCAGTGATTATCCCAAGATAGCATACAGCCATTCTCGCTGTCTCCGTTGCATCCACCAGATTCTTTTTGATAGAATGTATTAACTCCGTTTTGGAAAGAGAAATGAGTTTGAGATAACGAAAACAGCTCTGATAAATTAGAAGATGTCTCCTCCATTTAAAAAGAGAGATATCATCATTAGTGGGGAGTTCATTGTTGTAAAGTTGTTGTGAGAACATTGTGTGGAGTAATGAGCTAGTCTCCATTTGTATAATGTATCAATTATTTTGATGATGAACAAATTCTTCTTTTGAGCGCTCTAATTTTAATCTTCTTTCTCTTGGGAATCTTGTGAGAGGGAAAGGGCCCGCCTTCCTCACAAGATTCACCCTTTGATTCCTGTAATTTGTTTAATTCTTTATGTTGTTTGCACTTCACTTTAATTCTGTTGTTGGACACTAGTTACACAGTTTAGTAATACTCTGTTTCTTTAGCGCTGCATGTATTGAATGCATTCACTCTTGGAAGTTGAGAAATCCATTTCTATTGATTGTATGAATGTATGATGCTGGGAGGCAGGTGCTGAAGGTTCCTGCATAAGGGAATAGGGTCCTGCTCTCACTCATTGTTTTCCTTTTCCTGCAGTGTGATTAGAAACAAGAGAACAAGTGCTGAAGGTTCATGTTCATAGGAATAGGGTCTTGTCTCTTGAAGTTACCTTTCATACAGTGTGATTAAGTGTCAGGCATCAGGTGCTGAAGTTCCTAACCAAGGAATAGGGTCCTGTTCCTGCTATGGTTGATTGATTTATTTCTTTGCAGATTGGTTTTCCTTTGTTTGGATTGTAACTGCAACATAGAAATTATTTCTGCTATAACTTAAGTAGCTTCAGCTTTGATTAAACAGAGTGTGAACCAGTAGATTTGTGAGATTAATAATTGTGTGGCTTTTTACTACAACATTGTTTCTGCTTTTGAAATTGAGCATATCCAGTGCGTGATTATCTTTGAAATAAAAAGACTTCCTCGGGTTGACAATTTATGTGGAGCTTGAATTGTGAAAGCAATTAAAGCAACCAACATTTTGGCGCCGTTGCCGGGGAAGGTAATTATAGATTTCAAAAGTATTAATCTTTTCTTTTTAAATGTGCAGATTGTATGAGAGGACGCGGAAACCAGAAGAAAACTAACCCCACAGGTGGCAAAGGCAAAGGAAGGGGAGGAAGAAAAACTTTCATTGACGAGATTGTATCAAAGGTTGAATCATCACAGAGATTAAGTTCTCGAAAATCAAAACTTCAGCACTCCCCTCAATCAGATTACAAAACAGAGGAAGTTGTGGGTCCTGAAAATATAGAAGAACCAGCAGTCAGTGCTGGAGAGTCAGAAGAGAGTGTTAGTAAATCAGCAGAGCACATTGAGGAAATCGTAGAGAGCGTTGGACGACCAGTGGAAAACATTGAAGAGCCAGTAGAAGATCTTGACGATCGAGCAAGTGCAGTAGGAGAGCCAACAATGGAAGGAAACAATGATGATTTATTTGGTGGAGGACGTGTAGATCCTGAAGGAGAAGGAAGGAATGAAAATTCCCTCTCTACCTTGGGATTTCCTATCAGTGATCTCCCTGCAGGGATAACTCCTATGAAAAACATTCCATTGTCTGCTTTACCTAACTTTCATGGTTTATCCTCTGAAGATCCGGATGAATTTCTTTTTGAATTTGATATATTATGCAGAAGTTGTGATTATGTTACTAATGCTCAAAAGTTGAAACTGTTTCCAGCCACCTTAAAAGGGAATGCTTTAAGATGGTTCATGAGCCTTGGAAGTCAGGTGATCACAACATGGGAGCAGATGAAACAGAAATTTCTGCTTAAATATTAAGACTACTGCCGGACGAGAGAAAAGAAGGATGAACTATTCAATATGGCACAAAAGACGGATGAGAGTCCGGAGGACTATATAGAAAGGCTGCAATACAACATACAGAGATCTGATCATCCGAATATAAGTAAGGAAATTCGCAAAACAATATTACTTAAAGGTTTAAGGGATGATTGTTTAGATATGTTAAACATGCTTTCCAAGGGAGACATATCTAAGGAATCATATGATGAGATTTGTGAACTTGCTAAGAGGTGTTCTAGGGGAGCTGCAAGAAACAGAACAAGAGATTCCACCTATTCAAGAGTGCAGAAATCAGCCAATGGAGGAGCAACAAGAGCTGAAATAGGTAATTTACTTGAAGAATTTAAAACTGAGATGTTAAGTTCTTTTGCTTCACAAATTGACACTTTGCAGGTTAAGAAGAAGCAGGCTGAAGCAGAAGCAACTTTGGCTGTCTTTTTCCCGAAGTGCAGAGACAAACATCCACTAAGGGAGTGCCCATTAGACAAAATACCAATCTACACCCTTTGTGAGAAAGACCATGAAACAAAACAATGTCCATCTCTACCAGGAATAATGGCAGCATTGCAGCCAACGGAAGAAGAAGCTGAAGCAGTTTACCTGCTAACTCAAAGAAGACAATGGCAACTAAAAGGACAAGGTATGAACTCTAGTATTCCATTTAATTGTTGGAACAATTATTCTGCTTTCGGTCAAACAAATTACCCTCCCTTTAATCAAATGCAATACCCACCCTTCAATCAAATGAATTTCCCACCCATGCAGCAATCAAACCCTCCCTTTGTTGATCCTTCAATGTGGACTCCTTGGCCTCCACAGCAGCCATCTTCTTTTAACCCTTGGAATTCAAATTGGAGAAGTCAACAACTCCCGTATCCAAATCAATTGCCTCAATTCCAAAAACCACTTCCTCTGCCATCAAATGCTCCGCCAAATAACCAAATGAGACCCCAGCTACCTGTGCAACCAAATTCTAACCCCAATAATAAAGTTGTGCAAGTCATTGATATTCAGAATCAGTCTATATTTCCTACTATGCAATGTAATGATATTCATTTGAGATCTGGGAAAATAGTAGAGCCTATTATTGATGACATAACTTCTTCTGATTCTGATAAAGAGGAAACTGAGAAACATAAGAAAGCACAACCACCTCCTAACAAGAATGTGGAAAAAACAGAACCACCATTCCCCGAGCGTTTGGTTTTAACCAGAGCAGCTGAAACACCTGCTTTTAATTTTCTAGGGGAATTGCAAAATTTGTATGTTAAAATTCCACTTTTACAAGCATTAAGAGATGTACCAATTTATGCCAGAACATTAAGGGATATTTGTGTTAAGAAACCTGGTAGGAAAACTAAGGACCCCCTTACAGTACATGTGATGGGGGACTTGTCTACATTAATGTACGGAAAAGACCCTCCTGTGAAATATGGTGATCCTGGCCATCCTACAGTGACAGTTCAGATTGGTAAAACAATGATTCCCCAAGTTCTGGTAGATTTAGGTGCTGCAATTAACATAATGACTCTTGAAACTTCACAATTGTTACAGCTGAATAACACAATCAGAGATACACCCACCATTCTAGAGTTGGCTGATCGCTCTACAATTAAACCTGAAGGAGTTGTTGAGGATCTACTTATTTCAGTTGAATCCTGGAAATACCCAGCTGATTTTGTTGTATTGCAGACTAAAACAAAGCTGGGGGGACACCCCTTAATTCTAGGAAGGCCATGGTTGGCCACAACTGATGCTTTTATCAGTTGCAGATCTGGTTCAATGACAATTTCTAATGGTTATGAAACAAAACAGCTCACTCTTTATCCTCATGCTACACCAATAATTAATAATGAAGATTCTATATGGATGGATTATGATGATAATGCTGTTCAGCCTATTCTAACTATTGGACAAGCTTTAACTCTTAAAGACAATACAGAGGATGAGATAATTAATAATTTTATTTGTGAACATTCTTCTGTCATTGCTGAAACACACAATCAATTAACTGCAATTTTTGAAACTGATACACAAGAAAAGATTGAATCTGAAGACTCATCTCAGACTTTAACCACCATCTCATCTAAAAGCATAACAGTTGAAATTGAACCCGGCAAGACATTAAACATAAATCATGATCTAACAGATGCTGAAACACAGCAATTAATGAAGTTATTGCATGAATATAAGGAGGCATTTGCATGGGATTATACGGATATGAAAGGTATTTCTTCTGAATTATGTACTCATCGAATTTACATTAAAGAGGGATGCCGACCTGTTTTTCAACCCCAAAGACGAATGAATCCTAATTTACGAGAAATTGTTAAGGAAGAGCTTCAAAAATTGCTTAATGCAGGATTTATATACCCTATATCTAACAGTGAATGGGTTTCCCCATTAGTAATTGTCCCTAAGAAAAACGGGAAATGGAGAGTATGTGTTGACTACAGAGCCTTAAACAAAGCTACTCAAAAAGATCACTTTCCTTTACCCTTCATTGATCAGGTGTTGGATAGTCTGGCAGGGAAGAAATTATTTTCTTTTCTAGATGGATTCAGTGGGTATAATCAGATAAGAATTGCACCCCAAGACCAAGACAATACCACTTTCACCAGCCCCTGGGGAACTTTTGCCTATAGAGTTCTTCCATTTGGGCTATGTAATGCACCAGCAACTTTTCAAAGAGCTGTTATAGGAATTTTTTCTGATATGCTGAATGATTCTATGGAAATATTTATGGATGATTTTACTCCTTATGGTGTGTCTTTTGAAGATGCATTACAGAACCTTGAGAAAGTACTTAAAAGATGTATACAAGCTCACCTCTCCCTAAGTACTAAAAAATGCCATATGATGATGAGTGAAGGAATAGTGCTTGGACATTTTATTTCATCTCAAGGTATTCAGGTAGATCCATCTAAAATATTGGTCATTCAGAATCTTTCTGTTCCTAAAACACAAACTGATGTCAGAAGTTTTCTAGGACATGCTGGATACTACAGAAGATTTATTAAAGATTTTTCTAAGATAGCTTCTCCATTATTTGTGTTGCTTATGAAAAATGCTGAATTTAAGTGGACTAATTCTTGTCAGAAAGCTTTTAAAGAACTCAAGCATCAGTTATCTACTGCTCCTATTTTGAGGGGGCCTGATTGGGCCCTCCCTTTTCATATATCTTCTGATGCTTCAGACACTGCAATTGGAGCTGTCTTGGGACAAGAGGAAAATCATCTTCCTTATGCTATCTACTTTAGTAGTAAGAATATGACCCCTGCTGAGCTTAATTATACAGTTACCGAGAAAGAGTTTCTTGCAGTAATCTATGCCATTAATAAATTCCGACACTATATCACTGGTTATTCTACTTTTGTGCACACTGATCATTCAGCTATTAAGTATTTAATGAAAAAATCTGTCACAAATGCTAGAGTTACCAAATGGCTATTATTATTGCAGGAATTTGATATCACAATTGTAGATCGGCCTGGTAAAGAGAATGTGGTGGCTGATTTCCTTTCACGGTTAAAAACTGACAATGATATTCCAGTAGATGATTCTTTTCCTGATGAGTATTTGTTTGCAGTTTCTGCTCACTCTCCATGGTATGCATATATTGCTAATTATTTGGTTGCAGGAAAATTACCATCACACCTGTCATACAGAGAAAAGAGAAGAATTGTTCAACAAAGTGCCAGGTACAGCTGGATAAGCGGGTGTCTTTTCTACACTGGGCTTGATCAAGAAATCCGAAGATGCATTAGAGAAGATGAAGTGTATGACATATTGAAAGCTTGTCATGATGGCCCTTGTGGAGGGCATTTTGCTGATAAGAGAACAGCACACAAAATTCTGAGGATGGGTTACTATTGGCCCTCATTATTCAAGGATGCAAAGAAGTAAGTAAGGGCTTGTGACAGCTGCCAAAGAATGGGTCAACCCAATCATAGAGACCAAATGCCATTAAACCCCCAGGTAGTTTCTGAACCATTTGAAAGATGGGCCTTGGATTTCATAGGACCCATTAACCCTCCATCCAATCAAAGAACTTATATATTAGTCTGTACATACTATATGACTAAATGGGTGGAGGCCAAAGCACTTATTAGAGCCAATGAAGAGGCTGTCCTAGCTTTCTTATTTGAAGAAATCTTTACTAGATTTGGGATTCCTAGAGAGCTAGTTACTGATGGAGGACCTCCATTCAATTCTCATGGTTTTAAATCTACCCTTCACAAATATAATATTCAACATAGAATGACTACACCATACCACCCCCAGGCCAATGGGCAGGTGGAAAGCACAAATAAAGTTTTAGAAGCCATTCTAACTAAAACAGTGAAGGACAACCGGAAGGATTGGTCCCAAAGGCTCCCTGAGGCATGCGGGCTTACGTAGAAAATTGAGAAACACTGTGTTTTTTCTCCTATGAATTGAAGCTTATGGTGGACTAGTTGTTTTTCCCCGTGGGAATTCGAGATTAAACTTTAAGAATCGCTTTATCGTTAATCTGATTTGATTCGATGCATACCAGGTTGGGCAGCAGCTTCTGGAGTTGGATGAAAAGAGATTAGATGCCATCCATCAAACAACCATGATACAGCAACAAAGGATGAAGTGGCATGAAAAAATTATCAAACACAAGCAGTTCCAAAAAGGTAATTAGGCCTTGCTGTATGACTCTCGGTTTGAAAATTTTCAGGGAAAACTACATACACGCTGGCTCGGACCATATGAGGTAGATGCTGTTTTTCCAAATGGAACGGTAAGACTTTTAACAATTGATGATTCTAAAACACCTCTACTAGTCAATGGTCATAGGCTCCGTCTATATCAGCGCCCTGTTTCTAAAGAGGATTTTAAGACTGCTTGCATGAATGATATTCATTATCTTTTTCTAGGGGAGTCTTCTGCTCCTCACAGCATTTAATTTTCTGCACTGTATTTTTAGTATTAGATTAGATTTAGCACTAATAATCCCTGTCAAGGATTGGCATATTACAATTGAATTTTGCAGATTCTGGAAAAGCTCAATAAGGAGGACAGATTCATCATAAGAAGATCTGAAGCTTCAATCACAGAAGCTTGTTCCCATCATTTTACCCCATTTCCTAGCAATATCCCTTCATACCCATTCCTACATTATTCCCATTTCTCCATTTTTCCCACCCCTACCATCCCTGAAATATCTTCCTTCAGTCAGTGTTTCCCATCCCTTACTGCTGAAATTATTCCCCATCAAATATTTTCCCTACTGTTTACAAACCCAAGTCATTTATCCCATTTCTCTGATTTTTCCCGTTGCTGAAACACCTGTTTCAGCAACGTATCGTTCATTTTTCCGTTGCTGAAACACCAGTTTCAGCAACTTGTTATCATTAAAACATCATTTCTCTTCGCTGTTATACAAGCTTTTCGGTTCTCCACGATTATACTTCAGATCTTTTGGGTGAAAAATTATTCAAGCACTGAGCAGATCCGGTTACACTCCTGTTCTAAATCTCAGAGAAATCTACAGATTCTTCCATGTACATTAAGCCATTTTGAAGCATTCGACACTTCGAATTATTAAACCAAAGGTAAAAATGTAAGGTATGAGGTTTTAATGTAATTCAGTTAAATTATATTAAAGAGAGGATTTCATTCATAATGATTACAATCTTTACACGCCCAATCATCATTACACCATACGTAGGGGGGGGGATTTCAAAAATTGAACAATCATTTCACATTAACCAATCCTCTGTCCTTTGTCATATCCACTTCCGCCGTCATTTAGACCTTGCAGCCTCTGTTGCAACAACTAGCGCGATCAGGGTCTGTGTTTACTGTCTTCTGTGCCTCTGCGTATAACTCAAAGCTACAGCCATGGGAGGGTCGGCCATCAGACACGAGCCCGGCTCCATAAATCTTCTTCAATTGTTTCCCGAAGCCTATCAAATTTTCCAACAAGTGGGGTGGACAGTATATTTTGAAAGGTTGGGTGAATTTTACCAGGAACAAGTTTTAGAGTTTGCACAAAACCTTCAAGGGGATTTTTCAGTGGTTCAAGGGGTTCGCATTTCAGTAACAGAGGAGGACATAGTTCAGGTATCAGGGTTGCCAGCTATTGGGACTCGCTGGTTCAGCAGAAAGCAGGTTATTCTGAACGCACAGCAAGATTTTCTTCGTCTAGATGAGCCAGTTGAACTCAAAGTCCGCGGGGTTAGTCTGCACTCACTTCCTCAACCATGGCCATCGGTGGCAGAGTTCATCAAACACTACTTGAAGTGTGAAGGGCGTTACCAGGTAGTGTACAATCACGACTTTGTTTTGATGAATCATTTGAGAAATGGACGAATGGTTAATATCCCCTATTATCTGCTTGGTTGTATTAGAAACATGTCTTATTATTGTAGACGGTCTAAATTCCCAATGTTATCCCTCACCCACCATCGTTTATGCCAGTTGTTGATACAGAGGGGTTTTGCTCAGCAAAATCCCCCTCTGCATGTCCCACTCCCTGTTCCCCAGCTGCCTGAAATTCCTCAGCAGGCTCAAACGCCCCAACAACCCGAAAGTTCTCATGATACTCCTGAAATTCCTTATGAAGGACAGCAGGACGATATTCCATATTCCCCAGTTGACCCAACCCCGAGCTCGCCCCACTTAGCAGAGTCAACTGTCCCCACTATTTCTGTCCCTAGTGACGACTCTATAACACCCCCTTCCCCACCCACTTATAAAAAGAAAAGAACCCCAACAGTCTCAGTCTCCAAACGACGGACAAGGGCTAAATTTCAAATTCTCACTTCTTCTGAAAGCCCTTCCCCCAGAGAAGAACCCTCCCCCTCAAAGAAAAGGAAAGGCAGTGACTTTGCTGCTTTCCTACCAAAAATAAAAATGAAGATGACTGTTGAGACAGGACTGACCTCCATTTCCCTTGACCCTGCCACTATTCTGTTGAAACTCCAATCTTCATCCTCATTTCAAACCTCCCAACCTGTCTCGTCCGGTGGCACTGCCACACAAGAACCAGTGCCCCGGGATAATACGACATTGTTTATGGCTCAAGGAGTGACTGTCACACAAGAACCAGTCACTTACCCAGAGGCTGAAACACAAGAACCAGCCACCGTGGTACAAAAATACACCAAGCATGATGATAGTGGGAGATCAGCAGTAGCTGTCCCACAAGAACCAGCTATGACTATGCATCAGCAGACTACCCCAACAGAGTCAACCAGCGCACAGGATTTACATACTATGACATCTTTACTGCAGGAGAATGAATTCTTGAAGTCTGAATTGGAGGCCTACAAAAATGAATTAACCTGGGCACGAGAGGCTTTTGATAAAGAACTGAATCTTTATATGTTAGCACACACAGCCTCAACGCAAAATAAGGAGCCATGCAAGGAATACATGTGCCATGAGTGTGGCAACATTTACCTGCAGGCAGGCTACAAACTAGTTAAAATTCAATTATCTGAGGCATCTACATCAGCTGGAATAAAAGAGGGATGCCCTACTGCTCCACAAGAACCAGTAGGGCTCTCTATAAAGGAAGAAAAAGAAATTAAACCTCAGATACCTCGCCCTGTGCTAGTTAATGCAGCCATTCAAACAGAAGCACCACCATAGATATCTCGTCCCTTGCTAGTTAATGCAGCCATTCAGACAGAAGCACCACCACAGATACTTCACCCTGTGCCAGTTAATGCAGCCACTTAGACAGAAGCACCACTACAGATATCTCGGCCTAAGTTAGTCAGTGTAGCCATTCAAACAACGTCCCAACCCAGTACTTCTGATGCCAGGACACAGACCTTGCCATGGAATCAATTGGAACAGATGAACAAATGGAAGAAGCAATATGCTGAAGAACAAGATATAATATTACGCCAGCATAAGTTACAATGGCAGAACCATGTATATGCCAACTGGGATAGTTGGGAACATGATGCAATGTACCAAGGACTCTTCCAATAAGTCAAGGGAATCTAAGGAAAAGATGGCTCCTGATGTTTCTAATAGTCCGTATGCTGATGGCTACGCGTAAAACCCTCCGTAAACCACTTTCTTTCTTTCCATCCATTAGTTTATTTTCAATTAAAAGCAATAAAGGATGGCAGACCGCATGGATTGCTTACTTCAGAACAATTTGTTGAGACTTTTGCTGAGGCCCCCGAAAATGATCAGCATTTGCTGTGCGAACTTTACCTCCATAATGAGGCCATTCCCGACAATAGAAGAGTTAATCTTATTCCAATTGCAGGAGATATACAAATAAGGGCATTTCTTTCATTTTTGTCTAACCAGCTCACTTGGCAAACTGCGTTCACTGCAAGCAGTCATAATGAGGAGAATAAACTCCTGTGGATTAGACCAGAACCTTTAAGCCCAGCCATGTTCATAGCACAATATCATAAATTCTTACAGAAGCCAGGAATGCATAGGTATATACAACAATTACAGGCTTCAACACTTTCTAAGTGTCAACAGCAAATTAGAGTAAAGGGTATTGCTGCATTGAAGGCCAATATTATGTTTTGGCAGCAGTCATGTAAAGAAAGACAGGATTATCACCATTTTAACCCTCATAATCTTCAAGCTGCATTATCTAGGGTTCCTAATTACATTGGTTGCATTCAACATTGTGGAGTAAACTGGATTGGGTATCATTTTCATTTTCCAATTTTATGGCTGCCTTCAGACAAATATCAGTGTCATTACCAGTTGACTGACAGAGATGAAGCCTCTCGAGATGGCAACACTTGGTGTATCAACAGAGATTCCGAGCTCCTACAGATGCCACCTTCTCCGGCCTATCAAGGCTTATAATTTATGTCAATCTCAAAGACTGGGACCATTCAGATTAGGTTGCAAGGAGGACACAACATTTTAGTCGGGGATGTTAGACTCACTATGTATCATTTTTGCCATATACTTTGACACTACTTCATTTTTTATAACTACGATTAGAAAGGATTCCATTATCATTTTCATCTACTTTATCCCAAGGCATATAAAATCCTTCCTCTTTTTTTATTATATGTTTAATATGTTTTACATTTAATTCCATAATACTCTTTATATTTTATCATTAATTGAAGTGCTTCACAACATAAGTCCAAAGATCGCAGATAAGTTATATGCTAATAGGGAACAAGCCGTCGCCATAAAATAGGGGTCGACTCAATATTTAAACAAATGAAATATTAATGAAAATCTGCCATACGTAATTTATGTATTCCTCAAGAACTGTTTGTGGAATAGTAGTGTTGTGGATAAGACACGCCAACATTCGTATTATCCTGAAGATAGCATTCTTGTTGTCTCTGTTGTAACAATATCTTTTTTTGGAAGAACAGAATAGTCCTGTTTTGGGAAAGAGAACAGATTTGAGATAACGTAGATTTTCTCTCATGTAAATTGTAAAAGATGTCTCCTCTTTAAAAAGAGGAGACATCATCATTAGTGGGGAGTTCATTGTTGTAAAGCTACAGGAGAACATTGTGTGAGAATTGGAGCTAGTCTCCATTTGTAATGTATCAATTATTTTGACAGATGAATAAATTATTCTTTTGAGCGCTCTAATTTAATTCTTTCCCCCGGGGAATCTTGTGAGAGGGAAAGGGCCCGCCTTCCTCACAAGATTCACCCTTTGATTCCTGTAATTTGTTTAATTCTTTGCGTTGTTTGCACTTTACTTTAATACTGCTGTTGAACACTAATTGCACAGTTTAGTAGTACTCTGTTTCTCTAGCGCTGCATGTATTGAACACATTCACTCTTGGAAGTTGAGAAATCCATTTCTATTAATTGTATGAGTGTATGATGCTGGGAAGCAGGTGCTGAAGATTCCAGTATAAAGGAATAGGGTCCTGCCCCCATTCATTGCTTTCCTTTTTCTGCAGTGTGATTAGAACAAGAGAACAAGTGCTGAAGATTCCTGTTCATGGGAATAGGGTCTTGGTCTCTTGAAGCTACCTTTCCTACAGTGTGATTAAGTGTCAGGCAGCAGGTGCTGAAGTTCCTAACTAAGGAATAGGGTCCTATTCCTGCTATGGTTGATTGATTTCTTTTCTTGCAGATTGGTCTTCCTTTGTTTGGATTTTAACTGCAACATAGAAATTATTTCTGCTATAACTTAAGTGACTTCAGCTTTGATTAAACAGAGTGTGAATAAGTAGATTTGTGAGATTGATAATTGTGTGGCTTTTTACTACAACATTGTTTCTGCTTTTGAAATTGAGCATATACAGTGCGTGACTATCTTTGAAATAAAAAGACTTCCTCGGGTTGACAATTTATGTGGAGCTTGAATTGTGAAAGCAATTAAAGCGACCAAGATTTTGGCGCCGTTGCCGGGGAAGGTAATTATAGATTTCAAAAGCATTAATATTTTCTTTTTAAATGTGCAGATTGTATGAGAGGACGCGGAAACCAGAAGAAAACTAACCCCACAGGTGGCAAAGGCAAAGGAAGGGGAGGAAGAAAACATTTTATTGACGAGATTGTATCAAAGGCTGAATCATCACAGAGATTAAGTTCTCGAAGATCAAAACTTCAGCACTCCCCTCAATCAGATTACAAAACAGAGGAAGTCGTGGGTCCTGAAAATATAGAAGAACCAGCAGTCAGTGCTGGAGAGTCAGAAGAAAGTGTTAGTAAATCAGCAGAGCACATTGAGGAAATAGTAGAGAGCGTTGGACGACCAGTGGAAAACATTGAAGAGCCAGTAGGAGATCTTGACGATCAAGCAAGTGCAGTAGGAGAGCCAACAATGGAAGGAAACAATGATGGTTTCTTTGGTGGAGGACGTGTAGATCCTGAAGGAGAAGGAAGGAATGAAAAATTCCCTCTCTACCTTGAGATTTCCTATCAGTGATCTTCCTCCAGGGATAACTCCTATGAAAAATATTCCATTGTCTGCTTTACCTAACTTTCATGGTTTATCCTCTGAAGATTCGGATGAATTTCTTTTTGAATTTGATATATTATGCAAAAGTTATGATTATGTTACTAATGCTCAAAAGTTGAAACTGTTTCCAGCCACCTTAAAAGGGAATGCTTTAAGATGGTTCATGAGCCTTGGAAGTCAGGTGATCACAACATGGGAGCAGATGAAACATAAATTTCTGCTTAAATATCAAGACTACTGCCAGACGAGAGAAAAGAAGGATGAACTATTCAATATGGCACAAAAGACGGATGAGAGTCCGGAGGACTATATAGAAAGGTTGCAATACAAAATACAGAGATCTGATCATCCGAATATAAGTAAGGAAATTCACAAAACAATATTACTTAAAGGTTTAAGGGATGATTGTTTAGATATGTTAAACATGCTTGCCAAGGGAGATATATCTAAGGAATCATATGATGAGATTTGTGAACTTGCTAAGAGGTGTTCTAGGGGAGCTGCAAGAAACAGAACAAGAGATTCCACCTATTCAAGAGTGCAGAAATCAGCCAATGGAGGAGCAACAATAGCTGAAATAGGTAATTTACTTGAAGAATTTAAAACTGAGATGTTAAGTTCTTTTGCTTCACAAATTAACACTTTGCAGGTTAAGAAGAAGCAGGCCGAAGCAGAAGCAACTCTGGCTGTCTTTTGCCCGAAGTGCAGAGACAAACATCCACTAAGGGAATGCCCAATGGATAAAATACCAATTTGTACCCTTTGTGAGAAAGATCATGAAACAAAACAATGTCCATCTCTACCAGGAATAAAGGCAGCATTGCAGCCAACGGAAGAAGAAGCTGAAGCAGTTTACCTGCTAACTCAAAGAAGACAGTGGCAACCAAAAGGGCAAGGTATGAACTCTAGTATGCCATTTAATCGTTGGAAAAATTATTCTGCTTTTGGTCAAACAAATTACCCTCCCTTCAATCAAATGCAATACCCACCCTTCAATCAAATGAATTTCCCACCTATGCAGCAATCAAACCCTCCCTTTGTTGACCCTTCAATGTGGACTCCTTGGCCTCCACAGCAGCCATCTTCTTTTAACCCTTGGAATTCAAATTGGAGAAGTCAACCACTCCCGTATCCAAATCAATTGCCTCAATTCCAACAACCACTCCCTCTGCCATCAAATGCTCTGCCAAATAACCAAATGAGACCCCAGCTACCTGTGCAACCAAATCCTAACCCCAATAATAAAGTTGTGCAAGTTATTGATAATCAGAATCAGTCTATATTTCCTACTATGCAATGTAACGATGTTCATTTGAGATCTGGAAAAATAGTAGAGCCTATTATTGATGACATAAATTCTTCTGATTCTGATAAAGAGGAAACTGAGAAACATAAGAAAGCACAACCACCTCCTAACAATAATGTGGAAAAAATAGAACCACCATTCCCCGAGCGTTTGGTTTTAACCAGAACAGCTGAAACACCTGCTTTTAATTTTCTAGGGGAATTGCAAAATTTGTATGTTAAAATTCCACTTTTACAAGCATTAAGAGATGTACCAATTTATGCCAGAACATTAAGGGATATTTGTGTTAAGAAACCTGGTAGGAAAACGAAGGACCCCCTTACAGTACATGTGATGGGAGACTTGTCTGCATTAATGTCCGGAAAAGCCCCTCCTGTGAAATATGGTGATCCCGGCCATCCTACAGTAATAGTTCAGATTGGTAAAACAATGATTCCCCAAGTTCTGGTAGATTTAGGTGTTGCAATTAATATAATGACTCTTGAAACTTCACAATTGTTACAGCTGAATAACACAATCAGAGATACACCCACCATTCTAGAGTTGGCTGATCGTTCTACAATTAAACCTGAAGGAGTTGTTGAGGACCTACTTATTTCAGTTGAATCCTGGAAATACCCATCTGATTTTGTTGTATTGCAGACTAAAACAAAGCTGGGGGGACACCCCTTAATTCTAGGAAGGCCATGGTTGGCCACAGCTGATGCTTTTATCAGTTGCAGATCTGGTTCAATGACAATTTCTAATGGTTATGAAACAAAACATCTTACTCTTTATCCTCATGCTACACCAATAATTAATAATGAAGATTCTATATGGATGGATTATGATGATAATGTTGTTCAGCCTATTCTAACTATTGGACAAGCTTTAACTCTTAAAGACAATACAGAGGATGAGATAATTAATAATTTTATTTGTGAACCTTCTTCTGTCATTGCTGAAACACACAATCAATTAACTACAATTTTTGAAACTGATACGCAAGAAAAGATTGAATCTGAAGACTCATCTCAGACTTTAACCACTATCTCATCTAAAAGCATAACAGTTGAAATTGAACCTGGCAAGACATTAAACATAAATCCTGATCTAACAGATGCTGAAACACAACAATTAATGAAGTTATTGCATGAATACAAGGAAGCATTTGCATGGGATTACACGGATATGAAAGGTATTTCTTCTGAATTATGTACTCATCGAATTTACATTAAAGAGGGATGCCAACCTGTTTGTCAACCCCAAAGACGAATGAATCCTAATTTACGAGAAATTGTTAAGGAAGAACTTCAAAAATTGCTTAATGCAGGATTTATATACCCTATATCTGACAGTGAATGGGTTTCCCCATTGGTAATTGTCCCTAAGAAAAAAGGGAAATGGAGAGTATGTGTTGACTACAGAGCCTTAAACAAAGCTACTCAAAAGGATCACTTTCCTTTACCCTTCATTGATCAGGTGTTGGATAGTCTGGCAGGGAAGAAATTCTTTTCTTTTCTAGATGGATTCAGTGGGTATAATCAGATAAGAATTGCACCCCAAGACCAAGAAAAGACCACTTTCACCAGCCCTTGGGGAACTTTTTCCTATAGAGTTCTTCCATTTGGGCTATGTAATGCACCAGCAACTTTTCAAAGAGCTGTTATAGGAATTTTTTCCGATATGCTGAATGATTCTATGGAAATATTTATGGATGATTTTACTCCTTATGGTGTGTCTTTTGAAGATGCATTACAAAACCTTGAGAAAGTACTTAAAAGATGTATACAAGCTCACCTTTCCCTAAGTACTGAAAAATGCCATATGATGATGAGTGAAGGAATATTGCTTGGACATTTCATTTCATCTCAAGGTATACAGGTAGATCCATCTAAAATATTGGTCATTCAGAATCTTTCTGTTCCTAAAACTCAAACTGATGTGAGAAGTTTTCTAGGACATGCTGGATACTACAAAAGATTTATTAAAGATTTCTCTAAGATAGCTTCTCCATTATTTGTGTTGCTTATGAAAAATGCTGAATTTAAGTGGACTAATTCTTGTCAGAAAGCTTTTAAAGAACTCAAGCATCAGTTGTCTACTGCTTCTATTTTGAGGGGGCCTGATTGGAATCTCCCTTTTCATATATCTTCTGATGCTTCAGACACTGCAATTGGAGCTGTCTTGGGACAAGAGGAAAATCATCTTCCTTATGCTATCTACTTTATTAGTAAGAATTAGACCCCTGCTGAGCTTAATTATACAGTTACCGAGAAAGAGTTTCTTGCAGTAATCTATGCCATTAATAAATTCCGACACTATATCACTGGTTATTCTACTTTTGTGCACACTGATCATTCAGCTATTAAGTATTTAATGAACAAATCTGTCACAAATACTAGAGTTACCAGATGGCTATTATTATTGCAGGAATTTGATATCACAATTGTAGATCGGCCTGGTAAAGAAAATGTGGTGGTTGATTTCCTTTCACGGTTAAAAACTGACAATGGTATTCCAGTAGATGATTCTTTTCCTGATGAGTATTTGTTTGCAGTTTCTGTTCACTCTCCATGGTATGCAGATATTGCTAATTATTTGGTTGCAGGAAAATTACCATCACACCTGTCATACAGAGAAAAGAGAAGAATTTTTCAACAAAGTGCCAGGTACAGCTGGATAAGCGGGTGTCTTTTCTACACTGGGCTTGATCAGGAGATTCGAAGATGCATTAGAGAAGATGAAGTGTATGACATATTGAAAGCTTGTCATGATGGCCCTTGTGGAGGGCATTTTGCTGATAAGAGAACAGCACACAAAATTCTGAGGATGGGTTACTATTGGCCCTCATTATTCAAGGATGCAAAGAAGTATGTAAGGGCTTGTGACAGTTGCCAAAGAATGGGTCAACCCAATCATAGAGACCAAATGCCATTAAACCCCCAGGTAGTTTCTGAACCATTTGAAAGATGGGCCTTGGATTTCATAGGACCCATTAACCCTCCATCCAATCAAAGAACTTATATATTAGTCTGTACAGACTATATGACTAAATGGGTGGAGGCCAAAGCACTTATTAGAGCCAATGAAGAGGTTGTCCTAGCTTTCTTATTTGAAGAAATCTTTACTAGATTTGGGATTCCTAGAGAGCTAGTTACTGATGGAGGACCTCCATTCAATTCTCATGGTTTTAAATCTACCCTTCACAAATATCATATTCAACATAGAATGACTACACCATACCACCCCCAGGCCAATGGGCATGTGGAAAGCACAAATAAAGTTTTAGAAGCCATTCTAACTAAAACAGTGAAGGACAACCGGAAGGATTGGTCCCAAAGGCTCCCTGAGGCATTATGGGCTTACAGAACTACTTGGAGAAACACTACAGGTTTTTCTCCCTATGAATTGGTTTATGGTAAAAATGTTTTTTTTCCTGTGGAATTCGAGATTAAAACTTTAAGAACTGCTTTAGCTGTTAATCTTGATTTGACTGATGTGCAGACAGCTAGGTTGCAGCAGCTTCTGGAGTTGGATGAAAAGAGACTAGATGCCATCCATCAAACAACCATGATACAGCAACAAAGGATGAAGTGGCATGACAAAATGATCAAACACAAGCAGTTCCAAAAAGGTAATTGGGCCTTGTTGTATGACTCTCGGTTTGAAAATTTTCAGGGTAAGCTACGTACACGCTGGATTGGACCATATGAGGTAGATGCTGTTTTTCCAAATGGAACGGTAAGACTTTTAACAATTGATGATTCTAAAACACCTCTACTAGTCAATGGTCATAGGCTCCATCTATATTAGCGCCCTGTTTCTAAAGAGGATTTCAAGACTGCTTGCATGACTGATATTCATTATCTTTTTCTAGGGGAGTCTTCTGCTCCTCACAGCATTTAATTTTCTGCACTGTATTTTTAGTATTAGATTAGATTTAGCCCTAATAATCCCTGTCAAGGATTGGCATATTACAATTGAATTTTGCAGATTCTGGAAAAGCTCATTAAGGAGGACAGATTCATCATGAGAAGATCTGAAGCTTCAATCACAGAAGCTTATTCCCTTCATTTTACCCCATTTCCTAGCAATATCCCTTCATCCTCACTTCTACATTATTGCCCTTTTTCCATCTTTCCCACTCCTACCATTCCTAAAATATCTTCCTTCACCTAGTATTTCCTATCCCTTATTGTTGAAATTATCCCCTATCAAATATTTTCCCCACTTCTTACAGACCCAAGTCATTTATCCCATTTCGCTGATTTTTCCCGTTGCTGAAACACCTGTTTCAGCAACGTATCGTTCATTTTTCCGTTGCTGAAACACCAGTTTCAGCAACCTGTTATCATTAAAACATCATTTCTTTTCACTGTCATATAAGCTTTTTGGTTCTCCACGATTATACTTCAGATCCTTTGGGTGAAAAATTATTCAGCACATAGCAAGATCCAGTTACACTCCTGTTCTAAATTTCAAAGAAATCTACAGATTCTTCCATGTACATTAAGCCATTTTGAAGCAATCGACACTTCGAATTATTAGACCAAAGGTAAAAAATGTAAGGTATGAGGTTTTAATGTAATTCAGTTAAATTATATTAAAGAGAGGATTTCATTCATAATGATTACATATCTTCACACGCCCAATCATCATTACACCATACGTAGGGGGGGGAATTTCAAAAATTGAACAATCATTTCGCATTAACCAAGCCTCTGTCCCTTGTCATATCCACTTCCACCGTCATTTGGACCTTGCAGCCTCTGTTGCAACAACTAGCGCGATCAGGGTCTGTGTTTACTGTGTTCTGTGCCTCTGCGTATAACTCAAAGCTACAGCCATGGGAGGGTCGGCCATTAGACATGAGCCCGGCTCCATAAATCTTCTTCAATTGTTTCCCGAAGCCTATCATATTTTCCAACAAGCGGGATGGACATTATATTTTGAAAGATTGGGTGAATTTGACCAGGAACAAGTCTTAGAGTTTGCACAAAACCTTCAAGGCGATTTTTCAGTGGTCCAAGGGGTTCGCATTTCAGTAACAGAGGAGGACATAGTTCAGGTATCAGGGTTGCCAGCTATTGGTACTCGCTGGTTCAGCAGAAAGCAGGTTATTCTCAATGCACAGCAAGATTTTCTTCGTCCAGATGAGCCAGTGGAACTCAAAGGCCGCGGGGTTAGTCTGCACTCACTTCCTCAACCATGGCCATCGGTGGCAGAGTTCATCAAACACTACTTAACGTGTGAAGGGCGTTACCTCGTAGTGTACAATCACGATTTTGTCTTGATGAATCATTTGAGAAATGGACGACTGATTAATATCCCCTATTATCTGCTTGGATGTATTAGAAACATGTCTTATTATTGTAGACGGTCTAAATTCCCTATGTTATCCCTCACCCACCACCGTTTATGCCAGTTGTTGATACAGAGGGGTTTTGCTCAGCAAAATCCCCCTCTGCATGACCCACTCCCTGTTCCCCAGCTGCCTGAAAGTCCTCAGCAGGCTCAAACGTCCCAACAACCCGAAATTTCTCATGATACTCCTGAAATTACTTATGAAGGACAGCAGGACGATATTCCATATTCCCCAGTTGACCCAACCCCGAGCTCGCCCCACTTAGCAGAGTCAACTATCCCCACTATTTCTGTCCCTAGTGACGATTCTCTAACACCCCCTTCCCCACCCACTTATAAAAAGAAAAGAACCCCAACAGTCTCAGTCTCCAGACGACGGACAAGGGCTAGATTTCAAATTCTCACTTCTTCTGAAAGCCCTTCCCCCAGAGAAGAACCCTCCCCCTCAAAGAAAAGGAAAGCCAGTGATTTTGCTGCCTTCCTACCAAAAATAAAAATGAAGATGACTGATTGAGACAGGACTCACCTCCATTTCCCCTGACCCTGCCACTATTCTGTTAAAACTCCAATCTTCATCCCCATTTCAAACCTCCCAACCCGTCTCGTCCGGAGGCACTGCCACACAAGAACCAGTGCCCCGGGATAATACGACATTGTTTATGGCTCAAGAAGTGACTGTCACACAAGAACCAGTCACTTACCCAGTGGCTGAAACACAAGAACCAGCCACTGTGGTACAAAAATACACCAAGCATGATGATAGTGGGAGATCAGCAGTAGCTGTCCCACAAGAACCAGCTACGACTGTGCATCAGCAGACTACCCCAACAGAGTCAACCAGCGCACAGGGTTTACATACTATGACATCTTTATTGGAGGAGAATGAATTCTTGAAGTGTGAATTGGAAGCCTACAAGAATGAATTAACCTTGGCACGAGAGGCTTTTGATAAAGAAATGAATCTCTATATGTTAGCACACACAGCCTCAACGCAAAATAAGGAGCCATGCAAGAAATACATGTGCCATGAGTGTGGCAACATTTACCAGGAGGCAGGCTACAAACTAGTTAAAATTCAATTATCTGAGGCATCCACATCAACTAGAATAAAAGAGGGATGCCCTACTGCTCCACAAGAACCAGTAGGGCTCTCTATAAAGGAAGAAAAAGAAATTAAACCTCAGGTACCTCGCCCTGTGCTAGTTAATGCAGCCATTCAGACAGAAGCACCACAGATACTTCACCCTGTGCCAGTTAATGCAGCCACTCAGACAGAAGCACCACTACAGATATCTCGGCCTAAGTTAGTCAGTGTAGCCATTCAAACAACGTCCCAACCCAGTACTTCTGATGCCAAGACACAGACCTTGCCATGGAATCAATTGGAACAGATGAACAAATGGAAGAAGCAATATGCTGAAGAACAAGATACAATATTACGCCAGCATAAGCTAGCATGGCAGAACCACGTATATGCCAACTGGGATAGTTGGGATCAAATGATGCAATAGCTCAAGGACTCCAAAAAGGAAGTCAAGGAATCTAAGGAAAAGATGGCCTTGATGTTTTCATTAGTCCAGAAGTTGATGGCTACGCGCAAACCCTCTGTAAACTACTCTCTCTGTCTTTCTGAACGATTAGTTTATTTTCAATTAAAAGCAATAAAAGATGGCAGACCGTATGAGTTAATTACTTCAGAGAAATTTGTTGAGACTTTTAATGAGGCCCCCGAGAGTGATCAGCATTTGCTATGTGAACTCTACCTTCATAATGAGGCCATTCCCGACAATAGAAGAGTTAATCTTATTCCAATTGCAGGAGATATACAAATAAGGGCATTTGTTTCATTTTTGTCTAACCAGCTCACTTGGCAAACTGCGTTCACTGCAAGCAGTCATAATGAGGAGAATAAACTCCTGTGGATCAGACCAGAACCTTTAAGACCATCCATGTTCATAGCACAATATTATAAATTCTTACAGAAGCCAGGAATGCATAGGTATATACAACAATTACAGGCTTCAACACTTTCTAAGTGTCAACAGCAAATTAGAGTAAAGGGTACTGCTGCATTGAAGGCCAATATTATGTTTTGGCAGCATTCATGTAAAGAAAGACAAGATTATCACCCTTTTAACCCTCACAATCTTCAAGCTGCATTATCCAGGGTTCCTAATTACATTGGTTGCATTCAACATTGTGGAGTAAACTGGATTGGGTATCATTTTCATTTTCCAATTTTATGGCTGCCTTCAGAGAAATATCAATGTCATTACCAGTTGACTTACAGAGATGAAGCCTCGGCATGGCAACACTTGCAGAACAATAGAGGATTCAGAGCTCCTACAGATGCCACCTTCTCCAGCTATTGCTTGAGTAATTTGCATGCTCAGTCCCAGTACTCAGACTCTGATTCAGACTAGGGGTTGCCTGAGGACATGCAACATTTTTAGCTCGGGGGGATGTTAGGACTCCACTATGTATCATTTTTGCTATATACTTTGACACCATTTTACTTTTATAACCATGATTAGAAAGGATTCCATTATCATTTTCATCTACTTTATCCCAAGGTATATAAAATCCTCTTCTTTATTATATGTTTAATCTGTTTTACATTTAATTCCATAATACTCTTATATTTTATCATTAATTGAAGTGCATCGTTGCTAACATAAGTCCAAAGATCGCAGATAATTTATATGCGTTGCTAGGAACAAGCGGCCGTTGCTGAAACAGCTGACTCAGTTGCTGAAACAGCCGTCAAGCACGCAAATTCCGTCATGCGTAATTTGCGATTCTGGAAGAACTTTTTGTGGAACAGCAGCAACAGCATGAAGACACGGTTACTTGGATTATCCTGAAGATAGCATTCTTGTTGTCTCTGTTGTAACATTATCTTTTCTTGGAAGAACAGAATAGTCCTGTTTTGGGAAAGAGAACAGATTTGAGATAACGTAGATTCGCTCTCATGTAAATTGTAAAATATGTCTCCTCTTTAAAAAGAGGAGACATCATCATTAGGGGGAGGTTCATGGTTGTAAAGCTACAGGAGAACATTGTGTGAAAACTGGAGCTAGTCTCCATTTGTAATGTATCAATTATTTTGACAGATGAATAAATTCTTCTTTTGAGCGCTCTAATTTAATTCTTTCCCCCGGGGAATCTTGTGAGAGGGAAAGGGCCCGCCTTCCTCACAAGATTCACCCTTTGGTTCCTGTAATTTGTTTAATTCTTTACGTTGTTTGCACTTTACTTTAATACTGTTGTTGAACACTAGTTGCACAGTTTAGTAGTACTCTGTTTCTTTAGCGTTGCATGTATTGAACACATTCACTCTTTGAAGTTGAGAAATCCATTTCTATTAATTGTATGAGTGTATGATGTTGGGAAGCAGGTGCTGATAGAAACAAGAGAACAAGTGCTGAAGGTTCCTGTTCATGGGAATAGGGTCTTGTCTCTTGAAGCTACCTTTCCTACAGTGTGATTAAGTGTCAGGCAGCAGGTGCTGAAGTTCCTAACTAAGGAATAGGGTCCTGTTCCTGCTGTGGTTGATTGATTTCTTTCCTTGCAGATTGATCTTCCTTTGTTTGGATTGTAACTGCAACATAGAAATTATTCCTGCTATAACTTAAGTAGCTTCAGCTTTGATTAAACAGAGTGTGAATCAGTAGATTTGTGAGATTGATAATTGTGTGGCTTTTTACTGCAACATTGTTTCTGCTTTTGAAATTGAGCATATCCAGTGCGTGATTATCTTTGAAATAAAAATACTTCCTCGGGTTGACAATTTATGTGGAGCTTGAATTGTGAAAGCAATTAAAGCGACCAACACAGACCAGGAGGCCTTTGTAGTGTAGGGGCACAGGATCGAGTTGAACATAAAGGAAATTTATTTCTTGACTGAACTCCTGCCACTAGGAGTGGTGGGAAATATACATCTGGTATTAACGCAGGGGTGGAACATATCAAAGTTCGTGGAACGCCACTTCCAACCAGATGTTCATTCTAAGGACGCAACCACACCGATCAGTGATCTAGTGATTCTAGAGACATGGGTTGTCGCCACAGTAATACCGTGGATCTTGGGCAACCAGGCGTTACACCACATCACTAGGGGGCAGATGATGATGTTTGAGAGTGTACTTAGTGGGACCTACTATGGGTGGGCCCAAATGATTTTTTCGTCGGTGAAACGGAATTTTTCACTATGCAACCGACAGGTGAACCATGACTATGATTTTGATACAGTATTATACTTTTTTTTCTTCGATAATATCCCCACAATTTGGCCTCATGTACAGATCCAGGATAGGGGCCCTCCGGAGCCGAAGATGCGTCGTTGGGGGCAGCTACTGTGGAGAGGAGGAGGCAGGGGATTAGGATGGGTGTTTCGACCTGAGTTCTTTACACATTGGGATCATATGTTGCTCTATATAGATGACTATCCATACAGTGGGATGAACTTTCAGGGGGACCCTGACTTGCCACATCTGATCGGTCGAGCATGGGGACCAGATGGTAAGTGATAGTTGCTATATTTTATGGTGCAATTAAAGTTTTTAGAATGATGTATGTGGTACTAATTCGTTACTTTTGGTATGCAGATATAGCACCGGTGAAGCCAGAAAGTTATATGGGACAACTCGCAACATCTGGAGCTACAGAGTCTAGTGGATCGAGGGGGTATCAGAGACCTGAATATGAGGCTCTGCTAGAGGATGTCCAACGCAGGTGTGAGTCGATGCTGACTTAGGTGTTAGAGTGCGATTGGAATGATCTTGAGGACCAGTACATCGAGTGATGTATAGGGCTGCCCTCTGAGTGGCGAGGGGTGATACGGCGCATGGCGATGGCCAGATAGTCAGTTCAGGATCTGCGCTTTAGTGGAGCCGAGCCATTGGCTCGAGACCCTCTAGATATTGATTAGATGTAGGGGAATACGTTGCCCCCAGTTTTTATTTTTTAACATGCTATGGGCATGTCGTATGTATTTCGAGTAGTGGACTCCAAAACATTTATGATTTTGTCGATACATAATATGGATATGCATCTTTTTATATATGACGAGTATATGGTTCACCATTTGTGATATGATTGTCTTATGTTAAATGCATCTGATAAGTGCCAATCTAGAATATTGTTTGCAATGCGATCTACATAGTGATTTTTGGCTCTAGGTACATGAATGAATGTAATGGTTTCAAATTCACACATTAAGAGCTTCACTCGTAAATATCTTCTAAAAAGGACATGGTTATTCACACGATATACGCCATTGAATTGCATGACAAGCAACGGGGAATCTAAATGAACATGAAGATGAAGGATGCGATGATCAAGGGAATCAACTAACAAACCTATCACTGCATCATATTCGGCTGGTTATTGGTGGCAGTGCCAATGCATACGCCATTGGAGAGGACTAACGAATGCAAGGGGGTAAAAATGGCCCAAGCTGTCAAGGCTAGATTCTGGGAGAAGCGTCTTGCACCAACGAAATAGCCGATATATGGTGTGGATGAGGTATCCATATAAAATGTGCCACAAGACAACAAATGAGATGATGATGAACAATGAAAGCTACCTAAATGCATGAAATAAATAAATACATACATGTCGATGGGAGATGCTATGGGTAAAATTTCTTGAGGTAAAGTGCATTGCGAGGGTTAGGAAGGAGTTGGCCTTTGAAATCCTCTAGAAGGTATGCCCCCTTACCCAAACATTGGGTGTCAATGTAATATCCACAAGGTGTATGTGGATCGAATTCATGGGTTCGATGTAAGGGGGGATAGATCTAATCGACATCACTATGTATGAATTCTTTGGACTCCACAACATGTTGGTCATGGGACTGCTATTGAAGGAAGTATGCACAATGGTACATATCATCCCAGGAAAAATTAGGGGTAGTCATGGCTTCCATAATGTCTTCATCAGAATAGAGGATGGGAGGACTGTTTGAAGGGAGGCCACATCGTGAGGTGGGGCTACTTGGCGCATCATCATGAGAGATATGGTTCACATATGCATCACTGCGGAGGGAATCCATCAAGCTAGTAGATGAAACATCTACCAATGATGAGAGCAAGGTGTTCATTGAAGGAGGTTCAACCGAAACAAAAGGGGGTGCCCCTGAGGGGTCTTCCACTTTGGAGCTCATGTATGATGATAGGTAGAGAATAGCGTCTAAATAGTCCGTCATCTCGACATCATGGGGAGGGATCACAATGGGTGCAAAGATGTCAATGGGTATAATATCCACTACGAGCGGCCTCTATTTCACGAATTTCCTCAAGGGTATCATGAAAGTCGTCGAGACGGGGACAATGATGAGTATAGTGGCCATAAAGATCACAAAAAGCACATGGGTGGTTCATGTGCAACAATTTTAGTTTCTTAGCTGAATCGGGTAAGGTAACATGGACCTCTGGGATGTCAGATTCGGGAAACGTATCGTTGACCACAGGTTTGAGATGAGGAAGCTCAGGACAGTTATGGGTGGCACACCCAACAACATCACACAAAGCACATGGATGTGACTGCTTTGGACGCTTAGGAGGAGCTGGATTTGTTTGGGGAGCCTTGTCCTTGGGTTCCTTATTTTTGGCTTTTCCTCCCTCATCGTATGCTTTCGCAACATGAGTGTGTTCCAGTTGAGGTGGCTGAGGCACTGAATCAAAGGGAGGGGTCATAGGGACCGGTTGGATCAAGGTCAAAGCAATATATGGTTTGAGCTGACTAGGCAGAGTGTTTGTTGGGGGATCTATGTACCAGACTAGAATCCCCAAGGTCAAGTTGAGAAGACTCAACATAGCCATAACAGGCATAGAAAATACTCCAGAGGGGGGAGCTAAAAATGGTATCTGACCGGAGGGGTAATGGCCTGGTGGAATGGCTCCCAAATGGTTAAGGCTATGGGGAACCGTTCCAGGTTGAAACAAGTTAGGAAAGACTCCAACATAAGAATAAGGTCCTTGAGGAGGAGGCCCTTAAGGTTGTTTCAAGTGACCAACAGGAGGTTGTCGAGGGCCTGACTACTGACTAGTCGAACCAGACCGCTTGTTTCTAGTCTGAGACGATTTCATCATGAAAACATTCAACGAGCTAGGGTCAGAGATCGGGGGGGCCTTGGGAATGAACCAAGTAAGGCGGAATATTTATAGACTCCTAGTGAAACACTGGTAAGAGGTGTGACTGATTTTTTATTAGCCATCGAAGATATGATGGACTCAGGGGAGGTCTGAGACTTTGGTTCATAATATTTCAACTCATTAATGATGACGATCTTTCCATTGTGAGGAAATGACATCTTATGGTGAACCGCATATGTGACAACAGACAATGCATAGGTATAGCTACGACCAAAGAGGATATTATAATCCAAGGGGGCATCAATGACTTCAATGTCAATACAAAAATTCTTGCCTGCAAGAGTGACAGGACAATTGTAGAACATGCCAAGGGGATGAGAAGGGTGACGGTCCCAAGCACACAAAGTGATGGGGGATGGGGCTAAGTCAGGTGATCCAAGCTTATTCCAAATATAGGCATACATCACACAAGTGGATGCACCCTCATCAATGATACATCTCTGAACAAGGGCATTACGAATCTTGACTAGTATTTGGAAGGCAACGGATGAAGGTAAAGGTGGATGTTATGATTTTTCAACATCAAAGAAGATCAAATGATCATCTGAAGGATCCATAATGCCCAAGGTAGATATAGAGATTTTTTTTGTGATGGGTACGTCTGGAGGACTTCTAGTGTTGAATTGGTGGCAGGAGACTGCGCCAAGTCATCTACTATGTTGTAGGTGTGGGTGGCTTTGGCAGAAGCATCATTTTGGCGTAATGGCCCTTTAGGGATCTTCTTAATGAACTATGCCCTAGGCTGAGGGATATGTGAGGGAAAATTAGGTGTCGAAATAGGCTCTATGGGAAATTTGGTTTGGGACTTGGTTGCAGATGCAACAGGAGGTTTGTCATATTGGCACAACCGAATCTGAAGGTTGACATTAGCAATATTGACCTCTTTAGAATTCATCATGAGAATCTCGTAATCAGGGGTACCAGATGGAGGACGTTGAGGAGTCACCTGACCTTGAGGTGGTTGGGCAGCAACATATCCTTGCCAAAGGAAAGGATTGATGAACACAGTCGGTTGATCTAGTGTATTATTTGGAGGAAGCAAAGCAGTGGCTTGCTACCCTCTAGAAGATGCTCGTGCTTGCCACAACTGGCGCATCTGGGGTAAAAGGGGAAAATCATGAGTATAATGGACATGGACACCACAATAAGAATAAGGCTTGTTAGTACGAAGAGGGTTGTTCTGCTTGGGTTGATTGCCCTGTTGCTGGTTTGTAGTGTTAGGCCGGTTCCCTTAGGTTATGTTCGGTTTATTACCTTGGTGCCTTTGGTTACCCTGCGCTTGTTGGTTCAGTTTTCCTTTCCCCTTATTATTTTTCTGCGAATTAGGAGGATTAGTCACACTCTATTAAGCATACACCTAACCCTGAGGAGGTGGTGGCTGCTATTGCAGAGGTTGAGAAGGCACGAGAGGCTAGGGTGTTGATGCCAGAGTGGATGGAGCACCGAGATGTGCATAAGGGTATAAAGAAGGAGCGGCAACATTGGGGTAAATAGGTTGAGCAACAGCTATCCCTGGCATTGACTGATGTAATTGGGAAAATGTGTAAGACGTGCTTTGAATGGGATACATGTTGCTGGGGGGAGGATAAGTGTTAGAGGAGCTAGTCCACCCCTGGGGGTAACCATAACCCATGGAAGTATGAGTATATAGATGTGAAAGAGATCCAACAATACCATCAGCGACGTGAGATTTCCCCTGTACGTTGGCACCACCAGGTCTAGGAAGATTGGGTAAAACAGTATAAAGATAACCGTATTGGGCATAGATCAAGTCATATTTCAAAGAGAATTGGAGATCTTCTTCCTCTATATGAGGAAATGGAGACAAGATATATTTACCAATAGAAGGAAAAATCTTTCTGAGAAACCAATCCATATAGACACGGTCGTCGAATGTGGGAGCTCGACACAAGCTCCTCCTACACCATTCTTGGACATGGTCAGAAAGGTAGGTGGTAGAAGTTTGATGGAATGCAGTCAAAACTCGGTACCGGTATCGTAATGGAGAGGTAGCTGGAAGTAGGACAAAAAATCCTTAGCAAGAGTCACAAAAGTGGAATGAGACGCAATAGTCTAGTTGGCATACCACTTTGCAGCTTCTCCAGTGAGCATACATTGGAATAACCGAAGGAGAATGGAGTCATCGGTAATAGAACTGGATGAACACCACATGTGAAAGGAGTGGACGTGATTATTAGGGTCCTCTTGAGTGTTTTTTTCAAACTTAGGGATTTACAAAGGAAGCTTAGTTGGCATAGCAGGCCAACCTAGATTGTGGAGTATAGGGTCATTAATTAAATGGTTGAAATCAGGAAGGCTTAAACCTGCCATAAAAGGAAGAAAAGGAGTAGCTGAAATGGTTCTGGTCGTGTTTCCACCAGTAGCAGCTCCAAAATTAGGGTTAGGGCCACCACTAGCTTGAGAACTTGCACTAGCATTGGCGCCTGACATGATGACGATATGAGGTGGAGGGGAACCGAGCTCGGAATTAGAGGAAAAACCTGATGAACCAGAATCAGTGTCAGTATGGGGACTCGACGGAGGACTAACTTAGACCCTGTGCAGTGGAGTAAGTCTTCCTAATGAAAACTGAGGGTGAAGGCATTCAAGTCTTTGAGATAAATTCCTTAGGGGCGCAATGATTGCAAGTCGTAGATGACATGAAAAGGTTGAAGAGTGATAAACAAAGGCTCAGTGAGGCAGATAAATTAATTACGATGTTTATGTCTTGTCTTGGCGGTGTAAACCAAGCGCTCTTTGCTTTAGGTGTGCGTGTGTCCAATCTGTGTGTTAATTTTAATTAACCCCAAACGGTTGTATAAAGAAAAAGAAAAAATGTTGAAGTATTGTAAATAAAACTAAAACGATAATAAAATTAAAAACTACAGATGCATCGATTCAAACCAAAAAAAGGCTTCCCAAATAACTAGTCTGAAAGGCGGGAAAAATTGACTTAGAACACACAATATGGCCTAAAGATCTAAGGTCTAAGGGACAAGGATCTAATGACTCAGATCTGCTGGAAAAGGTGTAGAAAAAAACAAGAAACCGAAGGGGAGAAATGCTGCAAAATGGAAGGTGAAAGGTTAAAACCATAGGGGAAACAAGGGAAACCTAACGAAAAGATCAAAAAAAACTCAGGAGGGGGTTTTGGATGGGATAATAAATGATCTAAAAACATCTGAAAGAAGGATAGATCAGACCTTGAAATAATGGCTGAAAGCGCTGCAAATCTTAGACTACCTACTCAGCTAAATCGCTCCTAGAAAGGTGGAAGTGTACTGAAACCCTATGGGGCTTGGTTCTACTTCAAGGAGACAAACTGAGCATATCCAAGCCTAAGACTGGCTAAGACAGAGGTCAGAAAACCCAAAACAGTGCTTGCGGCAAACCCAGACTGTCGCAGAAAAAACTCAGAAACTTAGTTGCAACTCCCAGGTACTGACCTATAAACTGTGGAAATCACATTTTCTGAGCTAAAAGGTTCAAGTTCAGGAATAAATCGTAGGTTCTGGGCCAAAAAGTGCAAGTTCCAGATCCAGGATCCTCGGGTGGCAAGTTACAGAAAAATTTGTCGTCTCTAGCGTGACGAATACCTTTTAGCTGTGGAATACACCCGAAAACACACAGAAGTTAGACTTTTTACTGTTTTAGGGCAGAAAAGTTAAAAAATAACATCAAGAAACTGAAAATAGCTGAAGAAAAACCCTAGTTACTAAATTTGTTGGCCATGCAGGAATCTGAATAAACAATAGTGGAGTTGCCAACTGTTAGCATAAATTCTTAACGCAAGTGTACGAAAAGAGCTCACTTTAGTTGTGTGTGACAAACATCCCTAACAAAAAAGATGGATGCTTAAATTCTTTAGATATTCAATTGATAGTTAAAACAAATTCTACAAAAACCCTGATCTATGTAGTAACAGCAATTAAATGGTGAAAATAAATAAGAGTCGCTCGATACATCCAATGGACAAGAAAATATATAAATAATTTTATATTTATTATAACACCTAGGAAGGGAACAAATAATGATGTTACCAGTCCCCCTTAATGGGATGGGTTCTTGGTTGTCCTCGGTGCTTCAGATCCAAAAGTTTCTCTCTCTCAATGGTATAGAAAACCCTAAACATGTTGAACTCTATGGGAGCTCAAGAAGCAAAGAAACTAGTAGCAGCAATGAGAATGGTCAAAGTGCAACAATGAAAGTGATCAAAGTGAATAATGAATAGAAAAAATTCCTATTTATAACAAAATATTGAGTTATCCTCAATAACGGTGCATAATAAAATATTATTAACCAAGATCTAGATCTAACTACTTGTAATATTTTATTATATTTTTGTTGGAGAGAAAAGGTATTTGAATTGGTTAAATACCTTTATTTAGAAATAATAAACAAATCAATTATTTATTTATCATTTCAAGAATGTGGTTAAGGAATAATTAAAAAATAATGATTTTTTTAATTATTCCTAGGTGATTTAGTCAAGTTTACCAACAAATAATAACTAAATGATCATTTAATTAATTATTCCTAGAGAAAAATAAGAAAAATAATGATTTATCTAATTATTTATGATAATTGGGTTAAATATGACTAGGAATATTATTTAAATAGCGGTTTAATTAATCGTCCCTAGAGGAAAATCAAATAAATAAGGATTTATTTAATTATTGCTCATGGGGTTTCCTGTTTGAACCATAAATAACTTAATAAAATATGGTTTATTAAATTATTTCTTATAGTGAAAGCAATTTTACTATGGTAAAATTGGTCTTACATGGTGTGCTTTGATCCATCTAATTGGAAATGGTTAGATGACCAAAAATTGGTGTAACAACAGCTATTAATAGCGAATCATCAGTTATCTAATTGATCACTATTTCTGAGTTAAATCTAATTTAATTCACTGGACCTCTCACTAGCTCATCACTCAATTAGAACTAGTTAAGCTGGTTTTAATTCAATTATTTTGAGTTAATTGATTACACTCACACCACACTAGTGCTACAACTGCAACTAGACCCCCAAAATATTAGGATCACTCTACATGCCTCATCTTAGACCCTCAACTCGAAATTATTGAGCTAACTCAGTCTTCATGACTTAGTTAACTGATACAAGCTGTTATGAGATTAAATTACAATTTATTGTCCAATTTATTTAAGGGAAAAATAAATTAGACACACACATTTAGCACTAATGTGTAACTAAATTCCTCACCAATGTGTGACTGGAATCCCACACTAGTATGTGGTCAATTTTTGTCCTTTCTGATTGCCAATTTCATTGTTTCTTGTTGCAAATTTCAACACTCTCTCTCAACAAGAAAGGAATTCAATCTATCTTGATCTGGTACCTTTGGAATGTTCTTCATGCAACACTTCTCTAGTGTTGTGTGCACCTACAACTCCTGAAACTGAATAGTCTCCGAACAAATAAATCAATATAATTCATCTATCATCAGAGTCCTCTGATTTTCGGATACTACTGCACTTGTCTACTAGACTCTCCACATTGCTGATTGTATCTGCATATGTGCCCTATGCATTGCTTCCAACTCTAATCTGCGCTCCAGTATCTTGTAGGGTGTGGAGTCTGATTATCTTGTTTATTTTGTATCACAGCATTGGACCCCTGTACCTTAATGGGGTGGCAATGCTGCCTGGGGGGTCTAGGGTAAAAGTGTAGTAATTTCTAGTCAATAAGGGCAGTTCATTAGGCAAATTATTTCATGGTATAAGTTATGTTTATTTTAGGGTTTTTTGCCCTAGAAGGCAACCCCTCGCTTGTATGAGCGCATTGTATTGCGACTGTGTATTGTATGTGTATTATCAGAGAAAGAAACAAATAGGGAGACTGTGAGAGAGAACAGAGGATATTACAGCGGATCTGTTGTAGGTTATGTCTCTTCATTTTGCTAGATAATAGAAAGGAAGGATTGTTTTTGCAGGGTGGACGTAGCCCAAACTGGGTGAACCACATATATCTGTGTCTCTCTAGTTTTATGTGTTTTGTGTGCTTGTGTTTTCTGCATATTTTATGTGTTGCATTGTTTTGTAATATATAATTTTCTAACAACTGGTATCAGATTCGAAGGCCTATTTGGTTGATAAACTCGCAGGAAAGAAGAGTTCCTGGTTCAAGTGGGATAAATGGCAGAAGATGGTAAGTTTAGGGTCGAGAAATTTAATGGCCAAAACTTCCCGATGTGGATGATGCAGATGGAAGATTATCTGTATCATAAAGATCTGTACCTACCATTGAGCGGAAAAACAAAGAAGCCGATGGCTATGACAGACGCAGAATGGGAGTTTCTCGATAGAAAGGCACTCAGAACAATACGGTTGTGCCTCGTTGCGTCAGTAGCCTTCAATATTTCAAAGGAAACAAAAATAGAGGGTTTGATTAAGGCATTGGTGAAACTATATGAAAAACCCTCGGCCTCAAACAAGGTATTTCTTATGAAACGTTTATTTAATATGAAGATGTCCGAAGGTGAATCTATTGCAGACCATTTAAATGATTTTAATACAGTTACCAGTCAGTTAAGTTCTATAGGGGTAAACTTTGATGATGAAGTTAGAGCTCTGTTATTTTTGTGCTCATTGCCAAAAATTTGGAATGGTTTAGTTATGGCCATTAGTAACTCTGTCTCTGGATCTAGTACTTTAAAGTTTGATGATGTTGTCAGTGCTATCCTTTGTCAGGAAATGCGACGGAAAAGCTCTGGTGAGACATCGGGTAATGCTTTGAGTGCAGAGTCTAAGGGAAGAAAAATGGAAAGAGGAAAGAGCTCGGGACATCGCAGTAAATCAAGGAAAGGCAGATCCAAGTCCAGATCGGGGATAGTGTGCTAGAAATGTGGAAATAAAGGACACCTGAAGAAATATTATAGATCTCGGAAGGGAAAAGAAGGAGACGCACAGCAAGAAAATAATCATGAAGAAAATGTGACAGGTGATGTGTTATAAGATGGTTTGATTCCTTCTTTCGAAAATGTTACTGATTCCTGGGTGGTAGATTCAGGGGCCTCATTCCATGCCACACCTTATAAGAAATATTTTCATGACTATGTTCAAGGGGATTTTGGACAAGTTCGTTTGGGTGATGATAAACCCTGTAAAATTGTTGGAATGGGTAAAGTTCTTGTAAAACAACAGAATGGAAACCAATGGCTATTAAAAAAGGTAAGGCATGTTCCAAATCTAAAGAAAAATCTGATTTCAATAGGGCAGTTAGGCAGTGAAGGTTGTATGACAACTTTCACAGATAAAACTTGGAAGGTCACCAAAGGAGCCCTGGTAATAGCAAAAGGCAAAAAGGTTGGTACATTGTATTTATGCAATGGTATTTTTAACTCTGTTAACGCTTCAAATTCCAAAGGAGCAGATGCAACATTATGGAATCATAGGCTCGGACACATGAGTGAGAAAGGGATGAAGATTCTTCACTCAAGGAATTTGTTGTCGAGTTTGAAGAATATTGAGTTGGACATCTGTGAGAATTGCATTTATGGAAAACAGAAGAGAGTCAGATTTCTCAGAGTTGGAAAAGAAAATAAGAGCGAAAAATTAGAGCTTGTGCATACAGATGTATGGGGACCTGCTCAGGTATCATCTCTTGGTGGCTCTCGTTATTATGTTACTTTTATTGATGATGCAACTAGGAAAAATTGGATTTATTGTATTCAGAATAAATTTGATGCATTTGATACTTTCAAGAAATGGAAAGCTTTGGTTGAGATTGAGACAAGAAATAAGTTGAAGTGTCTCAGATCAGACAATGGAGGTGAATATTTCAGCAAAGATTTTGATAGGTATTGTTCAGAGCATGGAATTCACAGAGAGAAGACAGTTTCAAGAACACCACAAGAAAATGGTGTGTCATAACGGATGAACAGAACAATCATGGATCATGCAAGGTGCATGAGATTGCATGCAGGATTTCCTTTACAATTTTGGACAGATGTTGTAGATATTGTTGTTTATCTAATAAACAGAGGGCCTTCAAGTTCCTTGGATGATGGTATTCCAGAGAAAGCATGGATAGGTAAAAAGGTAAACTACTCTTTTTTAAAGCCTTTTGGTTGTGAGGCCTTTGTCCATATTAATAAGGAAAATAGAACAAAGCTTGAGGCAAAATCAAAGAAATGTACCTCTATTGGATATGGTGTTAATGATTTTGGTTATCGCTTATATGATTATGAAAATCACAAAATCATTAGGAGAAGAGATGTAATATTCAATGAAAATGTATTGTATAAGAATCAGTTGCAGGAAAAGAAATAAGAAAAAGAAAACAAGGAATACACAGTTCTTGATGAGATGACTGCAAAAGCAAAGGTGCCTAAAAATAATATTAATCAACAACAACAACCACCACAACAAAAACAGGCACCTCAAGCACCTGAAATTGGTGTTAGAAGATCTACCAGGATAAGTATACCCCCTGAACGATACTCTCTTTCATTATATTATTTATCGTTGACTGATTCTGGTGAACCCGAATGTTATGAAGAAGCAATTTAGGTTGAAAGCAAGAAGAAGTGGGAGCTAGCCATGGAAGAAGAGATGGACTCCTTAATGCATAACCAGGCTTGGGACTTGTTTAGGTTGCCTGCAGGTAAAAATGCATTGCAGAATAAATGGGTTTATAGGCTGAAGGAAGAATATGGAGGAAAAAAAAGGTACAAATCTAGACTTGTGGTGAAGGGGTTTGCACAAAATAAAGGTATTAATTTTGATGAAATATTTTCCCCTATTGTTAAGATGACTTCAATCAGAACTATTTTAAGTCTTGTAGCAACGAAATATTTACATCTTGAACATGTAGATGTAAAGACAACATTTCTCCATGGAGATTTGGAGAAAGAGATCCATATGGAGAAACCAGAAGGATATGAGGTCAAAGGGAAAGAAAAAATAGTGTGCAGGTTAAAGAAGAGCTTGTATGGATTAAAACAGGCTCCAAGGCAGTGGTATCTAAAATTTGACATGTTTATGTCTGAACAAGGTTATACTAGATGTCACTCTGATCATTGTGTTTATCTGAAAAAGCAAAATGATGGCAGAAATATTATATTTTTATTGTATGTAGATGACATGCTTGTTGTAGGGTCTAACATGCAGGAGATAAATTTGCTCAAAAGAAAATTGGAAAAATCATTTGCAATGAAGGATTTGGGAGCTGCAAAACAAATACTTGGTATGAGAATAACTAGAGATAGGAAAAATCGCAAATGAACATTGTCTCAAAATGAGTACATACAAAAGGTGTTGAAAATATTTAATATGCAGAATGAAAAACCAGTTAGTACACCTTTTGCTAGCCATTTCAAAATTTGTAAGGAGATGTGGCCCAAGACCCAAGAAGAAATGGACTCTATGTCTAAAGTTCCATATGCATCAGTAGTTGGAAGCTTAATGTATGCAATGGTCTGCACAAGGCCTGATATTGCACATGCAGTGGGAGTTGTAAGCAGGTACATGAAAAATCCAAGAAAATAACATTGGATGGCAGTAAAATGGATTCTCAAATATTTGAGAGGTACCACAAATCAAACATTATTCTTTGGCGGTTCAAACATTGCTCTACAGGGATATGTTGATGCAGATATGGCAGGTGACAGAGATAACAGGAGGAGCACTACAGGATATGTATTTACTGTAGGTGGAACCGTTGTCAGTTGGGTTTCAAAAATCCAAAGTGTTGTTGCACTTTCAACAACAGAAGCAGAGTATGTTGTTGCTACAGATGCTAGTAAAGAAATGATTTGGTTACAAATATTTATGGATGAATTGGGTAAGAAGCATGATATGGGCACGTTATACAGTGATAGCCAAAGTGTCATTCATCTTGCAAATAACTCAGCATTTCATTCCAGGACTAAACACATACATCTCAAGTACCATTTCTTACGGTCAGTATTGGAAGATGGATAGTTGAAGCTGGAAAAGATACACACTAGCCAAAATCCTACAGATATGCTAACAAAAGTTGTAACCAGGGAGAAACTGAGATTATGCTCAGATTCAATTGGTCTTCAAGGATGATGATGAAGATGAGAAACAGCTAGGTCCAAAGAGGATTCATTGTCTAGCAAATGAAGCAGTGATGGAGTTGCTACAATCAGTCTCCAAGTGGGAGATTGTTGGGTGTGGAGCCTGATTATCTTGTTTATTTTGTATCACAGTGTTGGATCCCTGTACCTTAATGGGGCGACAACTCCGCCCGTAATTAAACGCTGCCTGGGGGGTCCAGGGTAAAATTATAGTAATTTCTAGTCAATCTAGGCCATTCATTAGGCGAATGATCTGACAGTAGAAGTTATGTCTAGTTTAGGGTTTTTGCCCTAGAAGGAAACCCCTCGCTTGTATGAGGGCATTGTATTGTGGCTGTGTATTTTATGTGTATTCTCAGAGTGAGAAATAGATAGGGAGACTGTGAGAGAGAACATAGGATATTACAATGGATTTGTTGTAGGTTGTGTCTCTTCATTTTGTTGGATAACAGAAAGGAAGGACTGGTTGTTCCAGGTGGACGTAGCCCAAACTGGGTGAACCACATATATCTGTGTCTCTCTGGTTTTATGTGCTTTGTGTGCTTGTGTTTTCCACATATTTTATGTGTTGCATTGTTCTGTAATATATAATTTTCTAACATATCTAACATCTATCACTCTGCTTCATGTCTTCCTAACATCTTACTACATCAATCTAACTGATCCTTCCTGCTACTGTTGTATTGTGGGCTCCTCTTAGCTAGGTTCGATCCTTGAGACACACCATCTCAATGGACCCTACCGAAATTTCTTCTTGGGATTATATATGCACATCGCCCCACCTCACACCTGGAGGTATAGTTGCATGTACTCCCTCTACCCATCTGGCTAGAAATTTCCCCCTCCTAGAGGTATTTTCTTGAGTGGACTCTTCCACTCAGTCTCCTCTCTGCTTCTCCAATTTTGGCTACTCCACAACCTTCTAAGACTGCTTCTGAGGCTGAATGTTGAGAGATAATTTCTCCCTCTCAACCACCAATTCATTAACCACTGTTTTTCTCCTCAAAGCTTTGCATGCATCCTCGACCTCAAGAACATACAAGTTCTTGAATATTACACCGATTTGTTTCACTTGTCCAGTGGCTATGTGCTTAAGGAAAACCTTTCCTTTTCTAAACATCACATCATAGCCACGGTCTTCTAATACCACTACGGAGACGAGATTCTTTCTTAGGCCTAGAACATACAAAACATATGCTAGTCTGAGAGGGAAGTCATACTCCCTCTGAAAGGTAACTCTACCTATGTCGGTCATGCTATACCTTTCGTCATTTCCAAACTCTATGTTCTACTGGAGGTCCTTCTCCACCAATTCACTGAAGAGATATCTATTCGTTGTCATATGAAATGAGGCACCACTTTGTAGATACCACATGCATCCTATTATAGTGCTGGCCATGCATGCAATGAAAATAAAATCAAGCTCTAACTGTGAATCCAATGCTTCAACCACTACTAGTGTAGGCTCCTTCTTGCTTGCCTTCTTCTGTGGACAATTAGAGGCATAGTGCCCATGCTCGTGAGAGTGAAAACACCTGATCTTGGACATGTCTCTCTTTCCCTATTCACCTTGGGACTTATTTCCCTTGGATTTGTTTCCTTTTCCAACTAATGCACAATATTATTCTTTTTTGGTGTTGGAGGTCCCGTATCTGGTGCTCTGCCCTATCTCTTCTATTACCAAGCCAGAACACAAACGCTCCCAGTCTGGTAAGTTTTCCCTCCCATTCACAGATTCCTGGTAAATATGCTAGCTCTTGGGAATGCCTAGAAGTGCTAGGCTCACCAAATAATCCCGAGCTACTATTATACCAACACTTCCAAGCTCATCTCGACATTGAGTGAACTTCGCCAAGTATGTTGGTATCGTCTTGCCCTCCTACATCTTGATCTTTCTAAGCTTATCCTTCAGCACCAACTTCCTGTGATCACTGCTATTCTGAAACAAATATTTCAAGGCCTTCCACATAGCATATGGAGTCTCCTTCCCATGGATACTCAAGATAATATGATCTCGAACTTCCTCTAACAATATCCTTGTCGCCTTTTCTACCTTCTTCTGCCATGCATCAGAAGTTGGGATTTGTTGTGGCGGGCTTGGGAATATCAATATCTATGAATTCCTTCAACCTGTTTCCCTCCAACACTACCTCCATCCTTTCCTTCCATTCAATATAATTTGAATTTCTCTCAAGTGCATATTCAAGTCTCAAGCCATTGAAAGACATCTTGATCTGTTGTTGGATCCTGAAGAATAAATCTGCAAATTTGAACCTATCAAGACAAACTCAATTTATTCTCTTCTATTGTGATTCCTGATGCTCTGATACCATGTAGAAATCATATAGAAACTATATACCATTGGATTCAATCCACTCTTGTAATATACTAAAACAAGATATTGAATCCTTCTACAATATTCGCGGAATATAAAACACGATCGCTCAATCACATGCAAGTAAGAGAAAGGAATTATCAATCACACAACATAAGATATATTTGGGGAAAGCACCTGATAAAAACCCCTCTATAATATATTGTACAAATTCAAATAATCATGAAACAATACAATGTTTTCTCACACCGAGAAAATCCTGCACTCTACCGACCGTCTCACTTTGATCCTGCTCAAAATTGTTTAGCAATTCTCAGGAAAAATTTACAAACACTTAGCCAATTTTCAGCCCTTGTTAAGAGCAGCCTTTTTCACACAATCCCTAGGCAAATAAGCCCATATTACATAGGAAATTCAGCCTTCCTTGATTGCGCAATCCGTCATGGCCTTCTCATGACTTTGTAATTGTGCTCAGAAATTTGCTAATAATACAACTGATAGTTATCTTCCCTTTAAAATTTGTCTCAACTGGGTCTTCAGCAGAATTGACAGGCATGCATCTATTAATAGCGAATCATGAGTTATATTATTGATCACTACTTGTGAATTAAATCTAATTTAATTCATTTGACCTCTCACTAGTTCATCACTCAGTTAGAACTAGTTAAACTGATTTTAACACAATTAATTTGAGTTAACTGATTACACTCACACCACACTAGTACTACAACTGCAACTAGACCCCCAAAATACTAGGATCACTCTACATGCCTCATCTTATATGCTCAACTCGAAATACTTGAGCTAACTCAGTCTTCATGACTTAGTTAACTTATACAAGTTGTTATGAGATGAAATTACAATTTATTTAAGGGGAAAATAAATTGTACACACACATTTAGCACTAATCTGTAACTAAATTCATCACCAATGTGTGACTAGAATTCCACACTAGTATGTGGTCAATTTTTGTCCTTTCTGGTTGCCATTTTCACTGTTTCTTGTTGCAAATTTCAAATCCAGGACATGAATTAACTTTTAAATGAAAATCATGCTCACTAATATAAAATGGTAACGATTGAATGGAGAAATTAGCCTCACGGATATGCATCATCTGAATGTAGCTATGTTCATGAGTAATACCAAAACAAATTAAAGGATATTATCTGTCCAAAATATGAAGTGGCGCCCAATAAACAATCTGCATCACCATAACCATCTTAACATACCATTTTCCGAAAGCAAGTTCGTTGAATTCTTTGTTCACGGTGTCCTCGGTGATGTGCCAAGGGGCATACATGAAGGCAAGTGGTTCATAATGTGCAATGGTAGCAAGTTCATGACCGTCTGGAGGGCACCACATTAACATATCCAATGGAACAAGCAAGTAACCATAAAAAAACTGAGTGGAGTAGTTTTATACATCATTGGTAGCTTCAAACAATTCATTGAGGAGGTAGTTATACCAATTGAGGCATTCGTCGTGAATACATGCCTTAGCGACACATATGGAATCCAAAGTAAATTCTCACTGAGTGTGATGGTGCATAAAATTGGTTGAAATGAGAGTACCAGCAACATGAATTGGCATATCTTTAATCATATCCAGAACTGCTTCTTTTCCCTTTCTGTAGGTGCCATATTTCTTATAGAGAATTTTCTCATCAGTTTTCTTCACCTATTTTCCAACTATATGATAGGTTGACTTGACATTGACACCATATAAAGCTAGTCCTATAATCCTATGAATGTTAATATAGTGGAAGTGGTATTCTCAGTCTAGCTAGAGAGAACTCCCATGGAGTCGACTAACTAGAAATTTTGTGCAGTGAATAATTTCATTGGTGGTTCTGAACATAGGAAAATATCGCTGAAGAAGAAGGGTAGATTGTTTTATGAGACAAAATTTAGAGAAAAATTTCATAGAGGAGCGATCATTGGGGTGGGTGTCTGGCTCCATGAATACATTACTGCGAAGTGCAGGGAACAAAACATGGTTAGACAAATCAATATCAGCCAAATGGGTTTTATCATACTTATCAAGCAAATCATCCTGGAAATGAATTCTAGAATCAATAGGATACATAGTGACAACGGGCTTAGCTGGACAAACCATGGTGGCAGAATGATGGGTATACACAAAGTGAATGGGAGGAATAAGAATAGGCAAGTGATCGGGGAACCAAACTGAAAACTGCGAACGCGCAGGGAATGAAATTGAAAAATGAGGAGACTAAGTCGAGAAAATATAGAATGATGAGGGGAATTTATATGTTGAGCATGGGAACAATGTTCTGACATTCTAATTAATGACGATCGATCCTGACACGTATCAATAATAAGGTGGCGTAAAGAAAAAAATCTAACGACAGAATAAAATCTTCTTGGGACTTGAAATACAGATGGAGTAACTAAATTTTCCATGGTTGGAAAAACTGACAGACTAGAAAAGTAATGATGACTCTGACATGACAGAATACAAAAAAATCTCTCCAGCCATAATGGATTTTAGTGAATCACAAAAAAAACAGAAGGAAACTTGTGGAAAACTCAAATACTACAACAACCTAAATAAATCATGGACACATAGTGACACGACTAACCTATCTCCTACTAACTACTCCCTCTTCTGAGAGAGATAAACTCAATCAATTGTAGAATCAAAACAATAGTGCTTTAGGCAAGAACCATTCACCCATCTAGACAAAATAGTACCATCGAGTTGAGAAATCCGAACAACTCCAGAATCTTCAATCTCTGCAACATAGAAAGGACCAAGACAATGCATTTGTAGATTACTAAGGTTCTTGTGGAACTTTCTATCGTAAAGTAGTACTCTGTCTCCAACTAAAAATAGCTTCTTCTTAATGTGTCAATATTTTTAGACCTTCTTCCGCTCCTTTTCAACTGTCTGATGAAAGTAGGCAAGGAACTGAGACTCCTCTAGTTGCAGTAACTCATCAACTCTTGCGGGAATGGGGTGATCCTCGGTCATATGAGTGGTGTGTGCAATGAAAATAATAGGGACAATGAACTCTGTCGGAACACCAACCTCCTTTCCATACACTAACTCGAACAGGGAATACATATTCTCTCATTTGACAGTTATTTTGTAAGCCCACAAGGTAGCAGGAACCCGTTCATCCCAGTCATCCCTATTTGTAGAGAAAATCTTTGTAAGCGCCCATTCCAAAAAAAAATTAAACACCTCGATAGTCCTATGAGCTTGCGAATGGTAAGGAGTGTTATTATTATGTTGGATCATAAAATTTTGTAGCAGCACCCAGATTGTTTCATTAATAAAGTGAGAACCATGATCACTTGTCAGATTGCGAGGGAAACCGAACCTGGTGATAATATGCTCAAAAATAAATCTAGCAATTATGTATGTAGTGCAATATTTGACTGGAAGCGCTTCTGCCCAATGGGTAAGATAGTCTGTAGCGGTGATGATATAGTGAGCATGTGAGTGGAAAGTAGGTGGATTGATGGGCCCAATAAAGTCAAAAACCCATTTTTCAAATGCAGTAAGTGCGCATACTGGATGGAGAGGCATCTAATCCCTCCAATAAGGTCGACTAACCCGTTGGAAAACATCACAAGCCTTCCCATAAGCCTTCGCATCTTTAAAAAGAGTTGGACACCACAAGCCATCCTGTAAGACCTTCGTGGCAGTATCTTTACCTCCAACATTTCCTCCTGCGGCTCCAGCATGGCACTCCCATAGTATGTCGTCACGCTCATGATTAAGGATACATCGTCGCAACACTTGATCGAACCCCATCTTAGATAACTGTCCTGCAATCAATTGATATTAAATTACGGAAAAAACCATATGCTTCCTCTGTGTTGTAGTATAATTAGAAGGTAACTTCCCTATTGTGAGAAAGGCAGTGATTTCCTCTACGTATTCTAGGACAGCTTCAATACGGAACAATTAGGCATCATGTAACGCATCATCAATAGAACCTCCTAACTCTCCTAATTCCAACCTAGATAAGTGGCCAGGCCCAACATTTGGCCTCCCTAGCTTAACAATGACTTCAAAATAAAATTCTTGAAATAAGAGAAACCAACGAAAAATTTTTCCCTCCAACACTGGCATGTTGACCAAATATTTTAATGTTGAATTATCAGTGAAAAACTTAAATGGCCCTCCCAAAAAAAAGTGTTGAAACTTCTATAGAGAATAAACCATTTTCAAAGCTTCCTGTTCTACATCAGACAACTTTCAGCTCGTGAAATAAATAGGGTGTTCCAAGATACTCTCTCCTAGTTGTGTTAATATAGCACCCAAGGCAATCCATGATGCATCTACATGAACATGGAACATCTTGTTTTGACCAGGGTAGAATAATATTGGAACACTTGTAAGTTTTTCGTTCAAAGTATCGAATCCAACATTACATTCATCAGACAACACAAACCATTCAAATTTCTTGAGAATATTTTCCAGTGGGGTCGTAATAGAAGCATATTGTGAATGAATCTACGATAATAACCTATATGGCCCAATGCATAATGCAATTATTGATTAGAGGTGGGAGGTGGCATATTTGGGATTATTGCAACTTTAGTTGGATCTACATGGACTCCCTCCTTACAAACAATATGGCCCAATAAAGTTCCAAGTGACACAACAAAAATGCATTTCTTTAAATTTAATGATATATGGAGTTGTCGACATCGATAAAACATAGCCCTCAACAAGCTAGGGTGATTCTTAAGTAGGCTATAAATAGTCTAATCATCCATATAGAATTCTAAAAACTTGTGGATGTACTTGCGGAAAGCAGCAATAACAATACGAGAGAAAATAGCTGGAGAATTCTTTAAACCAAAGGGAATCACATTATATGCTTATGACCCCCACTTCGTAATGAATGTGGTTTTTTTTATTATCTTCTTCTGCAGTGCGTACCTGATGGTACCCTGAAAATCCATCTATAATGGAATATGCCTCATTTCCTCCAACATTGTCCATAACTTCATCACTAAAGGGGGTTGGGAATGGATCATGGATGCATGCATTATTAAGACTACAGTAATCAACACAGACCCAGATGCCATTTGAACCCTTCTTGTCTAGAATGACGATAGGGCTTATCCATTCAGCTTCATCAACATGGAATATTAAACTAGCAACCAACATTTTATCAACCTCTTTCTTGAGTTTCTCCTTAACACGAGGGTTTAATCTGTAAGGTTGGTGCTTCACAGGCTTCACATCATATTTTAATGCTATTTTCATTTCTCCTAGATCGCCTTTAATTCCTTTTAGCTCCCATGCAGAACAAGGAAGAAAATATTCATATTATTCGAGCAAGTAAAAAATTTCTCGTGTGGTCTAATCATCCCAATAATCCCTAATAGAGGCAAGCTTTGGTTTCTCCTCAGTCCCAATATTCATCGTCTTGACTTTGAGAGGATTCAAATGTGGAGCATCACAAATAGGATCTTCTTTGATTTTCCATTCTCCTTCTGATTCATTTAACGAAAGGTGCCTTAACTCCTTCAAATCATCATTTGGATCCTTGTTAACCTTGTTGCAGAAAACAACTTCATGAAACCCTAAATCATACTGGTGTGAAAAGTATGAAAATCTATTACATTCTTCCAATGAATCTTCTCCCATAAAAAATACTCATCTAATATCTTTAAGAACCTATGTTATCTTCTCATCAACATATGAAAAAGAAAAATATTTGCAAAACTGAGCTATCAACACATTCCAATCGATAGACTGGCGCTTCAGTTCCTCCTGAAACTACCAAGCTTGTTGAATACTTCCTAAATAATGAATAAACAAATGTAGCCACATTGTGACCGACACACTTTCAACTTTCCATACAAAAGAGCAATGGGACACATGGTCTTGCGAAGATGTACGAACATTATAACTAGGAATATTACTTAAGAGCTCAGTGTAACAAAGCAATTCTAACGGAACTCCACTCATGAAACTGGTCACGATGTGCTTCCCATCATCGTTTCAGTGTGGCTTGTAGAGAAACACTCATTACAAGGACTTTTTTAGGTTCTTCTATACAAGAGTCAATTTCTTTAACAAAATCAACATCATAATTCATACCATTAAAAGTGGGATACTTGTGTAACTCAGTACCAATCCATCGAACACATCGAATAGAATCAAAATGGCGAGAATGTATTTCATGAGCACCTTTTTGTCAGTCCTCCACTACAGCTTCAGAGCCTACTTTTGTGCTTCAGATACTCCTCCAGCTTATCGAGCTAGTTGTAGTGGGGTTGATATAATTGTCTTGCTTTTCGGTAGTCCACTGATACAACTGATTCACTAGATGAGGGGACTCAACATCGTCTATAGGTTCAGTGAATCGTAGGCCCTGATATGGATCAAGGCATTGTATAACCTACATCTCTTCTACCTCAAAATTCATAGTCTCCTGCTTAAGGTCAATTACTACATAATTCTCAAAAGCCCAATCAATCCCCAACAAAGTTGAGTATCGATATTTGTCCCCCATGATATCAATAACTTCAAAATCAGCATAGGTCTTGACTCCTGCTATATAAAATTCCACACCTTCCAACCTGCCAACTAGAAGAATACAATATTGGTTTTCCATCTACAACTAAATTGGAGAGTACACCAACTTAGGTTTCCTAGGAGCTTCCCAAGTTTTCCAAGGAAAAATATTAGCATCCGGTCCTAAATTCAGCATATATTATTTAATCTGGAACCCTACAATCTGATCATCCACCCGAAACTCCCTTCTAGTCCTCTTATTATTCCTTCGCACCATTCTAGAATGCCTCTTAGGTAGGTTTACAGAGATCGGTTCCTCAGAAAATAGATCATATTTAACAATAGTCTTCAGCCTTCTCCGCAACTAACTAGTAAGTTGTTCATCATCCATGATCTGTAAAAACAACTTGAACCACTCTATTATAGGTTGAGGGGGATATGTACTAAAATTTCCTTGAATTCTCCTTGTCGGCCCCTGCACCTCACTGCGAGGTCCTTGAGAGGAAATTATCTGGAAAAAGAGTTCAATTACATCCTTGTAATACTCCTTTTGTCGATTAGGTTCATACGATATTCTTGGAGAGGTAGGATTTATAACAGTTGGTTTCTCAGTGATTCCAACATCGGCTCTTGTCCTTTTCCCCCCCTCTTGAAACAATGTTAATATTGGATTACATTAATAATCAATGTCTTTGGGTTCCGCACAAACCAAATTTTCTCCCTTGGCATGATTTCGCTCCTCCCTTCAGGAAATGAGCTCAGGACAATCCTCAATTGCATGCGTATTTACCCAAAAATATGAAAACCAAGGCCATCTTGGATGAGGGCACTCTATCACAACATCTCTCTCACAACATGACCTTCTTGATCATAGTTATTTCATCTGATGGTACCTCTTCCCCCTGTCCTTCCACCCCTCGGATCTCTGCCTCCTCGACCTCAAGGAGTTTCATTTACCTGAAAAGTAGTATGTTCCAATCGATCCACTAGTGCATCCAGGGGTCAACATTGATCTGTATGGTGATTTTGGGATCCACATAATTCACAAAACCATTTATTCAGAACATTTGAATATTTTTTTAAGATAGGACAAGACCGAGGCTGGTGCCCAAAATTGCGGCATATTTCACAATAATCTGATACATTCATACCTGGTGGACTCAGGAACCACTAGAACTGAGTATGACCTTGATACGATAAGGTAGAAGATACTTGCGTGACTCCTACAGGTGGTTACAGTGAAGGACCCATGGGTGTATTGCATGCTCCTATGCCCCAAAATCATGGGCATTCCATAACATGGTATCCTTTGACCTGACAATGGGTACACCATACCTGAGGTCTTGCTGGTAGAAAAATTCCTAAATCCTTAAATCTTTATGTTAAAGTAGAAATTTGAGTTTGGAACCCCATAATGGAAGGATCAAAAGATGACCCCCCACCCCGCTCGATATTCCTGTAGATATCCTACCATAGCTTCAATTTGCATAGATTTCTCATGAGCATCTTGGATCGTATTAATATTTTGTTGTGAAAGCAGAATCCTGGTCATGAGTATCAAATCTTTGATAAATCAGTCCCTATGATGACGCAGATCAATAGGATATGACAATTTGATCATGGCATCCTTGAATCACTGCATACACTTCCATACTCATTCCCCCTCCCTTTAATGAATGTCCAATAATTCTGCTAGTACTTGTTGATTTGAGTATGGCAATTTAAACTCCTAAATAGCTTCTACTTCACCAAATCCATACCAGGGTTCAGATTGGCATAAATCCACTTTATAAACCATCTCAATGCCATGTCCCTCAGTGTGTTCTAAAACTCAATTAGTTTGTTAACATCAAGCTCTTATAGGGATCGCCAAACAACCTCACACAAGTACCAATGTTGCTCAATGTCTTCACCCCCCATTCTTGAAAACTCGGGGTATCTTGTAAGAGACCTAGTTGTAACTCCAGCCATGGTCGATTATGGTTTGGAAACAAATACAAATCCTCTCAAACTAGGTTGTAATAAACTAACTGAACTTGGCTAACTAACACTACCAGAACTACTTGCACCTTGAAGTAATGACTGAACCTTAAGAAATTTGTGTACCTTTGAAGAGAGAATTTTGGCTTTGATAGAGTACCAGGGGAAGGTTAGGGGGAGGAGGAGTAGGTATGATGTTGTGTTGCGGGATGTTATTTTAATATTTGTAATTAGCCAAGCTAATAGGAATATTCAATTTTGTTTTGTTTTTCATACTTATGAATAAAATTGTAAAGGAGGACCAATAATGACTCCTAAACATCAAAATAAATCAATGCTCAATGTGAAACAAGCTAAATCTGAACTATTTTTATAAACACACTTAAGTGTGAACGAGGCTAGAACAATTGACTGGGTCAACAGGACCAAATCAACAACGTTGTCTAGGTGCAATGTATCTCCAAAAGGCACAATGCAGTCCATGTTGAAAGACACTCATGTGAATGAGGCTAATTCATCAAGATGGTTTAGGGTTTGGCAAGGCTCCCACATTATAAAAGAAGGATGAGGACACCAAGAGAGGGGTTGATCATTTGATATTGATGAAGGTATTTTCTATTTATACAACCCTCATTCTCTAGCTATTTAGTTGAGAATAATGCTATTTAGCACAGCGTATTTTTTCCTTCCATACTGCGTTAACTAGAAGAGGAGAGTTGCAGGGTGTTTTGACTGCTATTTGGAGGAGAGATCTCTAGTGATAGGATTATCCCTTTCACTGTGGTGATCCATGGATTGGCCAACCAATCCATGTTTGTTTCAGATCTGCTTTAATTATGTATTTATTTACTGCAGAATTCTTGAATATTGTTGCAGACTTGTAATTCTAGATCTCAGATCTACTCCTGTACACTCATGTTTTGATCAAAACCCCAAGGGGAAATTGTAGAGGAACTCATCTAATGTACGGATCTAATATAGATCTATCTTTTTGTACAAAGATCTGTTCTATATCTGAAATGTAATATACAACTTCTTCAGCCCATAAAATAACGTTTTCAAGCTTTGCAGTCTCAATATGTTGTTGCAACCCCTCAATATTGAGGGATTCTTTCTGTAAATCTCATGTTTATCCACTGTACATTGTATGAACCATGCTATAGATCTGATTTTCTGATTTCCATACCATATTTCATACATCACCTTCAGAAAATCACGTTACATGTGCTTCAGTAAATTCTACAGTAATTAAGTCATGGGGATTGGGCATTTTTAAGCCATATCGAGAGTGGTAGATCTGTTTAACATAGCTATAGTCATTTTTTTGGGCTGAAATTTGATATGTAAATCTCTTATGACCTAAGCTATGAGATCCTACCATCACTTGCCCTTATTTTTATGCTCATATATGAAATTAACCATTTTAGGGCATAAATTACTGTTTTTCCCCAACTTTTGGCTCATAAAATGAAGTACAGTTTTATTTTGTAGCTTGTATTGATGGATATGTGTTTCTAACATGTCTTATGATCTTATTTGATGCTACATATCCATTATTAAGTTTATATATTGCTTCAGTCCCTCTATTGGGCATCTTTTCAAGGAAACTAAGTGTGGGAGATCTGTTTAACCCACCTAGAAGGATTTATTTGGAGCCTCCTCTTGATTTATGACTTAGACACATTGTTCTAAGGGATCCAGGTACTGGTTTCAAATCCTGTAGTATCCATTACTGGAAAATGTGTTTTCCAGTCATGCCTTGCTAGCTATTCCAGATTTTGAATATTACAGTGGTATCAAAGCATGATATCTGGCTCAGCCTATGAGATCTAGCCATCAGAAGAATAAATAAGAAGACGGAAGAAATATTACATAGAGGACAAAGAGAAGAAGGGTGAAACCGCTTTACTTGGAAGGATTGGAAGAGAAGAGTTTTTCTAACACTCTCTCTTAAGCCATGCATGAATTGAAGGAAGAAATCAGGGGAATGAGGAGGGGAAGACATAAAAATCCCTCAAGGAGTTCTTCTCATGAAGAAAGCCCCAGTACTTCTTATGTTGTGTGTGAGGATTCAGCCACACAATCTGATCTACAACGCTGTGACATGCCTACTTTCTTGTTGAGAGAAAGAGGAGAAGGAGGAATGACAGAAGAGATATCCCTGCTTCTTTTCCAAACCTTGGAAGGTATTAAAGAATATCTCAAGGAGATAGAAGGGGCAGAGTGTAGAAGATTTCTAGAAGGGTTTGAAACAAGCCCTAGCTATTCACATGATGGGTGTGAGCATTCAACCACACATGCAGATCCACAGCACAGTCTATTCCCACATTGATTGCAAGAATAATGGAGGAAGAAGGTGCACCAAGGGAGGAGACCTTGAGTGACTTTCTTCAGGAGTATGAATCTCAATCATGGAGATTCAGAGAGCACTTAGAATTCCAAGGGTTTTGAAAACTCAAGGAGGCAAGATCCAGCAGCCACAAAAGAAGTAAGAGAGGTAGAATCTTCCTATCTCACTTTGATGGATCAACAGAGTGCACAGCGAAAGCTTGGGTAGAAGAACTAGATTCCTATTTTTAGCTACACCAAGTTTCAGAGAAGGAGGCCATCAGAGTAGCAGTGCTACACCTCAAAGTTATGGCCCATTATTGGTGGTTTAATGACTCTACTTCATTTTGTCATGCAAATGTAAAAAATTATGTTGAGTTCACTAAAGAATTGATGAGGAGAATTGATGAAGAACATTGTGAACCATCATTTGTTAAAAATAAAAATTCAAACACTTTGCATGAGTTGGATAGACCTATTGAACCAACTCAACTCCATATTTTTAGAGGGGATAGAAACATGTATGACAGTTTTCCAAGGGCAAGATCCCCATTTCTTGAAGAGCCCTCTTCTATTTTTGAAAACATGGAGTCTTCTCCTTCAAGGGATGACCGAGAACAAGGGTCTCTAATTGAGGATGAGGCATTCTCATACATCGAAGAAGAGGAGGAGGATCAGCATCAAGGGATGATGAGCATTCACCCTTATCTATTTCGGGAGGTTTCTACACATAAGGAGGGGACTGCACTGCGCAGTGAAGAGAGGGACAATTCAGTCCACCCATATCTACAGTCCACTTTAGATTTTGATGTCTCACTACATGGAGGCATCCCACCTGGGAGGCCACTAGATCTAGAGTTGATGAGAGACAACTTGTCTTTTGATTCACCACTCTTGGATTTTGGAGAGGTGAAGAGTTTGGAGGAAGACTTTATCATGGGGGATGTCAAAGTAGTAGGTAGCAGCATGAGGAGAGCTTCATATGCTAGATCACCAGCGCTGTCTCTTAGGAGGTTTGATCCCTATTGGAGGTCTCAACTTTTGGTAGAGTACTCCAAGGATCTTGGTGCATGCATGATTCTTGATGACCCAAATGGAGATGATAGATACATGGAGGATGATGTGGTCATCTATTCCTATGGCAGGATCTTCTTGACTAGATCTTCTAGTCTCAAGGAGAAGCTGCTACATGCAGCACATGAGGACTTCTCTTCCATGCATTTTGATGCATATTTCCATTTGATGGAGGAGTTCACTTGGGAGGGCATCCACCATGACATATTTCAGCATATGGAGAGATGCATAGCCCGGATGGTAATGAAGAGGAGGTCACAGCCACTTCCCTACTCATTGGAGGTGAGGGAGAAATTCCAATTGAGCCATTTTAGCTCAAGATCTCAAGTGCATGATGGAGGAGGTATAATTTCACATTTTGTATTGTACTTCTTTTCCTTGTTTGAGAAGCATGATGTATCAATAAGAGTTGTTCCTTCTTGCATATTGTATAATAATGTACTTGCAGCCTTTTGTAGCACTGAGATTGGCTATCTCATTGGTGGTTTGTGGGGGAAGCCACATGATTTTTGGTGTGCACCATTGACACCACTTTGTACTTTCATGATGCTATCTTGTAAAATGATTGTGGCAGAAAACAAGTGGCTGGAAAAGCACTTGTTATTGTTTGGTTTGATGCAGGCAAAGAATGCATTGCACCAGTTCCATGAGAGGAACTATGATCCACTTTTCGGTTGTCACATGACAACTTGTTTCTAATTGTTTTTGCTTCCATATATCGCTGATGTTTCTATGTTTATGGGAAGCTATGTTTGGAGAGTGGAATATGAGATGGAGATGCCCATTGGGAGTATGATTCTCCCTACTATTCATGTTGTATGTCATAGAAGGAGCAATGGGAAAACCATGATTGCCACATCACATCTCTTTTCTTCACATGGGGTGAGCCATTTGAAGAACTTGAGTGCTTGGAGGAGGCACTTCATGGTTGAATTTCTTGATGGGGTAGCTTGGGCCATTCTTGGAGGCCATATCATTTCAGCCCAAGGGCATAAACAACCCCATAATTACCATAAATGGAGAGAGAAACAATTTGAATGGGAAAATCTAAACTCTCCATTCAGCCCCAACACATTACATAGATCTGGGGTTGGAGTTTTCTTTGATGAGCTACCTAGGATGGCTCATTTCATTTGGATGATTGCATGGGTGAGGGAGTCACTCATTGGGCATAGGACTTCCCATGTTTTCATCACTCCTACCTTGAGGAGGCCATTGAGCAACAAGGAGATCACCACTTGTACCTTCCATTTTCTCATCATGTGTACTTGTTATCTTACACTTGGAGGGAACCATTGGGGGACAGATTCATTGCCTATCATTTTCAGCCATGGTGGGATCCATCAATGAGGTTACAAGAAGAGGGAGGGAAAAATTTTGCTCTACCTTGCAGTTGCTTGAGGACAAGCAACATTTTGAAGGGGGAGGACTGTAATATTCCTGATTAGCCAAGCTAATAGGAATATTCAATTTTGTTTTGTTTTTCATACTTATGAATAAAATTTTAAAGGAGGACCAATAATGACTCCTAAACATCAAAATAAATCAATGCTCAATGTGAAACAAGCTAGATCTGAGCTACTTTTATAAACACACTTAAGTGTGAATGAGGCTGGAACAATTGACTGGGTCAACAGGACCAAATCAACAGCATTTTATAGGTGCAATGTATCACCAAAAGGCACAGTGCAGTCCATGTTGGAAGCCACTCATGTGAATGAGGCTAATTCATCAAGATGGTTTAGGGTTTGGCACGGCTCCCACATTATAAAATAAGGATGAGGACACCAAGAGAGGGGTTGATCATTTGATATTGCTGAAGGTATTGTCTGTTTAGACAACCCTCATTCTCTAGCTGTTTAGCTGATAATAGTGTTGTTTAGCACTTGGGTGTTCCTGGTCGGGAATCCCACCTCCTTTCTTGAGTAGCTCTTGGAGGAGACTTGTTCTATCTTGTCCACTATCAGGCTTGGGCCAAGCTTCATCTTCCAACTACAGTTCAGATCCTGTTGAGGGTTTGATTTTTTTTGTAAGATGCAACAGTGGAAGCTAGATCTATTCAGATCTAGGAAAATCTAGTGCCTCTTCTCAGTGAATGTGTCTTTTAACCTCCTGGAAGAGTGTATTGGATCATCTGAGCTGCATTCTCAGATCAAGGCATCAGGCTTAATCACTACTAACTCTAACAGCGTATTTTTTCCTTCCATACTGCGTTATCTACAAGAGGAGAGTTGCAGGGTGTTTTGACTGCTATTTGGAGGAGAGATCTCTAGTGATAGGATTCTCCCTTTCACTGTGGTGATCCATGGATTGGCCAACCAATCCATGTTTGTTTCAGATCTGCTTTAATTATGTATTTATTTACTGCAGAATTCTTGAATATTGCTGCAGACTTGTAATTCTAGATCTCAGATCTACTCCTGTACACTCATGTTTTGATCAAAACCCCAAGGGGAAATTGTAGAGGAACTCATCTAATGTACGGATCTAATATAGATCTATCTTTTTGTACAAAGATCTGTTCTATATCTGAAATGTAATATACAACTTCTTCAGCCCATAAAATAACGTTTTCAAGCTTTGCAGTCTCAATATGTTGTTGCAACCCCTCAATATTGAGGGATTCTTTCTGTAAATCTCATGTTTATCCACTGTACATTGTATGAACCATGGTATAGATCTGATTTTCTGATTTCCATACCATATTTCATCCATCACCTTCATAAAATCACGCTTCTTGTGCTTCAGTAAATTCTGCAGTAATTAAGTCATGGGGATTGGGCATTTTTAAGCCATATCGGGAGTGGTAGATCTGTTTAACATAGCTAGAGTCATTTTTTTGGGCTGAAATTTGATATGTAAGTCTCTTATGACCTAAGCTGTGAGATCCCACCATCACTTGCCCTTATTTTTATGCTCATCTCTGAAATTAACCATTTTAGGGCATAAATTGATGCTTTTCCCCAACTTTTGGCTCATAAAATGAAGTACAGTTTGTTGTTGTAGCTTGGATTGATGGATATGTGTTTATAACATGTCCTATGAGCTTATTTGATGTTGCGTATTCATTAATGAGTTTATATATTGCTGCAGTCTCTCTTTGGGGCATCTTTTCAAGGAAACTAGGTGTGGGAGATTTGTTTAACCCACCTAGAAGGAGTTATTTGGAGCCTCCTCTTGGATTTAGGACTTAGACACATTTTTATAAGGGATACAGGTCTTGGTTTCAAATCTGGTAGCAGCCATTACTAGAAAATGTGTTTTCCAGTCATGCCTTGCTAGCTGTTCCAGATTTGGGATATTATAGTTATTTTCTGGTATCGCAACATCTTCAAAGAAAAGTTGCCTCATCAAAAAATGAAGATCATCATCCCTAGAGTATCTTAATCTTCTATTTTAACTACCCAACTATTTTTCTTAGGCATTTTAAATCCTTCTTCCACTTCATGCATTAGACTAACAGCTTCCAAACCCTCTATCTCAATTTCGCTTTGACCTTCACTGGCACTCCCTACTATACCAGGGAAAGAATCTCCTCCTACACTTCCTGTTTGAAACTCTGGGGTCTCCATTCCCTGCGTCCTCTCTGCTAAACTCCTGATAGCATCACTTGTGCGTTGTAAGTCTCTTCTTTTGGCCCTAAGTTCCCACAACTTATTTTCATGCCTCTCTTCACCTATCCTTGCTCTATGCAATGCTCTGAAATCTCTTTCTTACTACAACTCTTCTTGATTCATTATAAGGTTTCATGCATCCTCTCGCATCAATGCAACATCCCCCCCTAGTCCATTCCCCCAACAAAAGTGATTTATGTTGCCATTTAATCTGGGTTAAACTCCAATACGTGTTATTCAACTAGAAGTGCCATAATATAAAGCAATATTTCCTTCAATATTTGTCCTCTCATGCCAAATTTAAATACTTCTTCTGTATAGGAAAACGATTGGTTCTTTCGACTGGAAATTCAATAATGTAGGTGATCAGGTGATCATGTCCAAAGTTGTAAAAATGCTCAAAAATGGAATTGCTCAGAATTTGTTGCAACCTGAACGACCGGATAGACCTCGTCTCTTTGATTCTAGCGCCACAAACAACACTCAAATCCGACATCGTATGTGAAAGTTATGCAGGTTTGAAGTTTTCAGTATCCTTTAAAAATCCAGTTTGACCAAGGTTGACTTTGACTTTGAAAATATTAAAAAAATAATATTCCAAAGAATATTTTGGGAATATTCCATATGGACGAATGGTTGGAGGACAAGTGGCATCTTCTCATTTGTTAATGGATTGACTGTGTAATTTCGACCAATCAGCGGGTGCCACGTGGCAAGCCCGAAGGCCGTCACGTGGCCCCAGGCCGTGGAAAGTTTGGCATATTAAAATTTTGTGTGTGAGTAGGATTTGACCTCGGGTTGCCTGCCTTCCATCCCACAGGCTCGACCATCTAACCACCACTATAGTTCTTAACACATAATGGTTTGAAGTTTTATTTAACGTTTAAATAACGTTTGGTTGGCTGTAAAGGGGTCCAGCCCCCACTTCAAAGCCCCGTTCATGTGACCAAGCGCTGTAACCAAGACCTTAAGGCATGAAAACCCACGAGATTAATGGTTTATAAAACCGTGTCATGTGACAGCACAACAGATAATTTATGTCAATGGTTGGGAAGCAGATAAGTAAGCGGTTATCCCGGCGGTTCCGGCGGGGGTCCCATGTGACCCCGCCCACCTAACAATAAATGCTAGCAGAAGAAGTTCCACCAGATTGGGGCGTGCTCCACTAAATCCGGCATTTATGCCATTTTAGCGCTCTTATCTGCAGTTCTCCCACATTTAGTGGGGTTTTCAATTGACATTGGGCAGAAATCTTGTTTTCATCATAACTTCTCCAATACTGGACCAATTGGGACGAAATTTTGGTCAATTTTGGGTATTCTAAGAATTATGGAGAGTTTGGAACAATTTTTAGAGCCAAAATAGGTGTTCTTAAGCCACTTTTTCTTCAGTGAAGCTTGGAGAGACGTCAGGGCCATGAGGGAAATGAAGCTGCATTGGGCTATACTTCACTGTTTGAGGTGAAATAAAAGCCATTATTAGCTTATTTATGTCTTCTGAATTCAATTTCACAGCTTTTTTTTTCCTGTTTAGGCATTTTTTTCATTTTAATACCAATTTGAGCAACTTAATAGAACAAGGACATGCCCATTGGGAGCCTTGGACCCGGCAGATGTAACCTAGGAGGGGTGAACTGCCTCATCATGTTGTTGTGTTATCTTATGGTGAATTTTTTCTGCTGTGTATTTCTAATTTATGATGTTAAATAGTAATTTTAATTAACATTCCCTCACACATAAACTCAGAAACAATTACCAAAAACACTTTGTTTAAATTGAAAGACATGGAGAATAATTTTCACACTTAATTAAATGGAAATGGATACTTTGCACAGCATTACAAATACTTCCATTTTCATATTAGATGGTATCAGAGCTTAAGGATTTGAGCCTTAGGAGCTAGAGTTTTACTCAGCATTTTTTTTGTGTAAATATATAGTTGATTATTTGCAAGTTTTGATGCTTACTAGGCTTAAACTCAAAAGAGGTGAAGGACACTTGGTTAGTGCAAAAAGTAATCCACAACCAAGAAGGGCTAGAGAGCCACCTCCAAGATCCATAGAAGAAGCTTCAAGCATGTCTTCAAGAGAGGGAGAAGCTCCTGAAGATATTGATCTCAAAGAAGAGGAACAGGTATTCCGAAAAGCTTTCCCAGACATGACAGAGATGGTGAGGATACTCTACCAAGAAAGGAATGATAGGCTTGTTGGAGAAGGGCATAAAAACCAGACAGAAGGAGAGGGTTATTCAGGAGGAAAGAAAAGTGATGACAAGTCAAATAAATGACACGGAGGAAATGGTGATCTACCATCCCCAACTTCACCCTCTTCCTCTACATCGTCATCCTCAACTTCGATGAATCAATCTCACAAATCTAAAACTACTGGAAAAAGTCCATTTTTAAAACTTTATGTTAAATTTGAGTTGCCTATGTTTAATAATGAATTCAATGCAGAGAAACTTGACAATTGGATAAGACAGTTGGAAGTTTACTTGAGGATACAAAACCTTCATGAAGATGACACCAAGATTTAGTTAGCCTCTTTAAGGATGGAAGGAGCAGCATTGGTATGGTGGGAAGCCAAGACCAAGGATGAAATTAAAAAACATGGTAAGACCACTTTATCATGGGCTCAATTTATTTCTGCAATTAAGAAAAAAATTTATCCATTAGCTCATTTACAAAAGGCTATCATGAATTTGCAATGTTTTAGACAACTTAAAGGACAAAGTGTTCAAGATGTTGGGTTTGTGTTATATTCTTTCCACGACTAGTCATGCACGGGGGGGTAATAAGGGGGGCAATAGCCCCCCCATACGTTGCACTGGGTGCAACGTACGGGGGGGTTGTAGCCCCCATTGTTGGGGTTCGGGGCAATGCCCTGGAAAAAAAATTTGGTCCTTATTTTCCAATGGGCGAACCCGCCCATGGTTTTTTGCATGGGTTTGCATAGGGTTTTTGGGCATGATGGTTTTCGACCCCTGGTATTTTGTAGATCTGGTCAAGGGAACTACGATTATTTTCTAATCCAAGGTTAATGGATTAGAGTTTATGTATGCTTCGGCATGTATATATATGTGTTGTAACACTAAAAGGAATATAATGAAAAATCAATCTGGTCGTCCCAATTTGGGATCTAGGAAAAAATCTCTGTGTTTATCTGTTTTATGTTTTATGCTCTCATTATTGTTTGTTTTCTGTTTTAAGATTCGTTTGTAGATAATTTCTGTACAGGGTTAAAACCTACATTTGGTATCGAAGCTGTTTCGGCTTCAAGGGGACGCCTTTGCTGCTGAGGGTTTTTTTCTCGGCCCTGTGGTAGACCCTATTCAGTGGGAGATATGTGGAATCGATTCTTGCGGTGAAAGAAGATGGCGAGCAGTGGAAAGATAGAGATAGAGAAATTTAATGGTCAAAGTTTTGAGTTGTGGAAGCTCAAGATGGAGGATCTGCTGGTGGATAAATACTAGTGGATTGCGGTAGATCCAAGTACTAAACCAATGGCAATGTCAGATGAAGACTGGAAGAAGTTGGATCGGAAGGTGAAGAGCACAATACGGTTGTGTGTCTCGGATTCGGTATTTTTGAATGTATCTGGGGAAGCTACGGCGAAGAATTTGTGGGACAAACTTGGGACTTTGTAACAATCTAAGTCTTTGGTGAATAAATTGTTCCTGCGGAAAAAGCTGTATAACCTGAGGATGAAGGATGGAGACTCGGTGACAGAGCATCTAAACGCCTTCAATACTGTGGGAATTCAGTTTTCATATGTTGATATTAAAATCTCAGATGAAGATAAGTGCATCAGTTTGTTGTGTTCTCTACCAGACTCGTGGGATAGTCTGGTTATTGCAATAGGTAGCAATACAACTACCTTGAATTTTGATGACATTGTCTCAGCCTTGCTGTCGGAGGAAATGAGACGGAGAAATATGGAGGGTCAGAATGGAGATGCCTTATCTGTACGAGGAAGGTCCCAGAACAGAAACAAGAATAAGGTTTCGAGTGGGAGATCCAAATCTAGAGGGAGATCTAAATCTCCTGGAAAGTTTGTAAAGGTGTGATGGAAATGCGGAAAGGAAGGGCACTACAAAAAGGATTTCAGATCTAAAGCTCCTGAGAAAGGAAAGGGATCTGAGGATGCTTCTTCTGCTGAGGCAAAAACCACCTCGGATGAAGGTGGGGATGTGTATTTGGCTTCTTCTTCAAATACACATGTAGATCATGAGTCATGGTTGATTGACTCAGGTGCATCCTTTCACTTCACTCCCCATAGGGAGTGGTTCTGCGAGTATAAGAAATATGATGGCAGTGATGTCTTCCTAGGGGATGATAGGAAGGCCAGAATTTTCAAACATGGAAAAGTGAAGTTGAAGCTGCAAGGTGGAAGGATTAGAACACTTCCTGGTGTTCTGCACATTCCTGCATTGGCCAAAAATCTGATTTTTGTAAGCAAGATGGATGATGCAGGTGTAAAAATAGTGTTCGAGAAAGATACTTGCAAGATGGTTCGAGGAGCACTGGTGTTATTGCGGGGAGTTTGGATTGGAACTCTGTACAAGCTTCAGGGCAGCACTGTTATTGACGGGTGCAACAGTTCTGTGGTTTCGGAAAGTGGAGCAAAAAGCCTAGCGGTCTCTGGAGAAAATACCATGCTATGGCATCAAAGGCTTGGACATATTGGAGAGAAGGGCCTTCAGATACTGCATGGAAATGGTATGGTAGAAGCTATGTCTAATTTCTCTCTGGATTTTTATTTCTGTGAACATTGTGTATATGGGAATCAGAATCGAGTGTGTTTTCCTTCTGGTGCTAAGAGGGCGAACAAGATATTAGAGCTTGTGCACAGTGATGTGTTTGGACCTATGTCGGTTCCATCACTGGGTAATTCTGTGTAATATGTTTCATTTATAGATGACTTCTCAAGGAATACATGGATATATTTCTTGAGGAAGAAATCTGAAGTCTTTGCAAGATTTAAAGAAGTTAAGGCTCTGGTGGAAAACCAGACAAAGAAGAAGATAAAGGTGCTGAGGACAGATAATGGTAGGGAGTTCTGCAAGAAGGAATTTGAAGAGTTCTATAAGAAGTGTGGTATAGCACGGCAGAATACTACTCCATACACACCTCAGCAAAGCGAAGTTGCAGAAAGAATGAATAGAATGCTAATGGAAAAGGCAAGAAGCATGCTCAGTGGTATAGGGTTACGAAAATAATTCTGGGCAGAGGCAGTGGAGACTGCATGTTACTTGGTTAACAGATCACCTTCATCAGTGTTGGAGGATAAGACCCCACATGAGGTATGGACTGGTAAGAAACCCTCTCTTTTGCATCTGAGGGTATTTGGATGTGATGCATATGTACATGTTCCAAAGGAGAAAAGGACCAAGTTGGATAATAAATCTGAAAGGTGCATCTTTATTGGGTATAAGGATGGTTTAAAGGGTTACAAGATTTGGAACTTGGAAACAAGGAAGGTTGTGTACAACCAAGATGTGGTGTTTAGAGAGGTGAAAGATGTTGTTAAACATGAATTCCTACCAAAGTAACTTGAGAAGATAGAGTTTGAACTAAAGGAGGAAGAATCAGACTCTACGACAGAAGAAGACTCAAAAGAGGAAGAGCCACAAACTCCAGCTGTGAGAAGATCAGTTCGGGAAAGAAGACAACCAGAAAGGTATAGTCCATCTACTTTTTGTTCAAATTTTTCTTTAACTATAACTGATGATGATCCCAGAACTATCAGGGAGGCAGTATATTCAGAGGATGGAAAACTTTGGAAGGAGGGCATGGTTGATGAAATGACATCCTTGCACAAAAATGAGGTATGGGATTTAGTGGAGTTGCCGGCTGGAAGGAAGCCCATTGGGAGCAAATGGGTGTTTAAGAAGAAGATGAATGTAGAAGGCAAGGTGGAGAAATACAAAGCTCGATTGGTAGCAAAAGGTTATTCCCAGGTGTCGGGAATTGATTTTGGTGATATTTTTTCTCCTGTTGCCAAAGTTACTTCTATTAGATTACATTTATCTATTGCTGCTGCATTTGATTTTGAGGTAGAACAGATGGATGTGAAGACCAACATTTCTTCACAGGGATCTGGAAGAGGAGATCTACATGAAACAACCTGAAGGCTTTATGGTGAAGCGGAAGAGAGAGTTGGTATGCAGGTTAAATAAGTCTTTGTATGGGTTAAAACAGTCACCAAGGATGTGGTATCAGAAATTTGATACCTATATACGGGGACTTGGCTTCACCAGAAGAAAGGAGGATCACTGTGTTTTTTTTAAATTAATTGGTGACCGTGTTATTTATTTGGTCTTGTATGTGGATGATATGTTGTTGATTGGAAATGACAAAGAAATTATCCAAGATTTGAAGACCCAACTGTTCTCCAAATTCGACATGAAGGATCTTGGTGCTGCAAACTATATTTTGGGCATGGAAATTAAGAGAGATTGAGCAAAGAGGAAGCTCTGGTTAAACCAGAGGAAGTATGTCGAGACTATATTGCAGAGGTTCAATATGCAGGATAGTAAACCGGTGAATGTTCCTATTCCTGTAGGTGTAAAGCTGTCTGCTGAACAGTGTCCCAAGACACAAAAAGAAGAGGAGTATATGTCCCGTGTTCCATATGCAAGTGCAGTGGGTAGCCTGATGTATGCAATGGTCTGTACTAGACCAGACATTGCACATGCAGTGGGAGTATTGAGCAGGTTTATGTCAAACCCATGGAAGGAGCATTGGACAGCAGTGAAGCGGGTTTTCAGATATTTACGTGGCACTAGTGATTATGGCTTGTGCTACCAGGGAAGACCAGGATTGGAAAGAATGTTGGACATTCGTGGTTTTGTTGATGCAGACTGGGCTGGAGATCCGGACCAAAGAAGATCTACAAGTGGGTATGTGTTTAGCCTATTTGGAGGTGCAGTCAGTTGGATGAGTAAAAGACAGTCTGTAGTGGCGCTTTCAACTACAGAGGCAGAATACATAGCAGCCACTCATGCAAGCAAGGAAGCAGTTTGGTTGCAGTGATTGTGTTCAAGTATGGGGTTGGTACAGCAAGCTATAAGGATAGACTGTGATAGCCAAAGTGAAATTTTCTTGGCTAAGAACCCTGCTTATCATTCAAAGACAAAGCACATTGATGTTCAATATCACTTTGTGAGATATATGGTTGAAGCTAAAAGGGTGTTGCTGGTAAAGGTGGACACTTTGAAGAATGTTGCAAATGCATTGACAAAGTCTGTGAGAACTCATAAGTTTTCTTGGTGTAGAGAAACAATGGGTGTTGCAAAGTTGGGCTAATGACTTAGCTAACTTGTGGCCCCTTGCGGAAAGAAAACAATAGGTGGGAGAATGTTGGGTTTGTGTTATATTCTTTCCACGACTAGTCATGCGTGGGGGGCGATAACCCCCCTTGTACATTGTGCTGGGTGCAATGTATGGGGGGGTCATGGGGGGGCAGTAGGCCCCCTTGTCGAGGTTCGGGGCAGCGCCCCGGGAAAAAAAAATTGGTCCTTATTTTCCGATGTGCAGACCCGCCCATGGTTTTGTGCATGGGTTTGCACATAGTTTTTGGGCATGATGGTTTTCGGCCCCTGCTATTTTGTAGATCCGTTCAAGGGAACTACGGTTATGTTCTAATCCAGGGTTAATGCATTGGGGTTTATGTATGCTTCGGCATGTATATATATGTGTTGTAACACTAAAAGGAATATAATGAAAAATCAAGTTGGTCATCCCAATTTGGGATCCAAGGGAAAATCTCTGTGTTTATCTATTTTATGTTTTATGCTCTCACTATTGTTTGTTTTCTGTTTTAAGATTCGTTTGTAGATAATTTCTATATAGAGTTAAAACCTACACAAGATTACACTCAAGAGTTTAGAAGAAGGGCTCTGTTGTTAGGAATTGATTTGAATAGTCAAGATATCTTGCTAAAATATATAGGTGGTTTACACAATTATCTTATACATACTATCCTTATGTTCAATCCTACTAGTCAAGACGAAGTTTGTGTGCAAGCTACGCATTTAGAGGCTAGAGGGAAACAATATTTTGTTGAGAATATGGATAATGAATTCAAAGGCAAAGGGAGGAAAAGAAATGCAAACTCTAGGAAATAAAAAGGAAAGTTATTTTGTAAAAATTGTTCCAAAATAAGCCACGATGAAGACCATTGCTGGAAACTTCATCCGGAGCTGAAACCGGAGAAATTTGAAAACAAAGATAAGGCCAAAGAAAAGGTCAAAACAATTGCAACTGTTGAACAATACTTAGGGTCTAAATCAGGTGATGAAACTAAAATCATAGCCATGATACTAAAGAACATAAAGGGGAAAGAGATTGTAAAGGAAACAATTCCGAGTTCTAGCACTTTAAACTATCACATAGAAGCCCAAAATGAAAAGAGGAGGATAGAGCTATTTCATATAATGATAATTTAAAAACACACAAAGATAGACATGCTATTTGATAGTGGGTCTCAAGCAAATCTCATCTCATAAGACTTAGTCAAGACGCTGAAACTTGAAACCCTTCCACATCCAAAGCCATATCCACTTGGATGGATTTGCAAGGATGTTAATTTACAAGTCTCAAGAAAGTGCATGTTGCACTTTTCCATAACAACTCATTATGTTGATTTGGTTGAACTGGATGTGGTACTGCTTAACATTATAGGTGTGGTGTTGGGTAGTCCATATTTATATGACAGAAAAGTGATCTTCCATCGCCATGAGAACAAGTACCATTTGTTCAAGGATGGTAAAGATTTTATTGTGAGAGCACATCAAAAGAAGCTAGAATCATCTTTAGTGAATGCAGGGTAGTTGAAAAGGCTTGTCAATGCAAGTCAAAATTTGACATTGTTGATGGTTAAGCAAAATAATTTTGTACATAATCCTTTTCATGTTATTGTTGATGTAAATGATGATATGTTTCAGTCTAAAAGTAGGTTTTCTTTGGAACAAGATGACAAGATGTTGCAGAAAGTGCCTTTGGTTTTGATCGATGCAGAGAACAAAGTGTCGATGCAAGGTGGTGCAAAAATCCAAGAGAGGTTAAAGCATGCAAGAAAAGAGGGCACAAAATTTAGCATGGGTCATTGTTGGTTTCAGAATGGTAGATTGGTATGGTGAGAAAACTTGGTCGAGAATCGACGCAAGTACATAGCTAATTCAGAAAAAATTCGCCATGAGGACAGTTTGCAAGGTGAATCTCAATTTTAGTTTCCTTTGAAGGTAGACCATTGTAGGAGCAGTATGCTTTCTACAAATTATATTTTATGTTCTGCAAATTTCAAAAATTTGCATCATGACTAAGTCAAGTTAGCAACAATCAGTCAGTGGATTCAAGGAAGAATTTGTCTTTTTATGAGAAGCTCAATTTGATGAAGTCAGGAATATTTCAGTGGTTCAAGGTTGGAAGAGTGGAGAATCTGTCTGCTCATCTTCAATTTCTATAAATCAGAGAGCTTTTGGGGTCCAAAAGCTTCCCATTTGGGAGGTGTGATCAGGTGATCAAGTCCAAAGTTGTAAAAATGCTCAAAAATGGAATTTCTCAGAATTAGTTGCAACCTGAACGACCAGATAGACCTCATCGTTATGATTCTGGCACCGCAAATGGTACTCAAATCCGATGTCATATGTGAAAGTTATGCAGGTTTGAAGTTTTCAATATCCTTCAAAAATCTAGTTTGACCAATGTTGACTTTGACTTTGAAAATATTTAAAAAATAATATTCCAAATAATATTCTAGGAATATTCCCCAAAATATTCCATGGCATATTCCATCTGGACGAATGGTTGGAGGAAAAATGGCATCTTCTCATTTGTTAATGGATTGACTGTGTAATTTCGGCCAGTCAGCGGGTGCCAAGTGGCCCCAGGGCATGGAAAGTTTGGCATATTAAAATTTTGTGTGTGGGTAGGATTCGACCCTGGGTCGCCCGCAAGCCCGACCGTCATACCACCGCTGTAGTTGTTAACACATAATGGTTTGAAGTTTTATTTAACATTTAAATAATGTTTGGTTGGCGGTAAAGTGTGCCAGCCCCCACTTCAAAGCCCCGTTCATGCGACCAGGTGCCGTAACCGAGACCTGAAGGCCTGAAAACCCACGAGAGTAATGGTTTATAAAACCATGTCATGTGACAGCACGATAGATAATTTATGTCAACGGTTGGGAAGCAGATAAGTAATCAGTTATCCCAGTCTAAATTATGCATATAGTATTTATTCTCAAACCCAATCTAAATTATTTTCCCTGAGTTGTACTTGTTGTAAGACAAATCGATCTACCTCATTATGCCACCAATTTTGTAGATTGTGATAGCTATACCGTGAGCGCATGACCTAAAACCCGTTGTAGTAAAACTTGAGGTCCCAGCAACATAACCATTTGTTGGCAAGAAAATTTGGATTCAGCTTTACCCAAGGTTTGATCGAGGGCACCAACAAAGAGCTCACGTAGTCTAGCAATTCACTGGCATTTTCACTCCTCCAGAATCGAAGGAGAGTCTAACTTGAGGCGAGATAGAACCATAAATGATTATGAGGTTAGATATGCACACTCATGAGTTGCACAACCATTAACATTCTCATTCTCAATTAACAGACTTAGAACAATTATTCATGAATTAGAAGCAATCATAAAAAAATTTAAAGGGGTGCACACATTCTCAAATTACTACCAGAATTCCCATTTATATTACTGATCAAAATGAGTCTGTTACATCAAACATGACAACATAGCTCACAAAATTCACAAAATTATGGGTGACATCAGAAACAGAGCAACATAATCATAATTTACTTTCCCTACAAGAAATACAGACTCAGCTTATTACATAAAAAACTACAACATCTCCAAAAACTCATGAATACTTTAGCCATGAACAAAAACAATGACCATGGACTCGTTATCTCTTTTTCATTTTATCCTTGTGCTCACGTGATCTGATACCACACTTACTTGATCCTAATTGTCAAGACCTCAATTCAATACCTTGGTTCTTCCTTGATGGTATCAAACTCGATTCCTCATTTCTCGGCACACTCCCTTGTTTTCTGTTGCGCGAGTTCCAAAATGAAACTGTTGTTGTTTTGACTTTTTTGGCACTTTGATTCTGGAAGCTTCAACCAAAACATCCTTCGCCACTGTTTCTATTTCCAAAAACGAACGACCCAACAATATTTTAATCATAAAAATACATCAACTTAATTAATCTAGGATATATCTAGATCTAATGGATTAAAAGGAAACTATTTTTCTAACCTAGAATATAAATTTCTCTTGCACTTCAAGAAATTTTATAAAGAAGATTCAAGGGTTACTATTGATGCCATGGCCTAGGTGGCCTCCCTCTTCATAGCTTTCTAGACCAATATGGGAATGGCCAACTGAAGTCTGAAATTTCCAAGGAAGATCTTATAGAGGTTCTTCACAACTTTAAAAAATGAAAAACCCTAGAACTAGGTGGCTCCAAGTTGAATTATTCATAGTAAGTTTCAACTTCTTGGAAGAGGATTTTCTTAAAGTGGTAGACTCCAAAACACCAAGTCATATCCTGGCCCCATTCAACACCACCTTTATTTCACTTATTCTAAAATTTGATAAACCTTCCTCATATGAGAAGTTTAGACCTATTATTCTATGTAACTCCATCTATAAAATTATCTCCAAGATAATATCCCTCCATCTCAAGGATGTACTCCTTGACCACATTTCCCTTGATAAATTCAATTTTATAAAGTGAATACAAATTCATGAAGTAATTGGACTTGCCCAAGGAGGGTTGCACTTCATTCACATGGGAAATAAAAAATAAATTGTCTACAAATTTGATTTTTCCAAGGATTTTGATAGGATCGGTTGGCTCTACATTTGGCTACTCCTTATTCACCTAGGTTTTGATCACTCCTTTGTAACCTAGGTTTTGAAATATAATAATTCATATTTTTTTTCCTTCCTCATCAATGGCATAGTAACTCCATTCTTCCATGCCAAATGAGATTTGAGGAAAGGCTTTCCTATTTCTACACTCCTCTTCCTTTTGGCTCATAAACGATGCTCCAAATAGGAAAATTGTAAGAGGTATAGTTTTTGGGCCCAATTACTTCATAAATTACCAGTGTGTTTATCCATTCTTTCAAGAAGCTCGTTAAAGATATTCGTAAATATTTTGACAGACATGATTACCAAAACGTGTATAAAAATGTCAATAAGTTTAGAGTGAAACCATACGAATCACTAGAAGATTTTGTTGTTATATTTCTTCATCTTTATTATGAATTTCTTGAAAGAGATGTGGATTGGGATATTTTGGATGAAAAATTTTGGCGATTAGTTTTCATATATCTGAAGAAATTTTAATATGAACTAAATGTTGATAATCAATCCTTCAATGATTCTAGTAATATTCAAATAAAAAATCAACCAGATCTTATCCCCAAATTTATTTTTCTAATTTTTCTAAGTCATGAGAAACCCTGACCCTCAGAGGAAGAAATTGTTACCTCTAATATATCTCATCCTCCTCCAGCTTAATTACCAAATGAAATGATCTCTTGTATCGATATTTAAATTCCTATCGTCAATAACTTAGGTAATGAAGAGATACTGGATCAAAGGGATAAAAGTTTCCCTGCAGTACAACCTGTTGTAATTTCCTCGGAGGTCAGGAAATCTAAAAATAAAATTGGTAAAACACCTCTTCTTGTAGATGAGATTCAAAAAAATATTGTTGAACATGTTCCAAAATCTGTTCATGAATCCCTTCACAGTATGCTCCTGCCTTTATCTACTTGCAATGACCAAGACCTTATTCATAATGACACTAAATGTTTGAATATTTTCAAGGAGCATAATGTGAATGTTGATCCATTGATTCATCGAAATGAAATCATTAGGAATGATCTAAATCTTGAATTTGATTTTATTTGAAGTATTTTTTCTTCAAAGGATTATTTTAATCTTCTATCATTCACATCTCATAACTCCTAGTACCTTGATTCTCTCGATCAATCTGCTACAACAACAATCGACTCAAAGGATCTTGATTCTCATTCCTATTGGGTCAAATAGTGATTAGGTTCAAGGTAGTAATGTATCACATGTAGAGGAACAAATGAATGAAAACATGTCTCATCTCTCTTCCATCTTCCAAATCTCAATATGTCAAGACAATTGTTTCCCTTCTCAAGTTATTCAATATAACACTTGGTTAATATTTCTCCACTCATGGTCAATGGAGAATCTTGTGTTCTCAATAATTAGTCAAGTGGAATCAAAGCATTTAATCAAACTGAAGGCTTTATAAATCGTCATCTTGTTGGAAATGACCTCATTGATATATTTGATGATGAAGTCCCATGTACATTTGTTGATCTCCTCACTACTTGAGAAAATTTTGATTTTCAAAATCTATATCTGGAATCAGATATGATTATCGAATAATTTCTTATGGTGGTCTAGGCTTCTTCTTCTTCAACATAATGCTTCAGTCTCACGTGATGAAGAAGAAAAAAACGAAATTATTTCCCATTTCTCTTGTAGTTTTCAATAATCAACATTGGAAGAAGTTACCTCTTTAGTTTAGGTCATTCATGAAATCCCTTCAATTGTAAAACTTCATTTATGATACTGGAGGAATATTATGTCTTGAATAATCTATTTAGTGATACTGAAAAATCTGATCAATTCAATGATTCTGACAACAACTATCCAATTAATAATGATCTTGTTGATATGGATGGTGACAACTATATACATACAATTTTTGATCTAACCAAACCCTTGAAATTTGATCATCCAACATTCAAAGGTTTAGGGACTTATCAGGAAAGTGAGGCACTTCAGCCCTTGCTAATGGTTATTTCAGGTTATCATGGTTTTGATAAGATCCCTGAACTAATTCATATTAGGGTACATTCATGTGATTCTCTTATTAGCCCATTCCTCAACCTAATGCGAATGTGCATGTTACTTTAAGGAAACCTTGTAATATTCCTTCATCTTGGTCTCACTATTCCTTGTATCATAACGAGTTTTCTGAATTTGTTATACCAATAGTCACTTTTAATCTCATAGATTCCCATGTTGTTGGCCTAGTTTGTAATCAAATACAAGGTAATGATATTTTATATTATGAGGAAGAAATCAATAGATTATTAGCCCATATTTCTTTTGTTTCCTAATAATATGCATGTGAAAATGAATACTTTACCATCCAAACTTTCCATGAAATTTGTCCATCTGATTCATCTCCATTTTTGAGAAATGAAGAATCTTGTGTTTTGAATGACCGATCTGATCAAAATAATAGCTTCAATAGTTGTCATCCAATTAATCATTATCCCACCAGTACATTTGATGATAATTATTTGTTTTCATTTGATTATTTCACTGAGAAAATAAAATTTGACAATTCGCCATCTAAAGGTTTAGATACTTGTTAGGAAGTTGAGGCACTCCAGCTCTCGTTGATGGTTATGTCAGGTTCTCACGGTCTTGAAAAGATTTCTAAACAAAATCAGATTATGTTTCCCTCACAAGATTTTATCCATAGCTTGAATGTGTCAAATGAACACCCATATTTGCAAACTTTTCAAAGTTTTCGAGCTAATTATTTCGAATATCATGCTCGAATTGTTGATTGGTTGGAATATTCCTATATAGCTAGATCTTCTGCTAATAAGAGGCCTATATTTTCTCTTTTGTTTGCTATGAATGAAAATGTAAATGAATGTATAAATGTGAGACGATTTCAGGGTTCTTATGTTCATCATTTCGTCAATCGAGATAGATTTGCAGCTTGGTTATAGTAAGCTCTTATGGCACACTTACCCGCCAATAGGTGAGACCTCCTATCTCTTGTGAAAACTATATAGGTAAATATTCTTACATTTGCACATTGTTTTGTATGGGTTTTAATTTCTAATATCTACGTGTTTGCAAGCGAAGAACAAGTCATATGGCTTCATTGGAAATCATATTTCACATGAGCTCGATCTTTTTTTTCTTAAATTATATTAGGGTTTAGGTTTAGTTGTAGTCCATTTGCTTATTAGAATAGGTGTGATTTTTCCGCATGTAGTTAATTACAATGATTTTTTCTGCTCTCATTGTTTTCTTGTTCATTTCTTTGCATTTCATTATAATTAAGAATAGATTGCATATCTCTTAGTTGCATTTAGTTTTCTTTCATGCATAAACCTTTAATTCTCCTCCAATTTTCTTTTCCTTTATTGCATTTAGCATCATCTCTTTTTATTTCATTGTATTGCATGGCATCTTTAGTTCACATATAGCATTATCCCTTCCATAGATTTTACATTCCAGGTAGCTTTTTTTTGTTTCATGGAATTATGCATTCAACTTTACTCTCCCTACATTACGTTTAGCCTTATCTCCTTTACATTGCTGAGATAATTTCATCCCGCATTCATTTCCTTCCATTGTGCATTTTCCTTTCATTTAAGCTCTATTATCTACATGTCGTAAAGAGCTTCCATTGTCTACTTACTTTCCTTGTCCATAATGTTGAAACCTCAAATCAATGGTTGTGTGTGGTTGTGGTAGTCACTCCAAGATGAAACCTCTTGTTGAACCTTCTATTGAAACCTTGTCCCGGATATCTATACATCATTCTATTCTATTAAAAATGAAAATATGAATTTATACTTGTGGGGAACTCTAATCAGTTCATAACGCCTATATCCATAACCTGAAGTTTGTTTCCGATTTGGTCCTAATTTTTTACTATGTGTTTTCATTGTCCACTTGTCAGTTGGAGATATGATGTGGAAGCATGACATGAGAGAAAACCTAAATTAGAAAATATTTTACTTTCTGTTAACAAGATACCACCTCTCTTTCCCATAAAATAGGTTGGGATCCATTTTCCGCCTTGGCGCAATGAACACCTTAATAAATTTTCCCATGTGCATGTAAAAGAAAAAACTAATTAAATAAGGGGTAAATGAATAAGAAAGGCTTCCTTGCACAGAGAGGTTCTGCAAGAAACTTCGGGGCACTAAACAAGCCTACTGGTAGTAGAGCAACACAAAAAAATCACTTTAAAATTATGAATATAATAAGCCCTCTGTCATGTTCTATGTATCATTGCCAAAGGCTGACATATGTGAGATATTGATGTGGTGTTTAAAGAGTAACAAGACTTAGCTGTGGAGATAGATGAATGGAATATTTATAAATGGTCAAGTAACTCAAGTGGTACCCATGGTATTTAATGGAATACTTCCTTCCATTTATTTTAAAAATCAATCTATTGAAGGGACAAAGGTAGAGATGTTGGATTTTACTAGTGGGTTAGCCATTTGTTGTAGATGCTACAATAACAGCAAAATTTTAGCTTTATACCCAAATTTTGGTTCCCCCTCTAATTTTCAAGGTTTAACAAGTGTGTTTATGTTTTGAAAGGTCAAATTTCCTTAATTGAACTAGATGCCATCAAACCCTATGGTTGATCATGATTTCACATGCACATTGCCTATGCCCACCATTACTTCACCTTGGTTCTCATTATCTAATTTCATCTTAAAGCTTTATTTTTCATGATAATTTCATGGCTTCTTCAATCACACAATTGCATCATCATGTTAGGAACTACATTGCATATCAATGTCATTCTGAATCATATGTTTGATTTATGGATTGGTTTGAGGAAAAAGTTGGTTTATACATTCAAGATTGAATCTTCGAAATGCACATATTGTGTTGCACATTGTTCTTTCAAGGAAGCCATTTGAAGCATCCTTATCATGTGTATTTGTATAATATCTTAAAAGGTCTCTTTAGGAGTTTTACAAATGCAGTTAGTTGAAACTAGGTCACTCAAATAGTTTCAAAGTTCAACATTCAAGGTCGTTGCTTTTGGCTAAAGCTTCTGTTGCAAGGATGTAATGTAAGAATGTTGTAGAAAGGCATATGGAAATACATGCTATGAATATTATTTTGGAAATTACTGGCGATGAAGGATTGAATTTTCTGATAGCACCAAGTGAATAACTTCCTAAAGTTTCCTAAGCTCCCTTTCTTATCAAAACACTCCTTGTAATCTACATTAACAAATCACAATCGTTGTTTGTAAGCCTAACACACTTTAATTTACCAGTGTACTCACATTTTTCAGTTGTAGTCTTGACTTTGAAGCCTATCACATTCCTTTGCACCCAATCACATCTCGAAGTGAAAGTAAGCCACAAATGTGGAGAAAGTTATATAAGGGGTTCGACCCAAAAAACTTCATTTCACCATTTCATTTTACTGTTCAAAGCTTCGTGCACCTTTCTTCCATAGAGATACCTTCTCCTCCTGTGAATTGTGATTGCACCAACATCAAGACTAGGTAGGCTTAATTCCCTTTGTGGTTCAAATTTATGATTTGCATCTTATCTCTTGATTTTTGTAATTTTGTCATTATATGTCTTTTTGTATTTTACAACCCTTTGTATTCTCCTCAATGGTTTATATATATATATATAATGGGTTTTGCATTTTAATGATATATTTGGGCAACCTTGACCCAAACCCTTATTATACTTAGTCATTTTCCAGATTCCTCATTCACCTACGAGTCCCAACCACAATTTTCCTTAGTCTAAATTTTCTCAGGTCTGTACCTCATCACACTCGTGAAAAGTAGGGCCTTAGCATTTATTGGCTATCACCATGAACTTTGATTGTGCCTAACACCTTACTCTATCCCTTTGTAGCACATTGGCACAATTTAGATTCCTAACCTTATATCCTTGTCACTAAAAAGTGTGAGTGCACCAACATTTAATGTCTCCTTTTGTGTGTTGCACTAGCGTATGCTAGAATTATAGCCTTGTAGCCCCTTACCTCTACCAAATATGATTGTGATTAGCCTTATGTCACTATCCTTAATTGTTTCTCTTGTGCATCTTAGTGATATAGCTCAATTACTCTATGTTTTGGAATCCCAACTGTGACCTTTACATGCTCCTAGTCTATGGTTCGTGTCTTAACGCATCTCAATCTCCTAGTCTAGATCCTTATAGCGCTATCAATACCAACTCTGATAAGTGCTTAATATTCTATCCCAAATCTCACACCTGCACATCCTAGTGGTATAACCTAACTTCTCTGTCTTTGCAAATATTTATTGCACTTTACGCATTATTATGTTCCTTGTTGGCATGATAACGCATCTTAAGCCCCTCATCCTTTGTTGATCCCTCTAGTTAAAAAAATCTTGATCGCGCCACGCCTAAGTATAGCACTGAAAAGTGTGATTATGACTCTGAACACACTATGTTTTTATAGTCAAAATATATGAACAAAATAGGAGCACAAAATGGATATTAGTAAGGATGACTAAGTGATGGGAAAACCTGAGAAGATCACCATGAAAAATGACGAAGGAAGATTGATCCAAGAAAAAATTGACAGGATGGTGAGAGTGGCATAAGATTACATTGAAGAATAAGAAAAAATGAAATTGATGGATCAAATTTGGTATAAAAATGAAATAAGAATTTTGGGGATGTGAACTCTTACTGACCTCTCAACACTTATTATATTGATCAGTTTTCTTTATGATAATGGTTTATTATTTTATTATAGTGAAATTTGTTCACCTTGCATCCTAATTATTGGTTGTATGTTTCAAGATTAGAGTTGCGGGAAATGGTTGGTCACTTACATATAAACATTGCATGGATGCATGATCTCAATCGGTGGCAACTGATGGATAGTCAACATAGCATCAAGGTGACCCTAGTGTGTGATGAAGACATCAACAAGTTTCTTAAAGTCCAATATATTTCCTACAAGTTTCTACATCAAAGCTCGTCGCATTTCATATCATTATATTGTAGATATATTATCTTGTCATAAAATGACAAATATTAAAATATTTGAAAATATCAATAAGAACATTAAAGGTCATGAGGAATTCAAAAGGGTCCTAGAGAAAATGAAGAGTTAAATGGAAGTCAAAAGGTCATGAGGGAAGTCCAAGAGTCATAGGGGGAGATGAAAGGTCACCCCCCACTTCTATAAATGTACCCTCATGCCTCATTCAAAAGGACTTCTAGCACTTGAGCTCTGCTAACATTTAGATAGTTGTTTGTGCTTAGGGAGCTAAGAAAATTATGCTCTTGGTAGATTTTAGGCTGAGTTGTGAGGAACCTAAGGTTTGATATTAGAGATTATATGAGCTACCTACATTCCACTACTAGATTTTTATGGACCTGCTCGACATGTACTTGAATTTGCAACATTGTTAATGATAATTTATTCACTTTTTTCATTGATTCCCTTGCATCTTTATGGTATTTGTAATGGTTATCTAATACTTTTACTATGGATGCATGTGTGCTTATATATTGGGTATATGTTGATGAACTATTTCGTGGCTTATGTATTATATGTTTTCTTTGAATCTTTTCTTCATCATTTCACGTTATACTATTAATTTATTGTTAACTAATTTGCATTAAAAGTCTAGTACTTTCTCATTTGTGTATATCTTAGATGGTTTTAGCTAACTAAATCCTTCTTGAGATATACTCCTTGTTATTTTGTTGTTATATTCTTGTATTATGTTTTTCAAGTTATCAATTGTAGGTTGATCTTGTCCCCATTTTCTGATATTTCACACACGCTTTCACTCTAACACCTTTGCATTTCACAACCATGAGAAAACACTTATGGTGGAAGTTGAGCCCAAAAACAAGATGGGGCTCCTATCCCAAACAATGGGAGGTTTAATTGGGATTTCACACCGGGGAGTCCCCATACTATTCGTAGAACTTCCTAGAACGTCAACAGAACCCAAACCAAGATGACCTCTAGTTCCTTTAACCTGATGTCAAAATCCACTCCCCACTTTCTTAGGTAGAGAGCTTGTGAGTCTCAGTGTAAGCAATACTAGAAGCGTTTTTGGGCATCTTTGTGAGAAGTTTTAATCCACACCATCAACCCTTAGGAAATAATCATATCATATAACGTAGGAAATAACGCAGGATACCTAAGACATTTTTGCCTGCCCATTTTTTAAGTACAACCATAGTCATCTTTTTTCCTGAAAAATGTCTAACAAGGAAACATCCTCTACCTTTCGAATGTCTTGCAGCTTGATACCTTCATCAATAGCAAGACTTGGTTCATCTACCTTTTGCTTGATACATTTCTTGTGCTTCTAGATCAATTTCGTGATACCTGGTCTTGTGCGTGCAGATGCCAAGAATGTGGTTTGGGTTGAGTTACCATCGCTCATCATCTCATAAGTTAGGATATATTTGAGAAAACATTCCAACAATAAGACAAAAGATGAGTCCATATGAAGTTAGTCTGCAGTGAACAAAGAGGGCTTCCAAAAGAAGTGTGATGAAGAGAGTTCCTCCCTTGGACTGGGATTAATGCCTTCACTTGCATCTTTGGATTAATAGATGATAGCATGATGATCTATATTGATCCCACTATGAGGAAATTTAGAACAAGAATTGCTCCTATCCTCATGTACGTATTTTTGTATACTCCTAGATGATCTAATAACATTTTCTTACAAGGCTCCTAGATTTTCTGCTAGACCCTATAGATTCAATAATGCAACTGTGTGAAGAGATGTGAGGAGTTAGTGGTGAGATTTTTTGGTAATCAAATTTACATATCCATAAGTGGATCTTTAGAGTAGTCGACCTAATCCTCTAATCCTATTTCATAACTTCTTGTCAAAGTTTTGAGTTATCATATGCAATGTGAATGTTTGAAGTGAGAAGCATATCCTACCTTAAACTTACATGAGGAAAGTGAGAAGAGAAACCCTAGGCAAACCCTATGCCCAAGGGCCTAGGGAAGCCCTAGCCCACGACTGGTTAACGCTCAACCATTGTATCATCACTTATAAAACGTTTCTTATTAAATACAATTTAAAATAAATAAATCTAGATACTTCTATACAACCAAAATATTATTGGTTACTTCTTCGTATGTAAGATTGCATGCCATAAATACATTTATTCAAAGGGTTGGAATGATTCTTGGCATAAACCCATTATATGGTTGTGGAAGAAAACAATACATCATAATATATGTGAGTTAGTGTGTGACATTTAAACACGTGAGACATGCATGTGGCCTTTAAGACTGAGATGTTGCTATGTAATTTAGAAAATTTGAAGTAGTTAAAAAGAAGAAATCAATAAAGTCTCTACGAACTCATTTTCTTTTACACCAAAGATATGTTGGAACATTTGCCACTTAATGGCCATTGATTCGCGTTTCATAGATACATATATTAACATCCGTGTATCCATAAGACATGAGACACGTTCTATTTCATCTAATTCCATTTCACTTGTTCCCTTGAACATGACTATATTGATAACATTAAGGACCACTCCATCTCCTCAGTGAGCGGATCTAATTCTCAATGATTTATTACAGAGCAAATTCCAGTGATGATACCAATAAGCAAATGGAGAAGAATGTGCATAAAGGAAAAACATTCATGTCTAGGATATCAGATGTAAATGTTACAAAAAAAAAAAAAAAAAATGCACAATCACATCCAGCGCACATGTTATTTTACAATCATCTTGTCTATACAAATTTATAATGTAAAATTCATTTATCACTATATTATATAATTCAATGAAATGTATTACTATATAGGATATACATTTTTATCATAATACATATTTTATATGTAATATAGCAGTAATATTCTTTAAAAGAAATACAATTTAGGACCATGAATATTACATGTTAATAACCATATATAGGATTATTGGTGGCAATCTCATTTCATTGATCGAGATTATTGGTTGCAATATCATTTCACTGATCAAGAATTATAAGATATTTTATAGGATTCTTAATAGTTATAAGAAGGTTTTAACTTTATTTGTAAGCTTATTTGGTAATTATAATTTAATATTTTAGTGTTTAATCGGTTATGTTTGAAATTTTGTTGATTAATTGAAATATGCTTACTTCATAGAATGATTTTAACTAAATTGTAATTATTAGATTTAATTTATGTTAAACATACATTTTTATGTGATTTAATTTGGAAGCATTGATATTTTAGTTATATTTGTTGGGTGTATGTTATATTTTTTGTGATACTACTTCCATCATTGTATATCATGTCAGGCATAATAGGGAGGTCAAAACGAGGGTTGTGGAGAGTGGGGTGGAGGGGAGAGAGTTGGAGGGTTGCAAAATCCCCCTATGCATGGATTTGGGGGCTAGAACCCTCCCCCGTTTTCTCTAGAAACCTTTTTCTCATTATGAATTTCAACTATGATAATCTGCATTCGAAAATTAATTGGTTGGTTTTTTTGCGTCCATTTTTTTGGCGGTTTTCATCACAAAGTTTTCATTTTTAATGGTTTTGTGGTGCATGGTGGTTCAAGCCATGGTTTTGTAATTTAAATTGAGGAAATACATATGTATCAAAATATAGGGTAAATGGATTGGTAGTTTATGGATTCCATGGGATATACATAGTGTATTGTAATATTGTAAAGAAGGAATATACTAAAACATCATTTTGCTTTCCTTTGTTTTGGGTTTCTGGGGTAAAATCTCTATGTTAGTATGTGTGTGTGTTGCATTGCATCTATTTTTTTACTGAGAATATATTTTTGGCAACTAATTGTATAGGTTTAAAACCTACATTCGGTATCTAAGCAGTTTTGTCTTCAAGAGGACGCTTTTGTGGCCATGGGGTTTGGCTCAAGTTGTTGTTGACCCTTTTATAGTGGGATATCTAAGGAATCAATTATTTTGGTGAAAGGAAATTGTGAGAATTTCAAAAATAAATATTGAAAAAATAAATGGGTAGAGTTTTCTAAGTTGTGGAAGCTTAAAATGGAAGATTTATTGGAGGATAAATATTAGTGGATCACTGTGGATCTGAGTTCTAAACTAATGGGGGCATTGACAAAAGACTATACCAAGTTGGATTGAAAGGAAAATAGATCAATATGATTGTGTCTTTGGGGTTTAATATTACTTAATGTTTCACGAGAAGCTACAACAAAGGCGTTGTGGAACAAGTTAGGTAATTTTTATCAATCTAAGTCCATGGTGAACAAATTGTTTGCATGGAAAAGGTTGTATAACTTGAGGATAAAAGATAGGGACTCAGTGGGAGGGCATTTGAATTCCTTCAATATTGTGGTAATTTAGCTACTATCTATTGATATTAATATTTCATATGAAAATAAGTGTATTAATTTGTTGTGTTTTCTACTAGACTTGTGGGATAGTCTAGTTGTTGCCATAGGTAGTAATGCAACTACTTTATGTTTCAATGAAATAGCCTCATCCTTTTTATCGAAGGATATGAGACAAAAAACCATATAAAATCAGAAAACATATGCCTTCTTTGGAATAGGATTCTCCAAGAATGTAAATATAAATAAATCCTCCAATGTGAGATCTAAATCTAGAGGAATATCTAAATCTCCAGGAAAATTTGTAAAGCATTGTGGAAAAGAAGGACATTACAAGAAATATTGTAGATGCAAAGTTACTTAGAAAGGGAAGGGATTTGATGATGCTCCTTTCTTCAAATGAAGGAGGGGATGTTGACTTGGCTTCTTCAAGTACACATGTAGATTATGAGGCATAGCTAATCGACTCAAGTGCATCCTTTCATATGACTCCTCATAGGGAGTGGTTTTACGAGTATGAAATATATGATGATGGTGATGCTTCCCTAGGAGATGACTCAACAAACATAATCATAGGACGAGGAAAATTCAGTTGAATATCATCAATGGAAGGATTATAACATCCCCTAATGATTTTCACATCCCAATATTGGCCAAAATTTTGATCTCTATAAGAAATATGAGTGATGCAGGTGTAAAAATAGAATTTGAAAAATATACTTTTAGGATGGTATAAGGAACAATGGTATTGTCGAGGGGAGTTTCGATTAAAACTTTATATAAGTTACTCGGAAGCAATGTTAGTGATAGATGCAACAATTATATTATTCCTAAGAGTGGAAATGAAGAAGGATAAAATCCTATAGTCTTTAGAGAAAGGGCTATGTTGTGGAATCAAAGATAGTGACATTTCAGAGAAAAGAGCCTTTGAGTTTTAAATTGTAATGGTATGGTAGAAGGTATGATTAGTTTCTCTATAGATTTTGATTTATGTGAACATTATTTATATGTGAAGAAGAATTAGGTAAGATTTTCCTTTGGTGCTACAAGGGAAAGGGGGGATATTACTATTGGTACATAATGATGTTTTTGGACCTGTGTCGATTCCATCACTAAGTAAATTAGTGTACTATGTCTCATTTATAAATGGATCCTCAAGGAATTACACATGGATTTATTTCCTTAGGAAGAAATCTAAAGTCTTTGAAAATTTCAAAGAGTTTAAGACTCTCATGGAAAATTAGTTAGAGAAGAAAATTAAAGCGTTGAGGATAGATAATGGTAGATAATCCTATGGGAATGAATTCAAATAATTCTATAATAAATTTAGTATAGCAAGGCATAATACTACCCCATACACACCTTAGCACAATTGAGTTGTAGAGACTGGATGAATAAAACATTGATAAAGAAAGAAACAAGCATTCTTAGTGGTGTGATATTAGGATCGGAATTCTAGGTAGAGGAAGTGGACATTGCATGTTACCTAATATATAGATCGCCCTCATCACTTGATCTGAAAATTGCAGAAGAATATCGTTCTCTGACACTTGGCAAGTTTAAAAATGGGTCTTTAAAACAATATGTTAATTTGGTGTTCCTTCAAGCACGATTTAGCTCACATGTGTAAGTCAACCATAAGTAACATAAAACAAATAATCACCTTAACATCCGGAATGACAACACCAAGATTGATGACAGAGTCCACCCGTCTTAGGCTTTCGAGCCATGCTCAAAAGGTTAGGCCGCTCATATTTCAGTATTTTAAAAAGAGGTACATCAATTTGTTGTTTACAATTGCGGCTATTTCCTTTGCAATGAAATGTTCTCCTACAGAGAACTCTCACAATATACTTGAAAATCTGCAATCAACGTCATCTATAGCAAAAACATAGAGTCTCCTACAAGGACTCTAAACCTCAACTGAAATTGAGAAATTAGGCATCAACAATACATAATTCAATTACATGTCTCAACTTTACTTGGAGAGACATCAATTCATGTGTTGACTTCTGAAGAATTTGTTGCTGATACTATCAACAAGTTCTTCCGATGAGTCCAGAGCACACCAAAACCCTTGTTTCGGTTCTTCAAGTGCTCAATTCAGTCTCTGGATGACTTCGGAACGCCAATTAAAAAATGAGATTATAACATCGCTCACTCCAACAAATTTGAGTTATGCTCCTCACAACTTTCTTCTCGTTCCAACGGCACAATTGGCTCAACATCTTCTAGCTCACAAAGCTAGTCTTCAATACCACTATGGGCTTCGCTTGCCTCTGACTTCGAATGGCTTCGCCTCTCACTTCGAAAGGCTTCGCCTCTGACTTCAAATGGCTTTGCCTTTGACTTCAAAAGGCTTCGAAAGTCTTTGAATGGCCTTGGAATGGATTGTTCTCTCTTTGGTTCATAGACCACCTTTTATAAGGTTTTCCAAATTCTATGTTTTGAACTTGGCTTAACAATATTGCAATTATTAACAATATGTTACAACAATATTACAATTTTGGGCTATTCAAATTGTATCGAAATAGAAACCATATCATATGGTTAAAATTTAACATATATGTTGTCAACATATTGGACCGATAGTATTAAACCATATCAAAAAATATTGAACCATATCTAAAATTATCATATGGTTGTAACAACCATAACTTCGCGCATATTAACATAGGAAATGGTTATATATTTATTTTAACAATTGAAATGGGCACATATACATTTCCACCATATTGGAACAGTGGCATAACGATACGTCACACTTTTCACCATTTGACATGTGGTATATTCGTTGTAACGATACAACCCCCGCACCGACATGTTTATCCGTGGCTTCTGTATCTGCTGACTATTCAACAACTCTGTCAACTAAAGTCCGATGGTGTGTGGCATGACTCGTGGCTACCTTCTCTCCAGCGGAGGTAACCTAGGCCGTGGAATGTGAGCGGATATTCCCTGGTGGTCTCGTGACATAACTATTTTACATTCCACGGTGATGAAATGTGGCAAAACCCCTGACGGCATATCACTATGTGTGGCTTAACTGTATACCATATTCCACGCCAACTCTTGTGTTGACATGGTGATTGTGGCATATGCAATACCGCATATAGTTACAACTATATCCCGACAGTTTCGAAGCAGTGGTGGCATCTCCGTGGCAAGTGAATTGGCGGCAACCCCAGCGGTTATGTAGCAATGCTCAGTGGTTCTGCTCCATAACGTTGCAATACATTTATCATATGGTATATAATGTTTAACCAAAGTAATGACTCCACCTTCATTGGTACATGGCATAACCATATATTATGGCTCAAATTCCCCGTGCCATATGTTAACAATTACAACCAAATTCTTGGCTTAGGTTATGAAGCCAACCTTTTATACCACATAGACCATACATAATTCCTTGCCACCATTTTAATTCAAACGAAGTCATGTTACAACGGTTTGGATTTGAGTTTTTTGATTCTAGGTCATGAGGTTGAATCTCTGAAGGTCCTGCACTCATAACAAATTTTTAGCATGCCATGAGGAGGCCACATCGCAGCGAATCATTAGCCCATGTGGCGCTCCATTATTGTTCAATTAAAATAAACCAACCAATCATAAACACCAAAATTAGATAAACCAAAAGGAGCCACTTGGAGGAATCTGAGTGTGCCATGTGTCAACTGGAACCATGACTAATAGAACCATGAGTTGAATTTTGAATTTTAACCTATTTGGAGGAAAACTTCAAAACAAATTTTCATCCTCATACGGAGGCCATTTTCGAAACCGGATATACCACCAAAATCACTATGATGAGCTCTTCGTCTTGGCACTAATTTTGTGAATATCTGAGACAGCAAAATTCTAAGCATGTCGAGAATAGTTTCTATCTATGACCCTCTTGGTCTTCAAACATTACATAGAAAAATACGTCTAGACTCGATGCAGATCCATCTTGGATCATACCTCCCAACAGAAGGAATTTTGGACCTCCAAATTTTTATTACAATCTTGAATTTATTACATTCAAGCATCAATATAAAAACCATCTAGACCCTATTACAAACTCAAATAGGCCTATTGATGCGATGACAATTCATAGACACACAATTACACATACGACATAAAATCTTCCTAGTTCTAAGTAGGAGACTCTTCTGGAGACTTACATTCTTCTTCTCCAACTTTTGTCACTTCCTCTTGCTTTGATTGTGTTGGTGTCAAATCATGTAGTAGCATCAGACATGTGTTGTTTGAATGTCCTCACAGCTTACATTGAGGACAAACTCTTTCACCTAATTTTGTATTGGTCGTATTTTTTCTGGATCTTTCCGAACTTTTTTTTTAATGATGTTGAGTCTTTGTCTTACTGAAACAAAGTCTTTCTGGGATGTTTCTTCACTTGTAGTGTTGCGTCATTCTTCTACGGACTGCTCCTTGTCGCACGCACCTTTTTGTTGTAAACCTTATGCTTCCATCATTCCTTTACACAATGTGCATTATTCCCACATAAAGTACATGGATATGTCAATTTAATAAATTGTATCATAAAATTTTGATTGAGCGACTCACTTTTTGAATCACTGCTAGAATGATTCGTTTATTTACCTTTTTGGTCCTGCAGATTCTTCGACATTATCTCGGGATGTAAGGACCACCATCAATCTGCTATGTGACCTCTCTTTCTGCAGTAGTCACATGTTTATTATTCATATCCCAAATCTTCGTATTTAGGCCTTTCCTGCACTGAGATTGGTTGGAGTCTGCCTTGGCCATGCTTGTTGAGGCCTTATCCTTGATGATAGTGCATATTTTTCATCAGCCTCATAACCATTCCTTTGGTATACTTCTTGAACATTCCAATCTCATGTTCGATGGAATCCTCATCCTTCTCTGATTCCAAATCATTTCCTCGTGATGCTTGTACATAAGGAAATTCCTCTGAAGGTGAGGAAAACGTACCAAAGGCTTATTCCACCGATTGTTCCTTTGGATTGGTAGATAGAGATGAAATTTCTTCATCTTCGTGATGAAGTGGCGACCCATCATTGACTCCTATAGTGGATGGAACTCGAATGGAAGGACTGCTTCTCTTTCGATGCTTCTGCAAGGCTTCGGTCTTCACCCGCATTCTTTGCTCATCTTCCTGCAATGCTTGAACCATGCATCGCAATGAAGCATTCTCTTGTTGATATTTCTTATTTAACTCTTCTAGTTCTTTCAATTGAATATGCTTCGTGCTTTTACCCATTCTTGCACTTTGGTGAAAACATGCTCTGTTAGATCTGAAAATTGCAGAAAAAGATCGTTCTCTAACACTTGGAAAGATTAAAAATGGGTCTTTAAAACAATATGTTAATTTGGTGTTCCTTAAATCACGATTTATTTCACATGTGTAAGTTAACCATAAGTAACATAACACAAATAATCATGCAAACATCAGGAAAAACAACACCAAGATTGATGATGGAGTTCACCCCTCTTGGGCTATGTCTTTGGGCCCTGCTCAAAAGGTTAGACCACTCATATTTCAGTATTTTAAAAAGGGGTACATTAATTTTTTGTTTACAATTACAGTTATTTCAGTTGCAAGGAAATGATCTCCTACAAAGAACTCTCACAATATACTTCAAAATCTACAATCAACATCTTCTACATCATAAACATAGAGTCTCCTACAAGGACTCTAAAACTCAACTGAAATTGAGCAATCAGGCATCAACAATACATCATTCAATTACCTATCTCAAATTGACTTGGAGATACATTTTCATGTGTTGACTTCTAAATAATTCGTTGCTTCTACTATCGAACAGGTTCTCCTGATGAGTCCGGAGCGCACCAAAACCCCTGTTTCGGTTCTTCAAGCACCCAATTCGGTCTATTGATGACTTTGGAACGCCAATTACAAAATGATCTTATAACATGGCTCACTCCATAAACTTTGATTTGTGCTCCTCACAACTCCCTTATTGTTCTGATGGTGCAATTGGCTCAACAGCTTCTAGCTCACAAATCTAGTCTTTAATACCACTCTGGGCTTCACTTGCCTCTAACTTCAAATGGCTTCACCTCTGACTTCGAATGGCTTCGCCTCTGACTTCAAATGGCTTCACCTTTGACTTTGAAAGGCTTCAAAATTCTTTAAATGGCCTTGGAATGGATTTTTATCTCTTTGGTTCACAGACCACCCTTTAAAAGATTTTTCAAATTCTAATTTTGGAGCTTGGCTTAACAATATTGCAATTATTAGCAATATGTTATAACAATATTACAATTTTGGGCTATTCGAATTAAATCGAAATAGCAACCATATCATATGGTTAAAATTTAACATATATGTTGTCAACATATTGGACCAACGATATTAAACCATATCCAAAATTATCATATGGTTGCAACAACCATAACTCCGTGCATATTAACATAGTAAATGGTTATGTGTTTGTTTTAATAATTGAAATGGGAACATATATGTTTCCACCATATTGGACCAATGGCATAATGATACATCACACTCCGCGCCATTTGACATGTGGTATATTCGTTGTAACGATACAACCCCTGCGCCAACGTGTTTATCCGTGGCTCCCATGTCTACTGGCTGGTTAAAAACTCTATTAACCGAATTCCGACGGTGTGTGGCATGACCCGTGGCTACCTTCTCTCCAGCGGAGGTAACTTGGACCATGGCATGTGAGCAGATATTCCTTGGCGGTCTCATGACATAACTGTTTTACATTCCGTGGTGATGTAACGTGGCGAAACCCCCGACTTCATATCACTATATGTGGCTTAACTGCATACCATATTTCGCACCAACTCCTGTGCTAACGTGGTTACCATGGCATATGCAATACCACATATAGTTACAACTATATCCCTATAGTTTCGAAGCAGTTGTGACATCTCCGTGGTAAGTGATCTGGCAGAAATCCCGACGGTTATGTAACAATGCTCAGAGGTTTCGCTCCATAACGCTGCAATAAATTTATCATATGATATATAATGTTTTAACCAAATTAATGACTCTGCCTTCATTAGTACATGGTGTGACTATATATTATGGTTTGAATTCCCCGTGCCATATGTTAACAATTACAACCAAATTCTTGGCTTAGGTTGCGAAGCCAACCTTTTATACCACATATACCATACATAATTCCTTGCCACCATTGTAATTCAAATGAAGTTGTGGTACAACTGCTTGGATTGGATTTTTTTGATGTTAGGTCACGAGGTCGAATCTCTAAAGGCCCTACACTCATAAAATAAATTTAGCATGCCATGAAGAGGCCACGTGGCATCCAATCATTGGCCCACATGGTGCTCCATTATTAGTAAATTAAAATAAACGTACCAATCATAAACACCAAAAATCGATAAACCAGAAGGAGCCACTTGGCGGAATCTAAGCATGCCATGTGTCAGCTAAAACCATGACCAGTGGAACCATGAGTTGACTTTTGACTTTAACTTGTGTGGAGGAAAACTTCAAAACACATTTTCTTCCTCATACGGAGGCAATTTTTGAAACCAGATATACCACTAGAATCAGTGCAATGAGCTCTTCATCTTGGCATTGATTTCGCGAATATCTGAGATGGTAAAATTTTGAGCATGTAGAAAACAGTTCCTATCTACGACCATCTTGGTCTTCAAACATTACAGAGAAAAATACGACTAGACTCGATACAGATCCATCCTAGATCATACCTCCCAACAAAAGGACTTTTGGATCTCCAAAATTTTATTACAATCATGAATTTATTACATTCAAGCATCATTATAAAAACTATCTAGACCCTATTATATACTCAAATAGCCCTACTGATGCAACGACAATTCATAGACACACAATTACACATATGGCATGAAATCTGCCCAATTCCAAGTAGGAGACTTTTCAGGAGACCTACATTTTTCTTCTCCAGATTTTTTCACTTCCTCTTGCTTTGATTGTGTTGGTGTCAACTCATGTGGTAGCATCAAACATGTTCTCTTTGAATGTCCTCTTAGCTTACATTGAGGACAAACTCTTTCTCCTGAATTTGTATTGGTCGTCTTTTTTCTGGATCTTTCCTAACTTTTTTTTTTATGATTCTGATTCTTTGTCTAACTGAAACAATATCTTTCTAGGACGTTTCTTCACTTGTAGCATTGTTTCATTCTTCCGTAGACTGCTCCTTGTAGCACGCACCTTTTTTTTGTAAACCTTCTTCTTCCATCATTCCTCTGCATAATGTGTGTCACTCCCACATAAATTACATGGATATATCCTTTTAATAACTTGCATCATAAAATTTTGATTGAGTGACTCACCTTCTGAATCACTGCTAGAATAATTTGTTTGTTTACCTTTGCAGTCCTGTAGCTTCTTCGGTATTAGCTCAGGATGTAAGGACCAACATCAATCTGCTATGTGACCTCTATTTCCACAGAAGTCACATGTTTATTGGTCATATCTCAATCGTTCGTGTTTAGGTCTTTCATGCACTGAGATTGGCTAGAGTCTTCCTTGGCCATGCATGTCAAGGCCTTGTCCTTATTGATTATTTTTTTCATCAGATTCATACTCATTCCTTTGGTATGCTTCTCTAACATTCCAATCTCATGTTCGCTGAAAGCCTCATCCTTCTCTGATTCCGAATCATTTATTGACGATGTTGGCACTTAAGGAAATTCCTCTGAAGGTGAGGAAAACGTACCAATGGATTCTTCCACTAACTGTGCCTCTAGAGTGGTAGATAGAGATGAACTTTCTTCATCTTCCTTACGAAGTGACGAGACTTCATTGACTCCTACATTGGATGGACTTTGAATGGAAGGACAACTTCTCTTTCGATTCTTCTGTAAGGCTTCGATCTTCACCTGCAGTCTTTGCCTGTCTTCCTGCAATGCTTGCACCATGCGTCGTAATCCAACGTTCTCCTATTGATATTGATGATTGAACTCTTCTATTTCTTGCAGTCAAATTTGCTTCATGCTTTACCCATTCTTTCACTTTGGTGAGAACCTGCTCTTATAGATCTGAAAATTGCGAAAGAGATCATTCTCTGACACTTGGCAAGATTAAAAATGGGTCTTTAAAACAATATGTTAATTTGGTGTTCCTTCAAGCAAGATTTAGTTCACATGTGTAATTTAACCATAAGTAACATAACACAAATAATCATGCAAACATCAGGAATAATGACACTAATATTGATGATAGAGTTTACCCATCCTGGGCTACGTCTCTGGGCCTTGCTCAAAAGGCTAGGCCGCTTATATTTCAGTATTTTAAAAATAGGTACATCAATTTGTTATTTACAATTGTGGCTATTTCCTTTTCAAGGAAATGTTCTCCTACATAGAACTCTCACAATATACTTGACAATCTAAAATCAACGTCATCTACAACAAAAATATAGAGTCTCCTGCAAGTACTCTAAACCTCAACTGAAATTGAGCAATCGGGTATCAACAATACATCATTCAATCACCTGTATCAGCTTGACATGGGGAGACAAAATTTCATGTGCTGACTTCTGAAGAATGTGTTACTTCTACTATCGCAGGTTCTTCCGATGAGTCCAGAGCGCACCAAAACCTCTGTTTCAATTATTCAAGCACCCAATTAGGTGTTTGGATGACTTCGGAATGCCAAATACAAAATGAGATTATAATATGGCTCACTCCAACAACTTTGAGTTGTGCTCTTCACAACTCCCTTCTCGTTCTGATGGTGCAATTGGCTAAATGCCTTCTAGCTCACAAATCTAGTCTTCAATACCAGTCTGGGCTTCACTTGCCTCTGACTTTGAATGGCCTCACCTCTCACTTCAAATGGCTTCGCCTCTGAATTCAAATTGCTTCGCCTCTGACTTCAAAAGGCTTCGAAAGTATTTGAATGGCCTTGGAATGGCTTGTTATCTCTTTGGTTCACAGACCACCTTTTATAATGTTTTTCAAATTCTAATTTTGGAGCTTGGCTTAATGATATTCCAATTATTAGCAACATATTATAACAATATTTATATTTTTTTCTATTCGAATTAAATCGAAATAGAAACCACATCATATGGTTAACTTTAACATTTATGTTGTCAACATATTGGACTGATAGTATTAAACCATATTCAAATTTTTTGAACCATATCTAAAATTATCATATGGTTGTAACAACTATAACTCCGTGCATATTAACATAGCAAATGGTTATGTATTTGTTTTAATAATTGAAATGGGTGCATATATTTTTCCACCATATTGGATCGGCGACATAACGCTACATCACACTCTGCGCCATTTGACATGTGGTATATTCGTTGTAACGATACAACCCCCGCAACGGCATGTTTATCCGTGGCTCCCTTGTTTGCTGACTATTCAACAACTATGTCAACCAAAGTTCGACAGTGTGTGGCATGACCCCTGGATACCTTCTCTCCAGTGGAGGTAACCTGGACCGTGGCATGTGAGTGGATATTCCATGGCGATCTCGTTACATCACTGTTTTACATTCAACGGTGATGTAACGTTGCAAAACCCCTGACGACATATCACTCTGTGTGGCTTAACTACATACCATATTCTACGCCAACTCTCATGATGACGTGGTGACTGTGGCATATGTAATACTACATATAGTTACAACTATATCCTGCAGGATTCGTAGCAATGGCGGCAACCTCGGCGGTTATGTAACAATGCTTGACAATTCCTCTCCATAACGATGCAATATGTTTATCATATGTTATATAATGTTTTAACCAAAGTAATGACTTCGACTTCGTTGGTACATGGCGTAACAATATATTATGGTTTGAATTCCATATTTCATATGTTAACAATTACAACCAAAGGCTTGGCTTAGGTTACGAAGCCAACCTTTTATACCACATATACCATACATAATGCCTTGCCACCATTGTAATTCAATTAAACTATTGTCCAACGATTTGGATTGGAGTTGTTTAATGCTAGGTCATGAGGTCAAATCTCCAAAGGTCCTGCACTCATAACAAATTTTTAGCATGCCATGAGGAGGCCACATGGAAGCCAATCATTGGCCCACATGGCAGTCCATTATTGGTCAATTAAAATAAACCAACCAATAATAAACACCAAAATTCAATAAACCAAAAGGAACCACTTGGAGGAATCTGAGCACACCATGTGTCAACTAGAACTATGACCAGCGGAACCATGAGTTGACTTTGACTTTTAACATGTTTGGAGGAAAACTTCAAAATGCATTTTCTTCCTCATACGGATGCCATTTTTGAAACCAAATATACCACCGGAATCAGTGCGACAAGCTCTTTGTCTTGGTGCTAATTTCGTGAATATCTAAGGCGGTAAAATTTTGATTTTGTCAAGAACAGTTTCTATCTACGACCATCTTGGTCTTCAAACAATACATAGAAAAATACGGCCAGATTCAATACAGATCCATCCTGGATCATGTGTGTTAGATGACATGGCTCCACATGAGTTACAAACTGGTAAGAAACACTCTCTTAAATGTCTCAGTGTATTTGGTTGTGATTATCACATTCTAAATGAGAATAGCAGTAACCTACATAAGAAAGTTGAAAAGTGTATATTTATTAGATATAAAGATGGTATAAAAGGTTAGAAGCTTTAGAACCCAAAAAATAAGAATATTTTGTATAGTCGAGACATGGTATTTATAGAATCTAGATGTTTTCACAAAGGAAGTCTTACCAAGGAAGAAAGAACTTGAGAAGCAAAAATTTGAATTGAAGGATGTCGAATCGAACTCTACTGAAGAACATGAATCATAAGAAGAAGAACCACATACTATATTATTGATTGGATTGGTTTGTGAAAGAAGGAAGCTATAAACTTATACTCCAAATATTTTTTGTTTAAATTTGTATTTAACTACTTCTAATGATGATCCTATAATTGTTAAGGAGGTAGTTATTCAGAGGATGGAAAACTATGGAAAAGGGCCATGGTTTAAGAAATGATAGTCCTAGACAAGAATTAGGTTTGAGATCTAATGGAGTTATTAGCTGGAATAAATACCATTATAAGAAAATGGGTGTTTCAGAAGAAGTTGAATACATAAGGTAGAGTGAAGGAATACAAAGTTCGGTTAGTAGCAAAAGGTTATTCCTAGGTAAAGGGAACTGAATTTGGTGAGATATTTTCTCTTGTTTCCAATTTTACTTATATTAGATTTATTTTATCTTTTTTTGTTGATTCTGATTTTATAGTAATACAGATGGAAATGAAGATAACATTCCTACAAGGGTAACGAGAATAATAAATCTACATAAAGCATCTAAAAGGATTTGCAGTGAAGGGAAAGAAAGAGTTAGTAAGTAGGATAAAAAGATCCCTATATGGGTTAAAGAAATCGCCAAGGATGTGGTATCAAAAACTTGATACTTATATATTGGGAATTAGCTTCACAAGGAGAACAACAGATATTATGTGTATTTCAAATAAGTTGGTGATGATCTTATTCATTTGGTATTGTATGTGGATGTTATGTTATTGATTGGAAATGACATAGAAATCAACTAAGGAGTGAAAACTCAGTTGTCCTCTAAATTTAACATAAAGGATATTAGCATTGCAAATTTCATTTTGGGCATGGAAATTAGAAGAGACCATGCAAACATGAAACCTAGTTAAATCATAGGAAGTATGTTGAGAAAATATTGTAGATGTTTAATATGAAATAATGTAAATCAATCGAGGTCCTATTACCATAGGTTTAAATTTATCTTCAAATTAGCATCCTAAGACATAGGAAGAGGAAAAGGACATGAATCATGTTCCACATGCTAGTTTATTTGGAATTTTAATGTATGCAATGATTTGCGCTAGATGGTACCAATTGCACATGGAGTGGGAGTATTGATAAGGTATGTGTCGAAACTTGGGAAGGAGCATTGGAAAATAAAAAAGAGGGTTTTCAAATATTTAAATTGCACTACTAGTTGTGGTTTGTGCCATCAAGGAAGACCTATATTGGATGGAGTGTTTGACCTACATTGCTTTGTTGATGCAAACTAGGATGGAGATCTGGATTGCACAATATCTACAAGTGGATATGTTATCAACCTATTTGGAGGAGCATTTGATTGGATGAGCAAGAGATAGTTTGTAATGTTACTCTAAATTATAAAATTTGAATACATTACAACCACTCATGCAAGAAAAGTATGGTTATATAGATTATGTTCATGTATCGAGTTGGTATAGAAATATGAGGATATATTATGACAATCAGAGTGCAATATTCCCAGCAAAAAACATTGTGTATCATTCCATGATAAATAATATTGATGTTCAATATCACTATTTCAGATATATGATTAAAGAAAAATAGGTGTTGTTGGTGAAGCTGTTTACTTTGAATAATGTTGTGAATTCATTAACAAAATCTATGAACACTAAGAGGTTCCCCTGGTGTAGATAAATAACGGGAATTATTGCCATAGATTGTTGATCATGTACTCCTTTGACCCCCTATATGCAAAGAAAACAACAAGTGGGAGAATATTTGGTATGTATTATATTATTTTAATGACTACCTTCATGTGTTGTATGTTGCACTAAGCATGGAAGGGAGGTCACAAACGGGACACCCCTGAAAAAAAAATTAAAAAAATGGTTTTTTTGTGGTTTTGATCATATATTTTTTGAATTTTAGTAGTTTTGTGGTGCATGGTGGTTGATCCTATGGTTTTGTAATTTTGGTTAAGGAACCACGATTGTATTTTAATCCAGGGTAAATATATTAGTGGTTTGTGGATGTTATGGAATATACATATTGTATTGTAATACTGTGAAGAATAAACACTGAAAAATATTTCTAACATTCTTAGTTTTGGGTTTCTAGAGTAAAATATCTACATCAATGTGTGTAAAAATTAACTATACATGGTTAAAATATATAATTTTCATTAAAAGAAACACAATTTATGCTTATCATAAATTCTAAGATAGTGAATATTAGATGATAACCATATAGAGAATTATTGGCAATGTATTTAAGAATACAACCTCACTTCATCTGCAAGATTATCTAACTCAACCTATAACATTCTTTGATAATTATGATTCAACATTCTAGGGATTCATTTGTTACATCTTCAACTTTTTCATTTAATTGAAATCTAATTAATTTAGAGAATGATTTTTAGGATTGCAATTTCGTACTTACTTTGTGTCAAACATGTTGGAGTTCAAGGGCAGTGTACTATCAATTGAAGAATTTTCCAAGTTGTACAGGTGGTGCATGCAGTCAAAGAAGGGCCTAAAGGAATTGCACAATTCTCAATGAGTAATTTCCCTAATTAATAGGGGCTAATTCCTCATCAAAAACGCAAGGAGATAGGAGCTTGGAGGGCTTGAAAATTGGCTAAGTGTTGGCCAAAGTCAGACATTCTAGTAGAGGATAGAAGATACAGGTGCAAGTTGAGCTCAAGGTTGAGCAGAGCATATTGTTTTCATCCAGATTCTTTGATTAATGCAATACAAATAGTAAGGGGTTTTGAGCAGTTATTTTCCCCTAGATATATCTCTATGTATGTGTGTTGAATCTTGATGCATGTTAATTATTTGTGTTCTCGATCATGAATTTACTTTTGCAGATTGGTAGAGTAGATTTGAGTCTTATGTTTTAGTACATTACAAGAACAATTTTGAAACTACATTAAAACATTAAACATAACGTTGCCCACAATAACATTCTTAACATTGTTTATGGAAGAAACTAGGTTGTTGGCTAGATGTGAAAAAATTGCACAAAAACACGAACGATATATCCTACTTCATAAGCCACTGCTAACTATAGAGGTTTTCTACATTAATCCTTGGGAATAGGAATTTCATCCTTGTAGAGAAACACTATTTACATTTTGAATTTCTAGCTTCAACTTTATGTTGATCCAAAGCACAATCCATATCTCAGTGTTTTTCTAGAAACTTGTGCAGTTTTCTTTGCTTCAATTTAAACTGGTATAACAATGAATGCTCATTCAAATCCTTTCCCAATTTACAATTGAGATGTTGATGTAACATTTTAATATTTTCTCCGCTTAATCTCCCAATTACTTTCTTCACATAAATCAACTATAAAAAAAATAAATAAAATAAAGTACTTATATAAAGTAAAGTATTATCTCCCTAAATATTTGAACAAACCTCTATATAATTAATTGGATAACAAATACTATCCTTATAATGAGAAGAAATTGCTAAAAAAAAAATTCCTTAAAACATATTATTTAAATTAAAATCACAAATTATATATAATATAATATATGTATAAAAACTCCTCTTATTTTATAATTCTTATTATAATAATACACATACATACATCACTTATTCAAACTCTCTAACATGACTACTTTCTTTTCTATCCATCTATGGGATAATATCCTCTTACGAATTAAAAAACACTCATAAATTAGTTGTCAAATCTGAATTATTGTGTCATTATATAAATTCCATCGTAACCATCTAATGAGAGTTAGTTTGGATAATCACACCATCAATCCAATGAGAGTTAGTTTGGATAATCACACCATCAATCCAATGTTATCTTTTTTGCTAATTGTTTTTTTAATGTAAAATAAATTCCCACGTAACTATATACCATTATAATAACTATGCATTAAATCACACAGATAAAAACTATAATAATAAATATATATTAAATCACGCAATAAAAACAGTGGAAAATTTTTTTTTATCAAACTGAAGGAGGATACAATCATTTCAAGTCAATTTCAATAAATTAATAATTGATATATTAAATTTTCAAATTTAACTTTTATTTAAAAAAACATGTCATTTATTTATTAAATGTTCAAATTAAAATTTTATTTAAAAGAAACATGTCATTGATTTATTAAATTTTCAAATTAAAATTTATTTAAAGAAAATGCATTTATAAAGGAAAATGTCAAAGATATATGGTTGAGGTTCCTTATTATCTTGAATATGTCACATGGTGTGAAGTTCTTTAAGATTAGGAATATGTCACCATAAGTATGGCGAAGGTTCTTTATCATATGGTTAAAGTGTCACCATTGGGTTACGAAATATCACCATTGATAGAGTAATATGTCTCCCTAGATACCGTTAGAAATTATTTATGATCATAAAGGATCATGTCACAACATGTACGCTTGAAGTTCTTTATCATGGAGACATATGTTACCATTTGATGTCACCATAGGTATGTTTAAAGTTCAAAGCATTTTGTTATGATTCCCCTAATTGAGAGAAAATAAAAGTATATGTATTTTTTAAATTTATTAAATATAAATATTTCTAATATTTCCCTAAAGAAACAATTTTATTTTTAATTATAAATAATTAATAATATATATAAGAATTTTTATTTTCCATAAAATTAAATAAATAAAATAATTATTAATTTATTTTAAATATAAGTATTTGAGGGAATAATAAAAATATTATTTTTAAAATAAGATAGATATATAATTAAATAGTTTATTTTAATGTTTTGAATTAATATTTTAAAAGATAAAATAAAAATAAGAAGATTAATATGTATTATAAATGAAATTGAGAATATATTTATTTTTAAGTATTGAAAAATCATGAGAAATTAGTTACTAACGACTATCTCTCATGGAAATGGTTATAGATAAATGACTTACTTAATGCACTTGAATCCCAAAAAATGATATCTAATATATTTATTTTAATTCTGAGATAAAATTTGTGGTGAATTTATTCAAATTTACTTTTCAGGCTTGATGAATTATTTTAGAATTGTGATAAATTTTCCATTTCAGTGAGTTTATAATTCCTCAAACATGAGGTGAATAACTTTTAATTTTGGGACATAGATTGAATTTTTAATTCTCGAATTTATGGTTATTTTTTAATTTTTGGACCCACCGTGAATTTTTCTTGGTAAATCCAATTTAACATATTTTTAGATTTTTTTTGAAGAATAATTTGACCTATTATGAGATTTTATCGAACTTGAAGAGAATGTTGAATACATTTAAACTACAAGTGTGAAAACAATTCACTTGGTTGATTGTTTTAGTTCATTTTATTTATTTTGTTCCTTTTTACTTTATATTTTTATTTTATTTGTTAAAGATCTAGGTCATAAGTTCTTTTTTTCTTTTTACTTTTACTTTTTATTTGTTAAAATTATGAGCACTTCACCACACATGTTAAAACCTCCATCTAGCAAGGGGGGGTCTATCAAAGTCACCTTAGAAAGTCTCTATGATCACATTGATACATTAAAGAAAAACAAGAGAAGAAAGAGAAATGGAACATAAGCTAGAATTAGATACAATGATTTTCAAATTGTTAGAAAATAAAATTTTGGGCTCAAGACTAAACTAAAAAAAATGAAAGATATGTTACAAGAAATGGTAAATTAAAACAATCAACAATGAAGAAAATTTCACCTTGAGAGATGACATTAAAGAGTTAAATAACAAATTAAATAATAATTTGGCTCTAAGTAGCAGAGAGAATAAATTAGACATCAAACCCATCAAAGAAGAAATTAACAAATTAATTGAGCTAGATCATGAGCACAATAAAAGAGCCTTGAATCTTATAATTTCTTTTACAAAAGAGAAAAAAGATGAAGACATGTTAGAAATAGTAAAAAAAAACTAAAAAATAAGTCACAAATTGAAACAACTTATCTTATAAAAGCAAGAAGGTTGGGAAAGATACTCAAACATAAATATAGATTGATCTGTGTTAGGGTAAGTTGTAGTGGCCATAAATTTGGCATATCGAGTAAATATCCTAGCCTAAAAGGGGCAAAGAATAGCCTAAAATGGGAAAAGAATATTTATAAATGAGGATCACATTCCAATAGACCAAGGTGAATTAAGGAAGAAGATTAAAAGGGTAAAGGAATCCAGAAAATAAGTAAAATGAGAAATCGGTAAGCATAGGCCCAACCTATTATTATAGATAGATACCAAAATAAGAGTGATAAATAGCAATTTGGAACACTCCAGATCCTCTTTTGGAAGTGTAATGGGTCTCCATGGCATAAAGGTCCTATTTTAATTTAGATCCCGAGTGAAATTGATATTCTTTTCTTGGTTGAAACTTGGAAACATGAGGAGTCTAAGGCCCCTCACATATATGGATTCATTCTATGGTTGGCATGGAACAAGAAATTGCCTTGCGGAGTAATTGGAGGTATAGCTTGTTATATAAAAAATAATGTTTCCCCTCATACTTGCCTTCATAAGATAGACTTCCTCAATTGGTATATTTGGATTAAGATCTATGACACTAACACTATGAGGATTTATATTGCAATTTTTTATTTTGCACTTATCAACTCTACCTTCTATAGGAAAAACATTCTAGATCAGAATTTCCCCTATAATACCTTAGAACAAGATATTATCTAAGGAATGCCAACAATATCCTCTTGTTGGGAGACTTCAATGTGAGAACAGTTATTAACCAAATTATTCTTCTAAGTAATGACTCCAACCCTAATCCCCTTTGTCTAGAGGAGGACCTTGATTTAGCTAGTAGATTCAAAAGAAACTATGAAGACCATATCAAGAATTTATTTGGTACTAAGTTAATCAAGATTTCTAGTTCCCAAAACCTTATAATTTGTAATTGCATAAACAAGTGGCCAAAGTCCAACCAAATGACTTGTATTCATGGGCTTGGTAGTACTGTCATGGATTATGTGATATCTGGTTTCCCTATCTCTAAGAAAATTGCAAATTTTGACCTCTTAAATGCCCATGACCCTGATTCTGATCACAAACCATTATCCTTAACCCTAAACTTTAACATGCACACAAGCTACATCCAAGAGAATTATGATAGTCAAAGGCACCTACTATCTGACAAAAGTAAAATGGATCTCTTCTTAAAGGATCTAAAAATGGATTTATGTCTTTTAACTTATAAACATAACATTGAAATCTAAAGTTGATCCAAAAAAAAAAATTTGGAGGAAAATTCTAATTTGTAAATCTAAAGAAAATAATGTGATTCCCTTAAAGACTTGGAATATATACCTCAAAAACCTTTATGAGACCCCTAATTCCAAGGGCACCAATTTGAATGCTCCTATAAAGGATGGTATCTTTTATTTCTAAGACATTGAATTTGGGGTTAAGCACCTTGCTAATGGTAAAGATAAGGATATTGAAGGTTATCAAGCTGAAAGGTTTCAATGGGAGGGCATGTCCTCATCCCTTACTTTCACAAGCTCTTCAATTTGGCAGTGAAGCAATGATTTCCTAAGCCTTGGACACAAAGCCTTAATATTACTATATTTAAAAGTGGGGATAAAAGCATTCCCTCTAATTAGAAAACTAGTATGATCAGTCATATTTTAACCAAACTATATGGATTTATTTTGAAAAATAAGATTAGCATATGGCTTGAAATCCATGGTAAAAGAGCTAAAGGCCAAGCTAGTTTTAGGAGAAATAATTCAAATATTGACCATCTTGTTACTCTCAGTAACATCACAGAGGAATGCCACAATAATAATAATTACCTCTTATGTTGCTTTGTGGACTTGAGAGAATATTTTGACACTATTCCTAGGACAAAGCTATGGAAGAGGCTGGAGGAGCTAATAGTTCCTCTCAAGTTGAGATTTTTTGTGACAAAGTTGTATGATAATGTTATTTGCATGCTTAATTGCAATACCAGAGTCGAGAAAGGGTGTCCCTTATCCCCTACCCTTTTTCGCATTTACATTGTTAAGCTTGAAGAGTTTTTAGAAGATGTAGAATGTGTTCAACCCACACTCACAAGTATCATCATAACTCTTCTCCTTTATGTTGACTATATTGTTCTTTCTGTAAGGATCCATGAGGATCTCGACAATTAACTAATAATACTCCAAGATGGGTATTATTTTTAACACTGACAATGCTATTCATGTTAATTAAATCCAAAAAGTTACCTATGACTGTTTCATTTACGATAATATCTACTTGGAGGAAGTTACTTCATACAAAAATATGGGAATCGACATTAATCATAAACTCAATTGTGTAGAAAATCTTACAACCGGATTCAAACTAATCTTGTAATGTACTAAAACAAGATATTGAATCCTTCTACAATTTTCGAAAACAAAACATGATCACACAATCACATAACAAGAGAAAGAGACGATCAATAGAACAACATAAGATGTATCTGGGGAACGCATGCTACCTAAAACCCTGCTATATTTATATTGTATAAATTCAATATCATGAGACAATACAATGCTTTTCTCTCTGAGAGAAACTCCTGCACTTTGCCAACTATCTCACTTTGATCTAGGAAAAATCAGAAAAATACTTAACCAATTCTCAACCTATGTTCAACCTGCCTTGATCACACATTCTTGGAGGAATTTTGACCCTATTAAATAGTAAATTCCCTTGAATTGATTGTGCAATGCATCCTTGGCCTCCACATGACTCTATAACTCACCTGTACAATTTTCTAACTATACAACTGATATTTATCGTCCATTTAACCTCCGTCTCAACTAGGCCTTCCTTATAACTGAAATGCAATAGTTGTTTATAATGAATAATCAGTTAAATTATTGATCACTACTTGTGAATTAAATCAAATTTAATTCAATGGACCTCTCACTATCTCATCTCTCAGTTAGAACTAGTTAAATTGATTTTAACTCAATTAATTGAGTTAACTAATTACAACTCACAAATAACTGTAACTGGACCCCCTTAAATCATGGGAGAACTCTACATGCCTCCTCTCTAACCCTCAACTCGAATTTCCTAAGATAACTTAGTCATCGGACTTAGTTAACTAATACAAGTTGTCATGAGATGAAATTACAATTTCTCTCCCAATTTAATTAAGGGAAAATTAAATCAAAAGCCCCCTTAGGGTGCCATTTCAACACTCACTCTCAACAAGAAATGGATTATCTGCTACCCTAATCCTGTCTCTTTGGAATTTGAATTTTATTCTTGACAGCACCTTCGCCAAGATGTTTGCATCCTGCTTCTCCATGGGAATGTACTCTAACGACATAATCCACCTCTAAACACGATCTCTGAGATGGTGATACCATATATCAATATGCTTGGACCCGTCATGGAATATTGGATTAACTGAGATTTTAATGCAACTCTGGTAATCAAAATTTATCACCATCAGATCCATCTGAAGACCAAACAAACCAACATGTATCTTCCTCATATAGAAGGCCTCGTATGCTACCTAACTGGCTGCCATGTACTCTACCTTTGTTGAATTGGGTGCAACTGATCTTTATTTCTTGATGTACCAAGAAAATGTTGTTGATCTTATGTTGACGATGCCTCCTAATGTGCTCTTCTTATCGGATGGACTCTCTGCCCATTTTTCATCGATGAAGCCTTGAAGCTTCACTCCCTCTGTCCGCCTGTACCATAATACATACTCTGTAGTGCTATTGAGATATCTCAACACATGCTTCCCTGCCTTCCAAAAAATCTTTGTAGGATTAACCATAGCTTGGCTTAGTTGGTTAAATGGGTAGCATATTTCAGGTCGTGTGTACACCAAATACATGACTGAACCCACAAGCTACCTGTAAACATTAGCATCCACTACTTCACCCAAAGTAGCATCCTCCTTCCTCAAGTTTCCTGCTAGAGGAGTCTCCATGGATTTGTTTCCCTCCATGTGGAACTTCCCCAAAATATCCTTGGCATACTTTCCCTGAGATAGAAATAGCTCCTCGTCTCTTTTCCATATTTCCAATCCAAGTAAATAGTGCAAGAGCCCCATGTCCTTCATCTCAAATTCTCTTGCAAGATCCTCTTTCCAAGAATTTATGAGTTGCTCATCACTTGTCAGTTTCATATCATCGACATAAAGTACAATAATAAAAATCTTACCATCAACCACAATATGATATAGGTTCACATCTTCTTCACTCTTTGTGAAGCCCAACTCGGTGAAATAGTTATCAATCCTGGTGTACCAAGCACGAGGTGATTGCTTCAGCCCATACAGTGCTCTCTTGAGTCTGCACACATGTGACTCCATGTTTGAGGTCTCAAAGCCTTCTAGTGGCTTAATTTACACTTCTTCCTCAATAACTCCATTGAGAAAAGTTTTCTTTACATCCATCTGATGTATATTCCATCCCACCTATGCTGAGAGTGCAAGGATGGATCTAATAGATGAGTACTTTGAAATTAGTGCAAAATTCTCATCATAGTAAATCCCCTCCACCTGAGAGAACCCTCTGGCCAAAAATATAGCCTTATGTTCTCCACACTCCCATCTGCTTCCTTCTTAACCTTGTAGACGCACCTGGATCCTACAACTAACTTCCCCACTGGTCTTGGGAAAACTTCCCATACGCAGTTTCTGATAATGGGGTCATACTCCTCAACCATGGCATCAACCCACATCGGTTGCTACACTACTTCCTCGAAAGAGGATGGTTCTATCTCAATACCTTCGCTCATAAGAGCCATGTATCCATTGTACCGCTATGGGGACCTTATATTCCTATGTTGTGATGTGGGTGATCCCACATTTTCTCTTGCATCCAGCAATAATCTGTTAGCCTCTCTGGTGCACTTCCTTCCATATTTGGTGGATGGCTCTGCATGAGTGGTTTCTACCACTCTCTGTTCCTCTCCTTGTGGTTTCTCTACATCCTGAGGTTCATTCTTTGGAGCCAAGAGCTCCTCAACTGCATGCAACTCGAGCTCCCTCTCAAGGGACAATCGTATGGCTTCGTCTTCATCGAATTTCACATCTCTTTTGACCATTGTCATCTTGTTTTCTCGCAATTACACTCGATAGCTTTGAGGCGTATCAGTGTACCCCACAAATATCCCCAAATTTATTGTTGGCTCTAGCTTCTTCCTGCCATCTTTGATTACATGGAAATAAACAGATGAACCAAAAAATTTAAAATATGACCGAGCTGATCTCTTACCTAAAAAAGCCTCCTCTGGTGTACTTATCCTAAGTATCCGATGAGGACTTATGTTCTGAACAAATATTGATGTATTTCATGATGTCTCCCACAGATGCAATGATAGGCCCTCATCATGCAACATAGTATTGAGGAGTTTTCACAGTGCATTATATTAGATGTCATTTTTTTTAGATTCAACTGTGTTAAGTAAGTCATTAATCTATGATTATTTCCATGAGAGGTAGTCGTAACTGATTAATTTCTCATGATTTTTGAATAGTCCACTTAACACTCATTGCATCGGGTGATTCCTCACAGGGGTGAAGAAGTGGGATTGAAACTAGTGAAATGAATCACATAACGTCAATCATCACTTTCGGGGCTTGCATCCAGTAACCAAGACTTCCTAGGAGGTCACCCATCCCAGATCGTCTTTGGCTCAAGCGCGCTTAACTATGGAGTTTTCCCCACAATCAAGCCCACTTAGCTTTCTACCCCATTATGGTGTGGGTTATGAGGTGCAATCAATTCTCTTTGACTTCCTTCTAAGGCACATAAGTTATTGAATTCGTTAGAGATATATTATCCACCATTGTCGCTCCTTAGAGCCTTCACCTTCTTCCCTTTATGTTTCTCGACAAGTGCCTTAAACTCACAAAACTTGGAGAACGTCTGATCTTTCTTCTGCATGAAGAAAACCCAACACTTTCTTGGAAAATCATCAACAAAAATCACGTAATACCTATGCTTTGTTGTGGAAGTTTCCGATAACAGTCCACACACATTTGAGTGAACTCTCTCAAGTATTTCCTTGGCTCATCTTTCCTTATCGTGAAAGGTGGCTCTGGTATACTTCCCCAATGTACACCCTTTGCATGTATCTCTCTGCGCAAGTGCACCCTTTTGAAGTCCTGTAGAAATATGTTGCATGATCTTCAAAGCATTGTGGTGTAGATGGCCCAACCTCCTATGCCATAACTCACCGATGTCTCGGCTTTCCAACTTCTCTGCTTTAGTGGTCAATGTTGTGTAGTCTTCCACATCTATTTTATAGATATTCTTTACTCGAAACCCAATATTTTTCACCTATCCCATGGCTTTGTGATGAAGGAACGTCTTTCCTTCACTGAAGATCACATCATAGCCACGATATTCCATCATAGCAACAAAAACCAAATTCTTCTTTAAACCAAGAACATACATGACATATTTTAATGTGATTGGATTACTTGACTCCCTCTTAAAGGAAATTGTACCTACACCGGTAGTGTTATACCTCCCATCGTCACCCATCTCAATGTGCATCTAGAGATCCTTCTCCTCCAAGCTACTGAAGAATTCTTTATTTTCGGTCATATGGGATGAAGCTCCACTATCCAAGTACCACATAAAACCCATCACCTATGACACCATGCATGCGATGAGGGTGAATTTCAAATCAAACTGTGAATCCAATGCTTCACCTATTGCTCCTCCTGAGGCCTTCTTGTTGTTCTTCTCTTGTGGACAATTTGTGGCATAGTGCCCATGTTCATGACAGTTGAAACATTTTACCTTTGACGAGTCTCACTTCTTTCTTGCCTTGCCAGACTCCAATTTGGAAAGGGACACCTTCCCTTTTCCTTTCTTTGCCTTTCCATACAAGGCACATTTCTCCTCATCATCATTCTTCTATGAGGATCCATCTCTAGTGCCCCGTTGAATTTATTCTTGTGCTAGATCGAACCATAGGCGCTCCCAATCTGGTAGATTCTCCCTCCCATTCATAGAGTCCTGGCAGCTACGTCGATTCTTGGGAAGGCCCAAAAGAGCTAGGCTCACCAAATCATCCAAGGCAACAGTTATCCCAACACTTCCAAGCTCATCTCGACACTGTGTAAAATTTGTCAAGTATTTTTGGATCGTGTCGCCCCTCTCCATTTTGATCTTCCTGAGCTTGTCTTTCAGTGCCAGCTTCATGTGGTCACTTCTATTCTGATACATATCTGTGAAGACCTTCCATATAGAATATGGAGTCTCCTTTAGGTGGAGACTCGAGAAAATATAATTTTAAACTCCCTCTAACAAGATCCTTCTCGCCTTTGCTACATTCTTCTTCCATGCATCAAGAAGTTGAACATTTGTTGTTGCAGGCTCCGAGACATCAATATCTATGAAAGCCTTCAGTCTTTTGTCCTCGATCACTGCTTCCATCCTACCATTCCATGATATGTAATATAAATTTACCTTGATTACATATTCGAGTCTCAAGCCATTGAAAGACATCTTGATATAATGCTGGATCCTGAAGAATAAATCTGAAAATTTGAACATGATAAAAAAAAACTATGTTCTTCTCTTCTTATTGTGATTCCTGGCGCTCTGATACCATGTAGAAAATATAACAATGGGATTCAAACTGATCTTTTAATTTACTAAAAAATATAATGAACCCTTCTACAATTTGCAGAAACAAAACATGATCGCACAATCACATAACAAGTAAGAGAAAGAGGCAATCAATCGCACAACACAAGATGTATTTTGGGAAAGCACACTTTATAAAACCTCGCTATATGTATATTGTATAAAGTCAAGATCATGAAACAATACAATGTTTTTCTCTCTCATAGAAGCTCTTGCACTCTATCAACTGTCTCACTTTGATCTAAGAAAAAACAGTCAAATACTAATCCAATTCTCAGCCTTTGCTCAGCCTGCCTTGCTCACACATTCTTGGAGGAAGTGTAGCCCTATTAAATAGGAAATTCCCTTGAATTTATTTTGTAATGCATCCTTGGCCTCCACATGACTCTATAAATGACATGTACAATTTTCTAATTATACAACTGATAGTTATCATCCCTTTAACCTCTGTCTCAACTAGGTCTTCCTTAGAATTGAAATGAAACAACTATTTATAGTGAATTATCATTTAACTAATTTATTACTACTTGTGAATTAAATCAGATTTAATTCACTGGACCTCTCACTAGCTCATCTCTTGGTTAGAACTATTTAAATTTATTTTAACTCAATTAATTGAGTTAACTAATTACAACTCACAAATAACTGTAGCTGAACCCCCTTAAATCATGGGAGAACTCTACATGCCTCCTCTCTGACCCTCAACTCGAATTTCTTAAGCTAAATCAGTCATTCTGATTTAGTTAACTATTACAAGTTGTCATGAGATGAAATTACAATTTCTCTTCCAATATAATTAAGGGAAAATTAAATCAGAAGCCCCCTTGGGGTGCCATTTCAAAAAATTGGAATTATAGTATTGGGAAAAGGATAAGTGGAGAATGGAAAGCTTACTTTGGGATTGAAAACAATTGTAACTTAGCAGATCTTTCGATTTGGGATTAAAAAAAGTTTCCTCTTTGAGACTTTGGTCATCCCTACTATTTTATATGATTGTGAGGTTTGGGTTTGCAGTATATCAAGAGAATCATGGAGGAATATTGAGTATATCCAAAACAATTTTATAACCTACGACCTCAATATTAAAGGATGTACTCCTTACTCCATCCTCCTTATTGAAGCTAACCTTCCCCTATTGAGATCATGGCTATGGCCAACTATATCAGGTATAAGAAGAATTTATACAACATGGAAGCCAAGAGATTTCCTAAAATTCTTTCTAGCTCTAGCTAACACCCCCACCTTTGGTACAAGTGAGGATGGCATAAGGATGCCAAATATTGGCTAGACTAATAGGGGAATAAGGAAGAGCTCATCTTGTAGAATAAAGATAATATTAAAAATATTATTATTTCCAAATTTAAGGAGAATTTATGAAGAGATAAAGAGTTAGAGGGAAAAAGGAAACTAAGATATTATAAGGAGGTGATCAACCACAATCTCAAAAACTAGAATTATTTATTTCTCTTGACTAGTGTTTAGAAGAAAATGAACATTAGTAAGTTAAAAAATAATTCTCATGAACTTCATAGTGAAATCAGGCATTGGTCTACTCCTCCCAACACACTATGGGAAGAAATATTTTGTCACGTGTGTGATACTAAGAGATTTGAAGATGAAAAACATTTCCTCTTAGATTGCCCAACTTATAGTCAAATCCATCTAATTTTCAAAATATCTGCCACACTACCAACCTTCTTGACCTATTAAGGCAACAAACTATGGTAATCTCAAAACCCTTCTCTCACTTCTCTTCAAGCATAAAAATAATATGTTAAAATATTTCGATTAATTTCTCACCTTTTTAAGGTCCGATAGACCATATTGATCTTAGAGGACAAGAATCGTCATCATCAATGTTTTATTTTTTCTAACAAAACTTATTTTAAAATATGTATATTTTTAATTATTTTCATTTTAATGTTGATTGGCATTTATATTTCTAAATAATTCATTTATATATTTTATTTTTTAATGAATTACAACGGTAACAAGTTTAAAATATTTTTTAAAAATCATATAAATCATATTCTTATTGATGTGACAAAATTTATTAAATTTAAGAATACAATATTTAGTTAAAACTATTATAATAACAGAAAATATATTCTACTTAAAACTTTAATAATAATGGAAGAGACATTCATTTTTGGTTTATATAATTTTATAATGCTTAAAATTTAAATTTAAATTAACAATATTAATTTAATAATTTTATATGCATTTAAATTATTGACAATATTTTATAAATTTATGAATCCAAAATTATTTATTATAAAACAAATAATTTTTTAAATGATAAAATTTATAGTTAATTTATATTGGAAATCATTTCCATTGATTTATATTTTAATAAGATTGACTTATCACTATTATTTAAGGAAAACTATATTATTTAAAATGACCCATAAGAGAGGGGTGGCAGAGGGGGAGGGGGAGGGGTTATCTATGGTCCTTGTGGAAAAAATGTCTTAGAGTACTCATGGGATTAGGGAAAGATGAAAAATAATCAAGTAAAAGCCTATGGTTTACTACAAGGCATCCTTCTTTCCAAATAAAATCAGGTTTCCTCTCTTATTGTGTTAAGGGGTTCTCTTATTATAATTCAACACATGGTAGAAGATTCCGCTCTAAGAGACAAGTTTTTGGATAATCTCTTAAAACATGTCAAGAAGGTAACAAAAGATATCCCTCTTATGAGCTATAATCACACACTATGGGATAATAATAAAGCAGCGGATGGATGTAACAATCTTGGATGCAATTTGAAATTTGGTGAATTAATAGTTAATGGCCAATTAAGCTCATCATTCATTGCTTAGTAATAGTTCCAATTATAAGTCATGCATCATCAAGTTACATCATAAATTAGGAGCGTAAGTACTATAAATTTTTATTTATTCTGGGGCTGTATTGGAAGGTATTGACCTCCAAAAAAACGCTCTCTTTGTCTACGTGAATAATGTACCTCTCAAGGGGACATTTTTTATTTTGGATAGGAAAGATTATCAGTGTGAAATACTTAGACTTATAATGATGCATTTACTTATGTATCTTCCGCAAACCATGTACGGATTTTTATATAATAATTATAAAAAAAAAAAACTTTTGTTAAAAAAAAACACCCATTGTATGTTACTTTAAACAATTCATTATTATGGGATCAAAAAGAGGTTCCAACCTAGATGCATAAAATATGAAATATCCCATGTTATCATCCCTAAGATTACCTCTAATGAGTTTATGTGCTTTTTATTAACATTTAACCTTAATTCCATACTTGAGACTAAAGAGTAACCCTTATATATATATATATATATATATATATATATATATATATATATCTATGAGTATCAATTTTCAATCAATTTAATAATCAATTTAAGAAAAAATATTTTTTTAACTTTCAAGCAAAACAATTTAGATTAAGAATATGGGTTTCCTCATCAATTATTAAACCTGGAATTATGTTATGAGTCCTCGCCTTCTAAAACCCTAGCTCCCAATGGCTACAATGAAGGGGGCTCCTCCCCCTTCCCCTCTCACTCCCCTACCTCCCTTGCACTCATCCCCCTCGGCAAAGGAAGAAGTGTCAGCCTTTCATGCCCTAGTGGCTTCTCTGCCAAAACGCGTGAATACCACGACGCCGCAGTCCCATTTTTCAAACAAATGATGAGATCTGTGACATTTCCCTCCCAATTGGAGCCTGAAGAACTTCTATGTTGTATTCAGAGAGAGCACTAATCAGAAAATTTACAGGTATGTGGCCCTCATCAAGATCCATGGAAATCTGGATAGATAATAACTAGAGGTTACTGATGAAAGGGAATATAGCTCTGTATGTTGCAGGAAACATTTTTTGTTTGCCTTCTTATTTGAGCTAAATAGTACCAATATGTGATCTTCCGTAACGGGTCTTATTTCTTCAGCTCTATGGGAATGTACCTAAATAAATGGACGTTGGACTTCAATCCAAATGAGGATGTCCCAACTGTTATTCTACTATGGGTCAAGTTTCCAAAGCTCCCCTTGTTGTGTTGGAACGACGATTACCTTAGGGTTATCATAATGCAGTATGCTACTACATAAATAAGGCATGGCCTAAACGTTGTCAATTCACCTGTGCAAAAATATGTGTGGAGGTGGATTTAGAGAAAGGATTACCTACAGAAATAAATCTAACCCTGGGAGACTAGAAACATCGACAAATATTGGATTATGATCATATGCCCTTCAAATGCAGATATTGCCATGAGTATGGTCACTTTACCCGTGATTGTAGCAAGATACCAAATAATAAGGGTTATGATCCATCCGCTCTTGCAGAAAAACAATGGCAAACCCAAAGGAAAAGCAGGAAAGGTAAGAATGTTGTATCAAAACCCCCTCCTAAGCAAGGAAATAAGGTGGCTTCAACCTTTTAGAACCCGTTCAATGTCTTGAGAAATTATAATGAGGAAGGAACAAGAGATCCAATTGCAGGGGAAGAGGTCAAAGAACATGGGAATGAAGAGGAGGGTGAGGAAATTGAAGAAGGGGAGATTAATTAAGGAAGCCCTCCACAGGCCCCCGATCCAATTCTGAATGGGACTCTAGGTCCTGCTCAGCCTAAAATCCCCTCAAAATACCACAGTGTCAGTGTAGTAGAAGAAATATTTTGGGTGATCACTCATCATATGGCCCAGAATTTAGTATAAGTTGATAAAGGCAGTAGTCATGAAACAGACTACAGTACAAAGAATAAATCTAGCAGAACACGAAGGAAAATAGTCAGAGAACGAGAAGCGGAGAAGAATAAGAAACTGGGGAGTCAACCTATAATCTCAGACATTCTGAAAGGAAAAGGAGTTGAAGGATCAACCGGTCTAGATGGGGGAGGGGCTCAAATCCATACTTCCAAATGAAAGTCTTGTCCTGGAACATAAGGGCTTTGGGGAGCCCCGTAAAATCCCTAGCAATCAAAGATATCATCAAGAAGGAAAAACCTTGGGTCTTGTTTATTCAAGGAACTGAGTTGGAAGATAAAAAGGCTATAAGGATGATGGACGTAGTATGGAGAGTAAGTGTCAGAATAGCTCAAAGTTAAAAAGGTGTGGCGAGAGGATTATATCCCCTTTGGTCGGAAGAGCACTTTCCTTGTGTTGAATTTTAGAAATCACAACACTGGATAATGGTCCTCTTGGAGCTCAAGGATACAGGGGAACACATCCTCTTGGTAAATGTATATGCTCTAGTCTTATATGGAGAGAAGGTTGAATTTTGGTACTCATTAGAGGAGAACAAATCTAAAGGTCTGCATCAAAATGAGGTGATAGGAGATGATTTTAACATTATTTTAAGTTCGACAGAGAAAATAGGAAGAAGTATTGTAAGAAATCCTTTCAGAGAACGTATGGAGGATGTGATAGAGGAATGGGATCTGTTTGATTTAGCTCCTAAAGTTGGTAAATATACATGGACCAATCATCAAGCAGGGGATAATCATATAGTGGCCAAGCTGGTGATCCATATTTATGCAAGAATGCAATAAATATAGAAATAAACATAAACAAATATATCCAGCAAAAAATATACTTCATTTCATTGATATCAAATAACTGAAATAAGTTTGCACGCAGGATGGAAATAAACTAGCTCGGGCAATGGTAGCTTATCTCTAAGAAGAGATGTGGTGGATACATGTCTCTGAACTGTGTTACAATGAGGCTCAATGGCCTTTTTATCATTGAACACAAAACCTTAAACATCCAAAAACCAAACCCTAGGAGATGAAGTGCCAAAAATATGGGCCTCGTTTGGGTAAATTTGTACATCAAATTCTCGGGGACGTAACTCTGGCATATTATCTTCATTTCACGCACACAATACCTCGTTATAAATATCTATCCGAGGACTATAAATTTTAAGTGACCAAAAAACGTTGTCTAGGGCCTCAAAATGGCTCTGGAAGTTCAGGACCCAAAAAACTGCCAAAAATATTAAATTGTGCTACAAATAAGAAAAGTGAAAAAGTGAAAGAAATAATGGTGGGGGTCCAAGTGGAAAAGGTGGGTGGCCACCAATATCCACCTGGTTTAGTTGATAGTTTTTTTAATTCATTCAAATTGAATTTTAAAAGGATTAGAGCGCACATCATTCATCATAGCACAAGGGGAATCAGATCATCACCCTATATCTTTACAGATGGAGAAAGAAGAAAATGTGGGTCCAATTCCCTTTCGGTACAATCCGACATGGATTCAAGAGATAGGAGCAATGTATCTAATCCACCAAGCTTGGTTTACCCCAATGAAAAGTGCTCTGGAATTTGTACAGGAAAGTAAATTTCGAGTTGTCAAAAAATCCCTAAGGAAATGGCTAAAAGAAAAATATAAGTCGCTCGGGAAAGAAAGGAGAGATTTGATATGTCAATTAGAAAAGCATCACAGGGTTATGTAATCAGTGAAGTTAGAAGTATAAAATCTAAAAAAATAATTGGATTTAACCAAGCAAAAAATAAGAGGAATTATGGAGGTTAAAATCGAAATGCTTGTGGTTGAAGGCTAGCGATTTGAACATTACCTTCTTCCACAAGAAATCTCAGGCTCAAGAATCCAAAAATCAAGTCAAAGAAATATATCCGTAAGGAATACCAAGGATCACCACCTTTGAATACATCAAATTGGAGGCTTATAATTATTTTTAATCATTATACAAGGCTGAGCCCATTCGAATGGATCAAGAAAACGATTTCTTAAGGGCTCTCCCTAATGTTATCTCACAAGTGGAGAACATGGATTTAATCAAGCCAATAGAAGAGGAAGAGTTGGTGGAAGTAACTTGGGCCTTAGATCTAGATAAGGATCCCAGGCCAGATGGATTCACAATAATTTTTTTATCAATCCTTTTGTTCTGTGATAAAAAAAAAATCTCCTTCATATGCTGAATAATTGAAGCGTAAAAAGGAAATTGGTTAGAGGAATAAATTCCTCCTTCCTCACCCGTATCCCCAAAGAATCAAATCCTATTATTTTTTCTCGATTTCGTCACATTTCTATATGTAATGCAGCTTATAAGATCTTAAGAAAGGTTATAGCTAATCAGATGAAGATATTTCTTCCCTCCTTCATAGCCGAGAACCTGGGAAGATTTAATCAACAAAGGAATATTCTTGAAAATATACTATTGGTATAATAAGAAATTCATTCAAGCAAAGAAGTGAGAGTAGAAGGAATCGTGATCAAGCTTGATATGGCCAACACATTTGATAGGGTAAATCATTCTTTCCTCTTTCTCATTCTGGAAAAGTTGGGGTTCTATCAAGAATTTGTGCAATGGATTAAATCATGGGTCGATGCACCTTGGATAGCTCTGCTAGTCAATGGAAGACCCACCACTTTCTTCTCATCTTTGAGAGGTTTAAGGAAATTCTACCCCCTTTCTCCTCTTTTATATATTATAATCGCAGAAAGTCTAAGCATAAATCTATAATTGTCTAGGAGTCAAGAAAGTCTCCCAAGATTAAGTATCAGAAGAATTGTTAAACAAAAAAAATCATTCCCAATTTTTAGATGGAATGTTCTTGTTTGGCGGGGCCTCCAAAATTATAGTATTAAGGTTCAAAAATATATTGGAATCCTATTTTTACTTGTTTGGAGGGATTATTAAAAAAAGAGAGGGTCATTTTTATGGTTGGAATTGTTCAGAAGTTGTCCTGAAGGCGATTGCTCGAGCTTTAGGGTTATCGATAGCAAGAAACTCAAAATCCTTTACTTATTTAGGTATTCCAATTTCTTTGGGTTCGTCAAATAGTGAAGATTTGGAATCATTCATACAAAAGATCAATAAAAGAATCTTATCGTGGGGTGCTCAATGGTTGAATGTAACAAGGAAGATGGTCCTAATAAAATTAGTTATATCCTCACTCCTGGTGTATATTGGATATGGGTTTCTCGCTCCTAAAGGAATATTCAATAAAATAAGTAGCATGATTAGGAGGTTTCTATGGCAAGGAGGGAAGGGGAATGAGCATCATTTTCACTCAATAAACTGGAATATAGTGAGGCTCCCAAATAAATATGGAGGTTTGGTAATCAGAGACCTAAAGCATACAAATTTGTCCCTAGGAGAAAAACTCATATGGATACTTCTCTCATAGTCTAAAGAGTGGTGCAAGACTGCATTATTGAGGAAATATTTCCATAAAATTAGGTTGCTTAGACTAGAGAATGAATCCTAGGAGTCAGACTATTTGAATATTTGGAAGCTTTGTAAAGCAATATCCCCTCAATTTTTGCAGTGTTTTGGATGGATTTATGGTAATGGGAAGTGCATCCAATTATAGAAATATCAGATCCCCTCGGCCAGAGATTTATGTGAATATATTGGTTGTTCATATTTTTCATCTTGGATGGAGAATCATGGCCTTCAAAGGTTATCATACATATCATAATGGGATTAGGAAGGCTCATGGAAATCTTGGCAGTGTCCCAACATGTCGACACATCGTTTTCCCTAGTGGAAAGCTCTTACAAGAGCTATAAAAGGCGTGGCCCCAGTTTCCACCAATAAATCTGATAAAAGAATATGGAAGGGAGGGAAAAAACCCTTGTATACGGTGAAGGAATGTTATAAAATCCTAATTTTTCTCCTCCCCCATCCCCCTAATTCCAAGATCTAGGGTAAAATATGGAATAAATATGGATTACCTAAAGTTAATACTTTATATTGGGAGTTATTTCATGGGAATATCTTGACATCAGATACTTTAAGATCATGGAAAATTCAAGATCCCTCAAGGTGTGTGTTGTGCAAAGAAAAAGAGGAGAATATACAACACATCTTCTTTTGATTCCCCTTCACTCTTGAGGTATGGAATCTTGCCATAAAATCAATCATTTCTCTTCAAATCATTCCCCATAACTGGAAAGATATATTTGAGAGATGGAGGTATTTATACCCTTGGAAATGTAAATTTGACTCAGTTATCATCTGAAGTTGGGTTTCCCTCCCAAAGTATATATGTTGGTTCATTTGGTTGTCACATAATAAGGTGATCTTCCAGAGTATTAATCCCGATCCATCTACAACAGCTATGAAGGAAACACAATTTTTGTTTGAGGTCATGTCCTCTAAAGGCCTTGACCTCGATGAAAGGGAGGATCTCCATCTAGAGGAAGTGGAATGGACCCAATACATTAAACCTATTAATCATGTTGGAAACTTCAAGACTCAAATCCCACCATATGCAATTAGACTAGAGAAGGATCAGTCTTGAATATGGTGCAACTCCCTTGGAAGGGAAAATTTATTCTTTAATGGCATAGAAAAAGGAAATCTAGGGGAGGCAAGAGTGGGAGGGGTATTAATAATCTACGACAAAGAAACAAAGATGAAATTTTCATGTGGGTTAGGTAAAACCACCAATAATCAAGCAGAAGAATTGGCTTTGTGGCGAGGAATAAAATAGTGCTAGAAAGGAGAATTGATCATCTCATTGTAATGGGAGACTCAATTCTAGTTATTCATAAATTCCATAAAGAAAATGTTATGGTCTAAAAATATTTGGCCCCCTGAAATGGGTGAATATGGAATAAAATCAAAAAAATTGAATCTATATCATTCTACCATGTTAAAAGAGAAAATAATAATATTGAAGATGAACAGGCCAATATAGGGGTAGGCATTGATCAAGGCTATCTTCTCCTAGATCGAGACACATTATCATTCCAATACATTCTGTGATGATTGAGAGGATTAATAGTTTGGTGGTTGGGAATATATCCCTTACGACAAGACAAAAAAAGCAAGCTTTAAGGAATTTCTCGGTTTTAAATATCATTCATGAAGAATTGGTAAGGAAGGTGACAGTTTGGCAGCTCGTGGCTTTGGAGTTAAAGGAATATTGTCCCTCCAAGTGGTTAATTATTGAATTTCTCGTCATGAGTGAGGACAGATAGTGTCACAACCCCCGTGCTTGTGCACTGAGATATAACTCTCCTCAGGTTTGTATCTCGTCCATCTGCTTAAGAAGTAAACGTGATTCGACCAAGCATCAAGTGAGGGATATGTTGTAGAAAACTGGTAATTGCAGTCATTTTATGGAGTCCATAAACATTCAATTTTATATGATGGAATTTGCGAAAGAAGTGGGGCTCTACACCAGTTATAAATGGGAAGCGTCAAGGATGGAGTTGTATAAAATATTTGTCAAATTTCGTTTACAAAGGAGCATAGTGTCATTGAATGTTGAGGGTGATGAAAGTTCGGAGCAAGTAGAGCTCACAGTGGAGGAACACATTGACAAGCTAGATAGGGTCGGGGAGAAAAAAAATTGGAGGCACGCACCAATTTCTCACTCGTTTTAAGGGAAATGTAAGTGTTGTGCAAGCATATGGAGCAGATTTTCCTTCTGCTAGAAACATTGTTCACCAAAGTTGATAATTTGACTCTAAAAATTGATGGAATTGAGGTTGAGAAAGTGGCAGTGGCGCTGGGAGTTCTAAAGGAGTTCTTGGGCTTCCAGGAGCCATCCTCTCCAAGGACATTTCCATCAAGAGATCCTGGGGAGAAGTTTCCAAAAATTTAGATGTATACATAGGAAGAAAATGGGAATGAAGTTGTAGACGGACAACCAAGAATGTAGTTGTATTTTAGAAACTTTCTTTGTTTAATGTTATGTTGAAAAGTATTATATAATGGCTCTTTTTGGAGATCATATAAGATAAATTTTGTTAGAAGTATAGTAGGCTATAGGCAGGGAAGCAGTGGAACTCTTTTTGAACAATTATGGAGCATGAAAGATGATACTTTGTCTATGATTGTAAGGGTTATGGCCTATTTACCATATTTTGATTAATATAAGCTACCCATTCTTAATATATATATATATTGTTTTCCTCATCACCATGATTTTCCCTCTCACCATATACCTCTAAGACTTGGACATTTCCTTAAATCCAAAGAAGACAAGTTCTTAATCAATCAAGCACTGTTAGATCTTACTCCAAAACACTATATCATAAATCATTGTTATTAATGTATAAATTTGAAAATCAATGTATTTTTTTCTCTTTTAAAGCTAGGTTGTCTTTGTATTATTGATCAAAGTAAGACATTACAAACCTGTGTTTACTAGTTTGTCATTTGACAAACTAGATCAGTAGTATTGTAATAGGTCTGAATTCATAAAAAGTATATTAAATGTCTAATAGTATTTGTCTAAGTGGCAGGTCTGCAACTATCTAAAACACTAGAAAAATAGAACATAACAAAAGGTATCAGTAAGGTAGGATTTCCCGTAGAATCTCTTAAAATTAAAAAATGCTACATGGTAGACCATGATTATCCTATAGGATAATCCACCAAGTGGGAGCTAAATCTTATTCATCATCCTCATTGTTGTTAAATTATAAGCTGACAAGTTTCTCGACCTATATCGAAATCTTATTGTCCAATTTGTTGACATGTTGCTACAAGACATCTATGGAAAGAAGTATTTCCTCTTGTGTTTATCTACACTCTACCGAGACTTTGCCCACAAAAGTCTTCATTTCCTAGTACAAATCCATTATTTTCACATATTGGGTTTCTATCGACCATATGTTTCTTGTGTTAGGAATCCATTATTATACATTCTCCTCCACCTCAATATTAGACTAGAATTTGTGTTCTACATGAGCCTCTCTTTCTTCTAAATCCATCTAATTATGGGTAAACTTGGAGGTACATTCCAAGCAGCTATAAGGTAAAGTCTATGCATTGGCTTGGGCTTTGGTTCAACGAGGCATCTTTATTGCTACCGCCATGACTAAAGGAAAAGAAAAAAATCAATATTATTTGTCAATATATTTTATATTTATTTTTAACCACTAAAACATTCAAAAAAAATAAGCAGATATTGTGATTAATTTTTTATTTGCCACATGCTCAATAATAAATAAAATTGGTTAAAATTTATATTTTCACCGATAGGTGCTCTTCTACCGAGTATGAAAGAGATATTGAGATATTGTAAGTTTTTATTTTGTTTTGTTATGTTTTATTTTATTGTATTTTTTTTAAATGTGGTTCACGGACCCCGGAGATCAATGACTACTACATCCACAAATATTTGTACAAGGCGGAGATCAGTGACTACTACATCCACAAATATTTGTACAAGGGAAATCCATCTAAAGAGATCACTTCATGTTGGCTCAACCACGGAGCCTGATGTTCAGGGTGTTGAGAGAATTGAACCTGTGAACTCTCAATAGCGATGGTGATATAACAATGGGGACTCGACCAATTCGGATAACCCTCAAGGTCGTTGTAAGGTTATATTATGTAAATGTAAATGTTTTGACTTGGTCAAATTACATAAAAATAAATTAAAATAAAATAAATAATTTATTGTTGGTGGTTTTAGGCTTTTTCCTGTGGTATTTTCTCATAGTATTTGTTATGATGAAGCTTATTTAAATTCTTGCGTAAATTCATTACAGAATGCAAGAGTATTAGCTTAGATCTATTTTAGTTCCAGACTTAAAATACTTGGTAGATCAAGATTTAAAATGCATCTAGGCTAGTAGATAATTATTTATGATTCACTATAGTTATTTAAGAATTATGATGATTGTATAGTAAATTGTGATCCATTTTTTAATAATTATTATTATTATTGATAAAATGTAATGAATTATATATATATATATATATATATATATATATATATATATATATCACAATTTTAAATATGATATTTATTCTAATTATTTAAAAATAATGATGATATCTATTAAAACATAATGAATTCAATGTTTCAATTATTAAAATTTATGAAAATTAATATAAAATTAAATAATTTTTGATAAATATGTATCCCTTTATCCTTCACAATCATAAAGATAATAATTTTATTCATACCATTTAATTTAACTATCCAATATCTTTTTTTTCTATAAAAATATATTCTTATATCATTAATTTCAAATAAACGGTTATGGGAATTTTACTAGAAAAGAAAGCTAGGGTTCATCTCATAAGTGTTAGATTTCTTTAGAAGTGTCAATAATACTTGTTGGATTGAACACGAAGGCTCAATTAGTTTCTCAAACCATTATTCTATGATACAAAAATTTCACCCTCATTCCAACTTAGAATTTTCCAAAACACTTTCAAGATCAAAATGCATTTACATTCCATTTTCATTGTTTCAATTATTTACCAGACAGTTTACGATGCAATAATTGGAATATCTTATCAATTTGAGATTGACCTCTAAGTTTTTTGTTTAATTCTACTTCTACCTCTCTGATTTACTTCCTAGAGTACTTCCTAGAGTATCTCCCTTGTCCTCTCTAAGTTTTTTGTTTAATTCTACTTCTACCTCTCTGATTTACTTCCTAGAGTATCTTCCTTGTCCTCTTTTGGAACTTCTTGTTTCTTGACTCTTTTTTTCATCTCCCCAATTCATCATTTTTTATGTTCCTGTCTAGTCAATACTTTCCCAGTGCTTTCCTTTGATTCATTTGGTATTGTAGGTGTGCTTCTTATTTTCTAACCCTTATTCCCTATGGAGTTTTCAACTTGTTCTCAAACCAGAGAGTATTGATTGTTGATCTAAGCCCTAGATAGGGAAAGCTCATTTTCCTTTGAATTTGTTTCTTTTGCAGGTTATTTATCACAGGTTTTCTCCTTCTACGCTTCTAGGGTTACTTCTTCCTCCTCCAAAATCTATTTTCACTTATTGTTATACAGTGCTTCTGATTTAATTTCTTCTTGCAATTGTAGGGTCTCCTTTTGTGCTTCATTCTCTAGATTTTGTATTTCCCCTTATTCTATATAAGGGTTCATAACTTCTTCTAATGAAGCCCCTTTCTTGCCATTTTCTTCTTGAATTTGTACCTCAAAAGCATTTTCTAAGGTCAAGTTCATGTTTCTACTGAGTGTGGACTGGATTTTGGTTGTTGTCAATTTTGTTTTATTCTCATCCTTTTTTTGTGTTTTCCATTGTACTTCCTGGCTTGTTGACGAATTTTCCCCTTTTTCCTGCATGTGGCATCTTACAATCTCTTGAAAAATGGCCATATTCTTGGAAACATTTGTGTTTGAAGGGTAATTTCTCGTAGTCAAGAGTCTGACAATGAGATCATACTCCTTGTGTGACATTTATTTATGAGGGCAAGCATTTCTGTGGATCTACTTCAACACAATTTTTTTCACATGCAAACTAAAGTTCTTTGGGTTCAGCCCTGTCCAAATATTTACCCAATCCATTCCTAATTGCATACAGATAATTATCACTCCAATATGAAAGAAGAAGCCAAGGAAACTTGACCCAAACAGGAATTTCATTTGGTATGTCTTCATATGGATCAAATTCCAATGACCATTTATTTAGATATATACCTCTAGCCCCAAAAAAATAAGAACCGTTTCGAAAAATTACATATTTATCTTCCTTAAATTTAAACAGGAAGGAAAAAAACTCATTCTCGCATGCATACATTCTAATATATCCTTTTTCAATGGATTCCAATTTTTCTCCAGTTGTAACTCCATGGATCTTGGGGATGACCACATCCCTGTGAGTTTCCCCAATAAAAATTGATTTGAAAATGCCAAGGTAGTTCTTTGAAACCTTGATGGAAGGGCCACCGATGGGATAGTCTCTGCATTCTTCACAAATTTTGCTTGCACTTCCTTAGATCTAGCTTTTTTGGAGAGTGAAGTTATGAGGGCCTAGAAGAATGTAGCTTCATCCAATAGAGGGGGAACAACCCCCTCCAAAGTAACAATCTGGAGAATGAATCTATGGTTTCAACCCCACAGCGACGATGACCTTATTCCCATATTTCCCTAAACCCAAATCAACCATGAGCAAGTCAGCGATCTACAGGAAGAGAAGAGGATTTCTACCAAGGAATTAAGACCTCCACATATGCAAACACAGTTCCTTGGCAGCGACTACAAACTAAGACCTCAACGAAAAATCATAAAACAAAAGATTCCATGGCGGAAACTCTCTACAACGATAGATTCCACAAGAAATAGATAAACCCTAGCCACTGGGAGATGGATGCAACAGAGCGATTCTCAATTTTATATCAATTTTATTAAAAATAATAATAATAATTTTCTAAATTTTAACATTTAATGCTAATTGTTGTTTAATTTTTTTTACATTTCATATCATTTTTACTTTATCGTAACTAACACAAGCATTTAAATTAAACGTAAATCATAAAAATTAACTAAATTATAGCTATTTTAAATTTTCATTGTTTTTTTTTTCTTTTTTTCTTTTTTTTTCTTTTTAAGCTTAGCAATACCTCATTTTTAATTCATTTAAATATAATAGTTTACAACCAAAATAATCATATTATGGCCTCAACTTGCCATGCGGGGAAACTAGGTTTTTTTCCCATATATAAGAGTTATATGCCATCCAAAATCTGAATAATATGAGCCTCTCTAACTTAACCTGGAAGGCTCTACTGTCTGAGATTTCTAAATACTGGATAGTTAAACTATTTATATACATTCTACATACTGACATATACATAATCAAAATTTAACCAAAACAGCGAAACTAAAAACACATCAAATCTAGCCCTCCAAGGACTCTGCTGGAGTCGGGTCCTTAGCACTGGAGCCCAGAAATTATGACTGAGGTGGGCATCTGATTTTCTTTTCCATGCGCCCCAACCTAACATTCTGTTGTTGAATTTGAAATTGTACCAGTTGGAAGTCCTTCTGGATTTCTTGAACGCACGGGTTTGTTCGAACAATTTTAGCTAAGTGCACAATTGCCTTGGCCACAATTTTTCTCAACATCCAGTATAGGTGAATTTTTTGTTGATACTGCGAGAGCCTGCCCCTGGTGTTTTTGGGGTCCGAAACCATTAAGCTCCACTCCTCCTCTTGTATGTCCTTTTATGCATGCTAGCCGAGGTCAGCGTCTCATCCTGCTACCAATTTGTGAACCTGGGAAGGGGTCTCAGACATATATTCTTGGGTCGTTGTTTTAATATGTTGGCAGTGTGATTTCCTTCCAGCATGTTTTGGGGTTTGCGAGGTCGAGCCTCTTTGCCCCTCCTGAGGAGTGGCTTTACGCTTGCGACCGCTCCCTCCAGCCTCGCTTTCCTTTTTACACACGCCATCCCCACTATGATACACTGAACCTTCAAGCCTTCGTTGGATTATCATTTCCTCCTAGGTTGTTTCCTCCACCTGCTAACTCCTAGAGCAATGACATAGAAAATAGTAGTGTAGCAAATTGAATTAATATTTAATCTTAGAAAAACACAATATAGATGGGCTTCCAGATGCCCATGTTTTTTTCTTTCCGCCCCAAGTGAATCCAGGTTGCTAATCACGCAAATATAAAACCACTCATGATGGGTCTGGGTTCCTCTATGGACAAAGTAATATGCTTGTTTCGCAGGCCAAACCTCCCCATTATGTTTCATAATCCAATGAAACCAGACTAACTCCCCTTTGAATTCCATGTACCAATAGAGCCAGACCAACACCCTGCATATACTATACAAGGGCCACATCAACCATGTACAAAAAAAAACAGACCATACATGATATGCATGGCGGAAAACTTCCCAATACACACAGAAGAAACTTCTTATTTGCATCATACCCATTTTGAACAGTAAAATACAAAATGTAATTGAAAGCGGTTTGGAACCGACCGGGTCAGTCCAATTCCCCTTTAACAAGTAAATTTCCTCAATTGTCAACACTAACCATCTACAGGGGATAATAAAGGTTGTGTGGGTCGCATTCCTAACTTCAATTGATTCCATACTACAGGTGTGGGAGGAGAACCAGACATACCCTTTTACCGACGCCTGAGAATTCGTTCCTCTGTGCATTCCACACTGGAGGCTCGCTTCCACACTTGCCACATTGAAGGAGCTCGAGACCAGCCCTCCTCCTTCTTCAATCTGCACAATGTGCCTCTAGCTATCATACAACCAGAAAATGAAAGCATCAACCAGCTGTCAAATTAAATGGTAGCATGTGTGGCCACCTTCCTCATCCTCTTCCGCGTTCCTTTTCTTGATGTTACCATTGTCAAACTTGTCATTTCCTCGCCACAGCCCCTCTCTCTCATGATTGCTTGTCATATCATTGTCGTGAGCACCAAGTGGGGTAGTTCCTCCGCACGCACCGTGATCGAGGGTTATTAATTATAAAAAGAATTGATATATAAGTTAAAAATATATATACAATATTTTTTATATTTTATAGATTCTATTAAGTTTGTGTCTAGTCCTAGCAATTACTGAGGAAATGTTACACTTTGATTTTCCTCTTTCTTGTCCCTATGTCTGCTGACACAGGTGAAGGGCTACAGTCTATAAAATTGTCTAAAAAAAACATAATTTATTACATTTTTATAAGTATATAGTCTATAAAATTGTCTAAAAAAACAAAATTTGCAGCCATACATACTTCAATTGAGGTTATCTACTTGAGGTTATAAATATTTTGACATATTCCACTGAATTTAAATCTCTCCAATCCACTTTATAATACTGATAATTAAATTAAAATTATAAAACCCCCTATTTTAAAATATCTAAAATAAACTCTCATATCAAAATAACTATTTTCATCCATAACTAATCATATTAGAAATTGACATAACCAATCTTTAATTGACATAATCTTTCTATTGGTTGATTTGTCCGGTTACATTAGTTGCCCACATATCTCCTCATATTGGTTGATGGTAACAACCGTTGGTTGTTATATCAAATAACGACAGTGCTGCGATAAGAAGTGGGGCAGAGTGCTGAGGAGGCTTCGCATCCAAGCTTTGCTGGTAGCCACCAAAATGTGATCTAATTATTATTAAAAATATCTTTAGCTTTTCATTAGATATTTATAACATGCGGAGCATCGAAATTCAGCCAAACACAAAGCTACCATTTAAGCAAAATGGCAGCAATTATACTTGTAAGAACATTCTGCTTCTGTCTGCGGCTTTCACTATGTGTCTTCATCCTTCTGGTCATTGGAGAAGTGAAAGTAGCAGGATTGTCTTCTGTGAGAATAGATAGAAGTGTGTTTCCAAAAGATTTTAAGTTCGGTGCCGGCACATCTGCTTATCAGGTGCTTGCTTTTGCAATATGTTTTTATGTTTTCTTGCATGTAGATTTTCACCGTTGGAATTGAATTTCTCTAAAAATTATATTATATTTCACACATTATTATTAACTATAATGTTTTTCATTTTCAACAAATTTCTTACTATTATATCAAAAAAAATCTTCTCAAATATAACATTATAATTTCAACAGCCTAAACCTCACTATCAAAATCTTCACCCAATAAATCAAACATTACAATTTCTCCAAAGACAAATTTTCAAAAAAAATGTCCTAATATGTGTTTCTTTCCCTTCAACTTAGATTCATTTTAACTTTCTAGATAAAGCTTATATTTAAGGAAAGAAGAAGAAGAAAAAGATATTTTAACATTCGTAAGGCTAAATATAGCCTATGGGACAGGTTGCTCTTATATCTGACTCTTGTACTCTACCTTTTTCCTGTGCAGTTTCACAACTAGCCCAACTTTTCAACAAAGCCCTTGCTACATAGAATCCCAAGAGCTAGCTGCCAAAATATCTGCATACCTTTATCTGTGGTCTTTGAAGGCCTCACATTTTAAAATGAAATGTTTTTCTGTTTCCACTTTTCCGGAAGAGCAGAAAATACATACTCTTTCCTCTCACACTTCTTTTGGCCTTTTTCAGCGCCCTGGTTTACAACAGAGTTAATGCCAATTAGTCTTTAATCGAGCTATAAGAATTTTGGCTCTCCAAAAAATATTGGCCCTATGTACGCTTTTGTTGATCATTATGAAATGGATTAAGCTCTTCAATATATATATTTTTTTCTTTTCGAACTCTTTCTCTCAAATACATTTGTGAAACTTATCCATAACAAAAGCTTTTATTTCTTTAATGCTTGTGATTGTAAGACACATAAAATTATATCTAAATCTAAATCTAATAAAATTACATTTTGAGAAAAATCTTATTTGTTTTACAGGTAGAAGGAGCTACCCGTGAGGATGGGAAAGGCGCCAGCATTTGGGATATATTCTCCCATCTTCCAGGTTAACTTTCAATTCGCACTTACATACAAGAAGGTTAAAGCCAATGCCAATGTTTTTTTATTTAATTGAAGTACATTAATGGAGGTTGCTCGTTGATGCAGGTAAAATCGCCGATGGAGAGAATGGGGATGTTTCAGTGGATCAATACCACCGTTATAAGGTACAACTTATTAATTACCAGAACAAGCAGATGCATAGTATCATTATACATTTTTTTTTCATGACCATTGATGCGATTTAAATTCTATTTTTCGTGACCATTGATGGGATTTTGATTATTTGTGGGATATCTATAGGAAGATGTTCAGCTGCTCAAGTCTCTGGGAATGGACGTGTATCGGTTTTCTATTTCTTGGTCGCGGATATACCCCAGTAAGGCCTTCCTACATAAGAATATATATGAATCGTCGACAGCAAATTTTGGCTTCCATGACTGTTTAATTTAGTTTTAAGTGATTCTTTTACAGAGGGCTCGCCAAGACACGGAGGGGTCAATCCAAAGGGAATCGCTTACTACAATAATCTCATAAACGAGCTCCTCATAAATGGTATTAGAAAATTGTTTAGTATCCCAAGATATGTGGCTCTCTAGTCTCCTCACAATTCCAATAAGATATGTGGCTTTCTAGTCTCCTCACAATTCCAATAAAATAGAGCAATAATGCATCTCAGCTTGGGATATGTTCTGAATTTTAATTTTAAGAGGTAGCCTTAAAAAGTGTAAGAAAAAAAAAAAAATATATATGTTTATATAGTTTTAATGTCAATATGAAGTAAGTAGTAAAAATATTGTACTCATGTTATAATTTTATAGAAAATGTGATAAAAATAGTTCATTTTTACTTTTTATTATAAATACAATATTTCATTATTTATGTAAAAAAAACTTGATTTTATATTATTTTTAAAGAAAAATAAAATTAAAAAAAAAAAAAAAAACCTATATTTTTACTTTTTATTGTGAGAAAGATATATACTTCTTAAAAGTATTTAAATGTAAAACTTATATAAATTATTTGAATATCTATGTTAACTAATTTATTTCAATATCAACTTCTCATATATATATGAAAACAAAAAGTTAGTTATATATAGCTTAGTCTAACTAATAGACTAAATGGCTTTTTCAAGGGCATTTTTCCTCGTTACTTTTTTCCTCATTTATGCATTTAAAATATATTTTAAATCACAAAAAGTTAAAATTTTGCTTGAATATATGTGTGTGTGTAAATAAAGTAAAAAAAACTCAATTACTTTGTAATAAAAGAAATAAGATAGATAAGGTGGATATGTACAATTCATTCAATTCTTAACATAAAATATATTTAAAAATAATAATAATTCAATGTGGGTTATAAATAAAATATATCAAAGTTAAGTAATATTGAGGTGTACTTAAAATATATTAATATAATAATAATAAATTAATGTTAAACATGGTCTACAAATAAAATATTTCAATGTCTCGTTTTACTATTTTACATGTTGACTCCTTTTCATGTATATTTTTTGGTCAATTTTATTTAAAATAGATTGACTAGAGTTGTAAATTTAGGCTATGTAGTCTACACAATGCAAGTGCCACTTACGATTTTCAAGTAGTTGAATCTATTTATTTATTCAAAAACACAATTTAAATAATGAAAAGTTATATATATATTACAAATATTTTTTCCAAAGAAATTTAGTTCCCTTTAACACTTGATAAATCACAATGGATCTGTATAATTTTATATTTAATTAGTTATAAATATCAAATCTGTTATTTTTTCACATATAAATATAAATTATTATAATTATAGATAAAATTAAAAATAATAATGTGATACTTTTATTTTATATATTTATTTTCTTTGTACTATGATTTTTATTCATAACCATAAAAGTGTTTATTCATATCCATATATGGTTTCCATGCATGTAAAGTGGATATACCTAATGACTCTTTCTATTGCAGGGATAACACCTTTTGTTACACTCTATCATTGGGACTTACCACAAGCTCTCGAAAATGAGTACGGAGGTTTCCTCAGCAAAAAAGTGGTGTAAGATTCACTCATCATCATGTGATGTTTTAGAGCTTCCAAACATCGAAACACAGGCATGAGCTTTGTATAATTTATTTATTTTTCCCTTTTAGGGAGGATTTCGGATTTTTTGCTGAAGAATGCTTTCGAGCTTTTGGAGATCGTGTCAAGGATTGGGTCACAGTAAACGAACCATATACTTTCGCATATTTGGGCTACGATGTAGGGATTTTGGCGCCTGGGCGTTGTTCCCCTAGATTTGGAAATTGTACATGTGGCAATTCTGCAACAGAGCCCTATATTGTAGCACATAATATGCTTCTTGCACATAGCATGGCTATAAAAATATATAGGTCTAAATACCAGGTACTGAAAATAGGTCATCTCTAAATTTTATTTCTTTTAGAAGGTTATAACTAGTTTGCAACTAGAAGATACACATCTTGGGTAGAAATTGAATATATGAATATTGAAAATAAATTGCAGGGAAAGCAGAAAGGTTCCATAGGCATAACACTTGCAGGAAATTGGATGGTGCCATTCTCGAAATCTTTGCTTGATGAAATGGCTACCCAGAGAGCAATTGACTTTAGAATAGGATGGTATGTATGTAACTAGATACATAATTTGTTCTCTAGTATTTAGTTTGCATCAATAATAATGTTATTGTTTGTTTGTTTCTGGATTGCCAAAAAGGTTTATGGATCCACTAACATCAGGGAAGTACCCTGAGTCTATGAGGAGGCTAGTTGGAGCACGCTTACCACGCTTTACAAGTCAAGAGGCCGAAGAGTTGAAAGGTTCATTCGATTTTATTGGTTTAAACTACTACACCACATATTTCACAATCAACAGTCCTCACCCACCAAATTCTCGCCATACGGATTACTATCTCGATGCTCGTGCTATTCTTTCGTGTAAGATTGTAGACCATACATTCATATTTTTGTTTAGATTTCTTTCATATTTTGATTTAGATTTCTTTATGGCTCAACCAAACAGCAGCACATCAAGATCTATTTTAGATTTCTTTGCTTGATTAAATATTTTCAATCTCATTTTTCCTTATTTGGGTGAGTGTTTACATCGTTGTTTCAGTTGAATTCAACGAAGTATTCATTGGAACAGAGGTAAATTTAATATTTAAGATATTTGTCTTAGGAGAAGGCCAAGTTAATTTTGAAATATTTGGGAAAAGTGAAGTCCATTGTTTAATTTAGGTCATATTGTCAAATTTCGGAAATATTTTAAAATTTTGGAAATTACCGCATAGCATGAATTTAGTTGAAATTAATATAAAAAATACGTTTGTGTGCTCTTGCAGGAAGGTGTGCCATTTTTTAGGTCTTACCCTGTTGGTTTGAAGGGCGTTATAGACTATATAAAAAATCGTTATAACAGCCCTACCATGTACATCACCGAGAGTGGTACGTTAAGTTAATATTCATAAGTTTCGTGCTTAATTGATCACATGACCAACCACATGTGGAAAGCACCTTTCCAAAGATACTTAAGTAGTAGGGTGTTTTTTTTTAAACAAAGTTTCTAATATTCTCATTACACAACTTCAAATTTAAGGGAAAAAAATTGGCACCTTAATATTCCTCACACAATTTTTGTGATCACTAATTTGAGGAAAAAATCTAGTCACCTTAATGTTAATTGTTCCTTGCATAATTGTTGCCATCACTAACAACAGGGAAACGGATTTGAATTTGAAGGATATGGTGATTACGACAATGGCACAACTCCGCTGGAGCAAACATTGAATGATTTTGGGCGAGTGAAGTACCATTCAGAGCATTTATCGGTTCTACTTCAAGCGATTAGGTAAGCTAACCTAATATTCTATAATTTATTGATTTCTTGAATAAGTTGCCATGTCATGTGGATGTGAAAGAATTTGATACAGTGATAAGGTTTGTTTTTTTTTGCAAATGATTAGCGAGGGAGGTGACATTCGAGGGTATATAGTTTGGGGGTTTCTGGACGACTTTGAATGGGCGGGTGGTTATAACTATCGCTACGGTTTAAATTATGTGGACCACAAAGATAATTTGAAAAGATATCAGAGGGCGTCGGCGCATTGGTTTAAAGACATCCTCAAACCCAGGGACGTCTCTTCTCTAATTGTGGGAAAGGAGAGCAGTGGCACCACCTACTAGAGGTTCATCCAAAGCCTTGTTTATCGATATGGCTAAGTTATTTAGTCTTGTTCTATCCACCAAAATGATGGATTATTTATTCAAATTTTAAAATCAATATTGTATTAAAAACATTTCAAATGAAAGTGAATCTGACATGCCACCTTCTAACCTTGTTACAACACTTTTTTAATTAAAAAACATTTTGGAATCTTTTAATTTATGTGTGGAGGTTTCCGCAATTAAAAATCATGTTAAAACTATATTGGTTGGCAAACACTTCACCATCTTCAAAGACAGAAAATATTAAAATGTTATAGACAATATATTTCAAAAACAATTTCAAAAAAAAATATTAATTAATTAATTTTAGCATTTTAATACTTTATATTGCCAAAATAAACCTTTTTCATTTCCAAAATAATTTTCATTTATATAAACTTTTAAATTATATATTATAATAATTTAATAATAACATACTTAAAATCTAATCCTATTAAAAATTAATATTATAAAATGTTAATAATTTTAACAATTACATCGACAATCAACCAAAAGAAAAATAAATAAATAAATAGTCCATCCTTCACACATTTTTTAAATAACCACTGCACGAAGGAAAAGGTCTATGTCACCGGAACCAGTGAAGTTCCTTATAAAACGATATGCACCCTAATTGTGGTTGTTCTTTATGATGTGCACAAATATGTCACAAGTATGGTGAACGTTATTTATCGTGATGGAGAAATATGTCACCACAAGTACGGTTGGTTCAAGTTATGGTGAACGTTCTTGAGAAATATGTCACTATTGGTAATGTTATGCCTTTTTTATATATTTTTTTTCATTTTTATATTTTCATAATTTCAAAATATTTATTTCATTAATTTATTAATTCATTAGTATAGTCATATAAATTAAATTATTAATAAAGACTTATAATATAATATAATTTAAATATGTATTTTCTTAAAATAAAATTGTAAACTTTTTACTAAAATGATTAGAAAAAAAAGTATACATGTATATGCAAAAGTATTTTGCCTATTTTTTTTTGTTAAGAAGATAAAAAAAGTATATATGCATACGTAAAGTATTTCTTTTATTGATAAAAAATGGTAGCTAGACATAAAGAAAAACAAAAATAAGATTTTTCCAAGAAAGAAAAACAGCTCTCTAAACTGAAAGCTATACATCCAAAATAGACCTCCGCCAGAGGAAAGGGAAGCCCTTAGTGACTATCACATGTATCTCTTTGAGACTGAAAAGTGTATAGATATGACAAAAAAACATATGCATCATGTCTGATATATAGTCATGATATAGAGAGTATAACAACATCCACTAATAGAAATATATAAAGAGTATGATGCAAAAATTATAAAAGTTTGAACGATTGATGTTGATAATTCTGTATAGCCCCCTTTATATGTTTGTTGACCTACCAGATACCCAGTGTTGAGATTCAACAATAAAAAAATTTGGCACCCATGATCCTAGTGAAAATTAAGCACCTACACTAGGGTGGGGCCCACAGGCTATTTTTAGGTGCATGTCTATTTTTATTATCCCTTAATTAAGATGGACATTAAATTGTAATATATTCTCAATGTGGACTTGAAAATAGTTAACTGAAGTGGCAAATCAATTATCTAAGTGAATTTCGAGTTAGAGGTTGGTTGGTGGGACATGCAGAGTAATTCTAGTTGTAGCTGAGTGATTCTAGTTGTAACAGAGTTTGAAGTGCAATGGTGCATGAGTTTGTGTAAGTGGTAAATAGTTTAACTCAGTTAAGTGACTTAAACTCAGTTTTGCTAGTTGTAATTGAAGAGACAAGTAGTGAGAGATCAAGTGAATTAAATATTAATTAATTCACATGCACTCATCTCACATGCAACTGAAGATTTACTATTACTAATTGCATGCATGCCAAATCTAGTGGAGACCCAATTGAGTTCTAGGTGAAAGGGAAGTTGACTATCAGTTGTGACATTATCTGCTTGCACACATGTAAGCACACACACATTGGATGTGCCCATGATACTTGCGTAGTCAAGGCAGTCAGGATTGCATCAATTCAAGGATTGCATTCAGTAGGGATTGCATAGTGAAGGCAGGTTGTTTGGAGACAGTAAATTGGTTAAGGGATTTTCCAATTTTTGTATGGCAGTGTGAGACAATTAGCTGATGTACTGAGGGCTCTTGTGAGAAGAGTTTTGTATGTAATTGTTTCATGATCCATGATATAATATACAATAGAAGATAGTGAGATTTTTAGCTGTAAGCTTTCCCCGGGAAATTATCTATGTTGTGTGTGATTGATCTTTCTTCATGTTCATGTGACTGGCGATTGCGTTTTTAATTCTGCCTAGATTGGTAGAAGCAATTAAGTATTTAACTTTAGCAAATTTTTAGATCGGTTGAATCCAAGATATACATGCATATTGTGTAATTTCTACACCCAGATCATGTTCAACACCTTCTTAGATAAGAGATTCGCCTCGGAGTTGCACTCTCTGTAAATATGGCAGCAAGTTATATACCGCAGGGACTTCACTGACAAATCAATACCATATCACATGTGTTCATATTGGGGCATAAAAAGTGAGGAAAAAATAAATAATATATTGCACATATAATAAGGGATCAAAGTATTTTTATATGTTATATAACAATATTTGTATTACATTGTATTGTTTATATAATAGATTGGCCTCGTAGAGGCCAAAAAAATGGGCAGGGTGGAGAAAAAAATGAGGATGGACCTTCACGAGTATTGTGGGAGCACAAAATGTATGGGAGGGAAAACCATGAATTCATTCAAACATCCATTCACCAAAAGTGGGGTTGCAGCAATCAATCTCATGGATCCATAGATCTAATCAGATTTGAAAATGGTGCTCACTTCACTCGTGAAGATCCTTGTATGGGCTTCAACTCTTATTTTTTGTTTCTTCAAGGCCAGCTACTTTTATCTTCCCAGCAAATATCCTTGTTTTAGAAATAAATTCCTCCCTAGCTGAGAGGGAGTGTTGAAAATTGGAAACTAAGAGACAAGTTTCCTTGATTTTAAAAAAAAATAAAAATAAATAAATAAATAAATTGACAATTCTAGAGTGACTTTCTAAAAATATAAAGTTGTGTCTATCATTCCAAACATGGCTTTTAAAAATATTAAATCACCTTGCTTCAATTGGTAATCAAGTATAGATGATGGAAATCCATATATCTAATCAGATTTGAAAATGGTGCTCACTGCACTCATAAAGGTCCTCATATACGGTTCGACTCTTCTTCTACTTTTCTTCAAGGCCAACTATTTTTATCTTCCCAAAAAATATGCTTGTTTCATAAAGAAATTCATCCCTAGCTGAGGGTGAGTTTTTAAAATTGGAAACTATTAGATAAATTTCCTTAAATAGAAAAAAGTTTGAAAATTCTAGAGTGACTTTCTAAAAATAGAAGGTCGTGTCTATCATTTCAAGCATAATTGATGGCAGTGTGGGTGCAGGTGTTAAGGAGAGATGCTCAAATTTAGTCAAATTTTTTTCTAATTCAGGAGGAGTTAGTTCCTGGTCTTTAATTCCACTCTCGGTCATCAAACTTTATTAAGTTTGTTTGATAAAACTAATAAAAAGACATGCGGAAGAAAAAGCCCCCTTTATACATTTGAAACATTATAACTCACTTTAAACCAATGTTAAACCTTTCGGAATGAATATTTAACAACCTTCGGCAATGTAATAATTTACTTTGAAACAATGTTAAACCTTTGGAAACAATGTTTAAACCCTTTCGGCATCATATATTCGGACTTCAAACTCTTAATACAGCTCTATTGAAATAATATTAAAACCTTCAGAAGTTTAGACTTTCGGAAATGGTTCCGGACTTCAACCTTTAATAAAACTCCATTTCATAAAACGATGGGTCCATACCTTTTTTAAACTCCATGCGATTATCAACGCGAACACTGTCGGATCTCCAACACAATGATCGAATAGCTATCACGTTCAATCAACCCCCGCACTTTATCACTCAAAAGTCACGTGAAACTGGCGATTTCGTGCCCGTGACGTGTCACAATCTTATTCGATCGTGTTCAAATAGAACAAAACCGTTTTCATGCCAAAAGCGGTGCAAAAACAGTGGTTAGTTTTCCCAAAACCACTTAACCTGCAAACTTTTGGTTTTCAGTCGCGTTTGACACGGATTTTCGCTGGTTTATCTTCTAACTTCACTCCTCTGGAAACCTCCCTTTTCCGCTCTGTGGCTCAACAAATATAATTGATTATCAATATCCGCTCTCAAACAAAGAACCCAGACTTTCTTAAATTCCTCTGAACCTTTACACAGAAGCTTAATATACTTAATTTCTCCTTCACACAGAAGCTAATCACTCTCGATTTACACATAGAAATTCATAAATCCAATGGATTCGAAGGGATGAAACCCTTCGGGAATTTGCCAAGCAACAACAGATAATTAAATTCTACAATTTTATTAAATAAGAGGCAAAACACTCTAAATCAAATCTTCTACGGCCCAATTCGATTTCCTCCTTCTTAGAGGTTACATTTATAGGTTTTTACATAACAATCGACCTCCTCTTGAGGATCGCATTCTCCTAATTTAGAAAAAATCCTAATTACATAATATCTTCCCTAAATCTATCAACTGAAGGCTAAATATGATGAATCTAATCTAAAAATGTTCAATCCTCCTAGAAAATAGTTCAACCTTATCTAGTACAACTGTAAATTGACAGCTAAAGGTACCAACACCTTTGCTTGTAAACTTTTTTTTGGATTTTGGAATAATTAATGAAGCCTTTTGTCTCTAAGCCTCATGCTCCTGCATCAGACTCCTGAGGATAAAAATCTTCATGGGCTCCTGTCCATGAGCTCCTCCACAGAAATGCCCAATTTATGCAGCATGGTTTCTGTCATCTAGGTAGCATCTTCAATTGGTTGATCCTTCCACTTGATAAAATATTGAAAATACTCATGTCCCCTAGTCTTCTTAAACACTTTCTTGTCTAAGATCCTCTCTGGATGAAATGTCTTTGTTGTGGGTAACTGTTTTACCCAGTCAATATTTTCTTTGTCTTTTGGTCTGTCATTTGTGCCACTATCTTCATATATGTACAAATCAGTAACATTGAATATTGGAGATATTCCAATATCAGATGGTAATTCAATTTCATAAGCATTTGCAGAAAACTTTCTCAATATCCTGCATGGTCCTATCTTTTTGAATTTTAATTGGTTATGCTCCCTCTTTGGAAATCTCTCTTTCCTCAAGTGTGTTAAAACCAAATCACCAACTTCAAAATTAACTTCTCTTTTTCTCAAACCTGCTCTGTTTTTGTACTTGATGCTACTGTCTTGTAGTTGCTGCTTTACCTGTTCATGTATTGCTTTAATTTCTGAAGCAAACTCCTCTCCTTTAACACTTCTCATTTCTGCTTTTCCCAAGTTCCTCAATTCAGATACTCCTCTTGGGTGCATTCCATAAACTATATGGAATGGACTCTGTCCTGTACTTCTGTTAGATAAATCATTATATGCATACTCTGCCTATGGTAAAATATGATCCCACTGTTTAGGATGTTCTCCTGCAAGACTTCTCAAAAGATTACCCAAACTCCTGTTCACTATTTCAGTCTGTCCATCAGTCTGAGGGTGATAAGCTGAGCTGAAACTTAGTTTAGTACCAAGCTTCTTCCACAATATCCTCCAAAAATGACCAACAAATCTGGTGTCTCTATCAGAGACAATACTTTTAAGTAACCCATGTAAACTGACAATCTCCTTGAAAAACAAATTGGAAACATGAGTAGCATCACTGGTTTTATAACATGGAATAAAATGTGCCATTTTTTAAAATATTTCAACTACAACATAAATTGCATCATTCCCTCTCTATGTCTTAGGCAATCCTAAAACAAAATCCTTACTTACCATATCCCAAGGTCTGTCTGGAATAGGTAATGGAATGTGCAAACTTGCATTTCGACTTTTCCCTTTTGCATATTGACAAATTTTACAATTCTTCACATACTTTTCCACTTCAGATCTCATCTTTGGCCAAAAATAAAAATGACTTAGTTGCTTATAAGTCTTATCAACACCAAAATGTCCAGCAAGTCCACCACTATGTTTTTCCCTGATTAAATTTTCTCTCATAGAACAATTTGGTATGCACAACTGATTTCTTTTGAACAATAAACCCTCTTGCAAGAAATCATCTAACCACTGACTTCTGTCTATCAAAACAGGATTACAACATGCTTCAAATACTTCTTTGAAATCCAAATTTGTCTTATAGATTTCTTTAAGAAAATCAAAACCTAACACTTCAATTTGACTTTCTTGAACAAGAATGTTTTTCCTAATCAAGGCATTAGCTACCTTGTTTGCTTGACCACTTATATGCCTCAATACAAAGTTCAAACTTTGAAGATATTCAACCCATTTTGCATGTTTTTTATTCAATTTAAGTTGTTGCATAATATACTGTAAAGCATGATTATCTGAATATAGCACAAATTCTTTAGACATTAAATAATGTCTCCACTTCTTCAATTATTGTACAATTGCATAAAATTCCTTGTCATAAGAAGAATACTTCCTCCTTATCTCATTCAGCTTCTCACTGAAATATGTTACAGGTCTGTCTTCTTGACTTAATACATCTCCAATAGTTTCCCCACTAGCATCATAGTTTACTTGAAATGGTTTATTAAAATCAAGCAAAACTAAGACAGGTTTCTCAATTATCTTTTGCTTCAAGAACTGAAAATTCCTTTCAACTTCAGCAGTCCACTTGAATGGTTGTTTGTCCTTCTTTATGGTTTCAATGATAGGTGCATTGATCTTACAAAAATCACTTATGAATTTTCTATAAAAACTAGCAAAACCATGAAAACTTCTTACCTCAAAAACACTTTTAGGTGAAGGCCACTCCACAATTGCCTTTATCTTCTCTGGATCCATTTTTAATCCTTCAACAAAAACAACAAAACCTAGATATACAAATTCTTCTTTCACGAATGAACATTTCTTTAAATTTACCAGTAACTTATCTTGATGTAAATTCCTTAAGACATAATTAAGATGTCTCAGGTGTTCTTCTTTTGTTTTGTTGTAAATTAATATATCATCCAGATATACTATTGCAAATTTACCAATAAATTCCTTTAATACTTCATTCATAAGCCTCATAAATGTACTAGGTTCATTTGATAAACCAAAAGGCATTACCATCCATTCATACAATCCCTCATTTGATTTAAAGGTTGTTTTCCATTCATCTCCTTCCCTTATCCTAATTTGATGATACCCACTTTTCAAATCTAGTTTTGAAAAATATCTTGCTCCACTCAAACAATCCATCAAATCTTCAATTCTAGGTAAAGGAAATCTATACCTGATTGTTATCTTGTTAATTTCTCTTGAATCAGTGCACATTCTCCAACCTCCATCTTTCTTCGGACTTAATACTGTAGGTGTTTCACAAGGACTCAAACTTTCTCTGACCAAAACTTTGTCAACCAATTCCTGCACTTGCTTTCTGATTTCTTCATTTTCTGTAGGAGTCATTCTGTAAGCTGTTTTGTCTGGAAAATTTTATCCTAGAATCAGATCTATCTGATGGCTGATTCTTCTTACAGGTGGTAATTCATCAGGCAAATCATCCACAAAAATTCTCCAACATTTCTTGAGTTTCAATTGGCAAATAAAAAAATTTAGTAGAAGTAAATACTACCTTAGGTTTGTAAACTAAAGCAAAATTTACCTCATCATCTTCAATCTGCTGCAAGTATTCTTTTCCACTCAACAATAAAGCCTTTGGATCAGACTCTTTACTTGATGCATCTTCTTCTTCCATAGGTAACAATGTTTGATTCATACCATCTTTGAAAAACATGTAAGTGTTTCTCTTTCCATCATGTACTATTGCTCTGTCATACTGCCAAGGTCTACCCAGCGATATGTGATACACATCCATAGGCATCACATCACACATGATTTTATCTTTGTAACTGCCCATTTGCAATTCTATTTCACATTGTTCCTTTACTATCAGTTGATGTCCCTTCTGAAGCCATGACACCTTGTAGGGTGTTGGATGTTCCCTTGTCTTCAATTTCAACTTCTCTATCACCTCTGTAGAGACCAAATTATCTATACTGCCACTATCAATTATTAATTGACAGCATTTCCCTTGAACTTTGCACACACTTCTGAACAAAGTCTTTCTCTGTGTTGGTTCAGCAACTTCCTTTGTTTGTTTTAACAAAACCTTGTTAACCACCAAAGATTCTCCTTTCTCTGGCACAATTTCTTTATCTGTTACAGTCAACTTTGCTTCTTCTTCTTCAGTCTGAGCAACAATTTCATTTCTCTAATTGCTCCCACATTCTCTTGACACTCATAGGCTCTATGTCCTAATTTGTTACATCTGTAACATCTGACTTCTCTTCCTTTGTTTTTGCCTTCCCTTCCTCTGTAAGGACTCCTTTTTCCACTTGTATCACCTTCTGTGGGTGCATACTGAGGTGAGCTACTACTAGCTCCATCTCTTGGTGTTGTAGATCTTCCTCTACCACCTTGACTTCATCTTCCTCGGAAAGTACCTCTTCCTTTGGTAGATTTCTTTCTTATGAGTTTTTCTTCGGCTTTTAAGGCCATTTGGTAAGCCTCTTCTACAGTTTTAGGAGACAATACACTTATCTCATCTTGAATCTCCATTCTAATACCATTTATGTACCTATAAATCTTCTCTCTTGTATCTTGAATTTGTCCTGCTCTTATGCTCGCTTTGTAAAATTTTCTATGTATTATTTTACTGTCATTAATCTCTATCTAAGATTCAACATTTGTCTAAATAATGAAAGCTGATAATCACTAGGAAAAAACTTACCTCTCAACTTTGCTACCATTCTGTTCCAATTCTTGATTGGCTGCTTACCAACTCTCCTTCTTTCTGCTTGCACTACATCCCACCAAAGTGTTGCATGTCCTTTCAACCTTGTGACAGCAAACTTAACTCTCTTTTCTTCACTCATCTCTTCATAATCAAAGCATTTATTCATTTCATTGATCAACTCTATCAACTCTTCTGGATTCACTCCTCCTGCAAAAGCTGATACTTCAAGTCTAGGCTTCGATGTAGATCCTAAAACTGATTTAAAGAATCTCATCTCAGGAGTAATCTCATCATTTCCTTCTTCTTCTTCAGCTTCAGGTTCACTGACATCTTCAGGATCTCTCTGTTGTCCTGCTTCCATTGCTTCCAATCTGGCTTGAATCTGCTGCATAGTCTCTAGTACTTCAGCATTTGAAATTGGTCTAGCTCTTCTTCTACCAGCACCACCTCCTCTACCAATTCTGATAGCCATGTTGGATTTATTTTCCTGACTTTTGGAAGCTTTTTTAGTGTCTCAAAAATGCTCTGAAGACTACTCTGATACCACAAATGATGGCAGTGTGGGTGCAGGCGTTAAGGAGAGCTGCTCAAATTTAGTTAAAATGTTTTCTAATTCAGGAGGAATTAGTTCCTGGTCTTTAATTCCACTCTCGGTCATCAAACTTTATTAAGTTTGTTTGATAAAACTAATAAAAAGACATGCGGAAGAAAAAGTCCCCTTTATACATTTGAAACGTTATAACTCACTTTAAACCAATGTTAAACCTTTCAGAATGAATATTTAACAACCTTCGGCAATGTAATAATTTAATTTGAAACAATGTTAAACCTTTGGAAACAATGTTTAAACCCTTTCAGCATCATATATCCGGACTTCAAACTCTTAATAAAGCTCTATTGAAATAATATTAAAACCTTCGGAAGTTTAGACTTTCAGAAATGGTTCCAGACTTCAACCTTTAATAAAACTCCATTTCATAAAACGTCGGGTCCATACCTTTTTTAAACTCCATGTGATTATCGATGTGAACACTATCGGATCTCCAACGCAAATGATCGAATGGTTATCGCGTTCAATCAACCCCCGCACTTTATCACTTAAAAGTCACGCGAAACTGGCGGTTTCGCGCCCGTGACGTGTCAAAATCTTATTCGATCGCGTTCAAATAGAACAAAACCGCTTTCATGCCAAAATTGGTGCGAAAACAGTGGTTAGTTTTCCCAAAACCACTTAACCTGCAAACTTTTGGTTTTCAGTCGCGTTTGATACGAATTTTCGCTAGTTTATCTTCTAACTTCGCTCCTCTGGAAACCTCCCTTTTCTGCTTTGTTGCTCAACAAATATAATCGATTATCAATATCCGCTCTCAAACAAAGAACCCAGACTTTCTTCAATTCCTCTGAACCTTTACACAGAAGCTTAATATACTTAATTTCTCCTTCACACAGAAGCTAATCACTCTCGATTTACACACAGAAATTCATAAATCGAATGGATTCGAAGGGATGAAACCCTCCGGAAATTTGCCAAGCAACAACATATAAATAAATTCTGCAATTTTATTAAATCAGAGGTAGAACTCTCTCAATCAAATATTTTACGGCCCAATTCGATTGCCTCCTTCTCAGAGGTTACATTTATAGGGTTTTACATAACAATCAACCTCCTCTTGAGAATCGAATTCTCCTAATTTAGAAAAAATCATAATTACATAATATCTTCCCTAAATCTATCAACTGAAAGATAAATATGTTGAATCTAATCTAAAACTGTTCAATCCTCCTAGATACTAGTTCAACCCTATCTAGTACAACTGTAAATTGACAGCTAAAGGTACCAACACCTTTGCTTGTAAACTTTTTTTGGATTTTTGGAATAATTAATGAAGCCTTTTGTCTCTAAGCCTCATGTTCCTGCATCAATAACATTCCAAAAATAGTAAATCACCTTGCTTCAATTGGTAATTAAGTATAGATGATGGAAATTCACTTAACTTATCTTTAATCAATCTTAATTGATCAATTTTTATTTAACCATCAATATTATCTTTAATATTATTATAATCCTTATGATACTATAATATTATTATCTAAATGGAAATACATGTCACATTTCCTACTCGGCACTCAATCATGCCACTCCGCACCTCTACCTCCTTAACGACACTTGTAACTCTCTCACTTAATGATGCATTACTCTCTCTCTCTTAATAGATGTGTAGCACTCATCTTACAATCTCTTACACCCATTAAAGACTCGTCATAAAAGATTCCTCTTACGCACTTATTAATGCATATGTTACACTCTCTCCTTTATGGCATGAGTTACAAGGAATTCATACCCCTTTCTTAAATTGGCATATGTTACTCTTCTTCAAGGCATGTGAGTTATTCCTCCTTCATGAAATGAACGTGTTGCATTGTGAAAGGAGAATTCAAACTCGTGAAAGAGAGAGTTGGTGAGACTAGAGAAGGATTGAAAGAGAGAGAGAGAGAGCCTTGGAGAGTAAGAGTAAAACTAAGCCAAATTGATTCAGTGTTTGCATGAGTTGTTGCTACTAGAGATCTTCTTGCTTCAGCTAGTTCGAATTTTGGTGAACTTACTCGTTCTCTTAATATCTCATTGTATTTTGTTTCTCTATTGAACAATTCATTTCTAATAGAAGAATAATTTGGTTGAGTTTCCCCTTGTGAGGTTTTCCCTAGTCATTGGACTTAAATACTTTGTGTCTCACTGTGTTCTTGGTTGTCTTCTATTGTGCATATGGTTTATATGGTTTATGTTCTACCTACAATTGCTTAATTGATATTACAGCAGAAAGAAAATTAAGTTAGGGTCCTATATTACTAGTGTAGTCCCTCACTGTTGTTAGTGTAGCCCCCTTATTTTTATTGGTGTACCCCTGTAGTCCCCATATTGTTATTATTGTGCCCCATAATATCCCACTATTGTTATTTTTGTGCCCTTACATTATTATTATTAGGTCGACTAGGATTATATTGTGACCCCATGGACTCCTATATATAGAAAGGAGGATTTTTCATTTGAATCATCTAAGAATTGTTCATTTATGTAATGTAAAAGAGGTTACCCCCTCGAAGTGGCTAAATTATAAGTCATTTATCTTTCTTTTCTTCTATTTTGTAAGTCGTTTTCATAAAATTTGGTATCAGAGCTTTGGATTCTAGGGTTTCGCTGCTTCAAATAGTTCATCGTGAAATTTTCGCTATAACTTTGTTTCTACGAAGGTTCAAAAGATTTAAAAAAAAAAAACTATTTCATTTATGTAGTGTAAAGTAGGTTGCCCCCTCGAAGTGGCTAAATTATAAGTCATTTATCTCTCTTTTCTTCTATTTTGTGAGCCGATTTCATAAAATTTGGTATCAGAGCTTTGGATTCTAGGGTTTTTCTACTTCAAATAGGTCATCGTGGAATTTTCTCTTTAAATTTTTTTCTACGAAGGTTCAGAAGATGAAAAAAAAAAAAAAAAAAACCATTTGCGAAAAAATCTGGAGCAACTTCGTGGAAAAATTACAAATCTTTTTTTTCAATATTTGTGGAGATATGATATGTGGAATTTAGGGTTTCTGCAGGCTCCAAAATTTCATCTCAAAGAGGTGACCTTGGGAAAATTGTCATAACTCTCTCTCTAAGCATCGAATTGGAATTCTATAAAAATTGGTTGAAAGTATACGTAATTTTATTTCCTCTGTATCAATTTCAGAACCAAAGGAGGAAATAGAGACACATGGCACGTCATACAAGTTCGCTCTACTGAACTAGTTCATAATTAGGTCATTGTGGGAGATTGGGCATAACTTTGTCTTGGAGAATCCAAATCAGGTCAGACCTAGAGCATTGGAAAAAAGATTCATAGGGCTACTAAAGGACCTAAGATAAAAACTTTGGGATATGAAGTTACAGATACATCATTTTCAATATTGAGCTCCTCAAAAGCAAGAAAAATGTGTGCATGTTTTTTTTTAAATTGCATAAGTCTTGTTTGAAAAATCAGTTTGAAGTGATTCCAAGGGCATATTAAAGCATAGATATTAGTATTAGATTCTAAAATTCCCCCTAAAAATAATTCAACACCCATTAAGCCCTCAGAAGGCTCTACTATGACTCATGAAGAGGAAGAAGTGCAACATGATATATCAAAATTACAAGACCAACTGCAACAGATTTCGCTCTCGCAAAGAGTAACAAAAAATGAAATGGAAGTTAAGATAGATGGTTTGAAGAAAGGCATGGAAGCTAAAATGGATGGTTTGAAGAATAGCATGGAAGCTAAGATGAATGGCGTGGAAGGTAAGATGGATGGTTTAAAGAATAGCATGGAAGCTAATATGGATGGCGTGGAAGCTAAGATCGATGGTATAGAAGGAAACATGGAAGATTTGAAGAAAGACATAGAAGGTTTGAAGGAAGGTTTAGCAAAGTTGCTACAAGAAAAGCTTCCTAATGGCGAAAGGTAGTAGAGGAAACTCATGATGAGAACAAAATAAATGTTAATCATGATTTCATAGACTCTAATTTTGGATTTAAGACCCACCATATTCCAAAGATAGATATGGGGAAGTTGATGACAAGGATCTGATAACTTGTATACTACAAATGGAGCAATACTTTGAGCTCCATAATACGCAAAACACACAAACGGTACGCATTGCAACTTTGTATTTAGAACAAAATCAGTTTGTATGGTATCGATGGCTTTGTTCTCGTAAACCGCTGGTATGGTCAATTATGAGGATAAAAAGAGCAACACCTTCTTTAGCCAATTTATAAATATCAAACAAAAGGGTTCAATTAATAAGCACATTGAGGATTTCCAAAAATTGAATATAAGGGTAAACAATATTCCAGAGGAACATAGGATTGATGTCTTTATAAGGACTCTAAAGGATAACGTCCAACATGAGGTTCGCCTTTGGGAACTTGATACATTGGAGAAGGCATTCAGGTTGGCAAGAAAAATTGAAAGCAAAATTATGGCAACAAGGAATTATACTGCTCACAACTATAAAGATGGAAGTCTTGGTACTCCTAGACTTCCACAACCTACAAGGTTGACACCACAACAATTGGAAGAAAAAAGAGAAAAGGGGCTTTTCTATAGTTGTGATAGCAAATACACTAAAGGTCATAATTGTGTTGAGAAGAAATTATTTTACACAGATTGTGAAGAGGAGGACGAAAAGGAACAAGAAACTTCAAAAGAAGAGGATATACACCAGGAACCAACCCTAGAGGAAGAAGAAATAAATCTGACCATATCATGTAATTCTTTGGCAGGAATTACCACTCCTCAAACTCTCAAGATAGGACATATCAAGAAGAAAAATGTAATAGTGCTTATTGATTCGGGTAGTACCCATAATTTTATTCATTGTAAGGTAGTGAAGGAATTTAATTGCTTCCTATACCCAGCGCCGAAGTGTCAAGTGATGGTGAAAAATGGAGGAACTATAAATTTCTCTGTAATGTGCCATAATATCAAGCTAACCATTGGGTAATATGTATTGAATAGTCCAATGTTTTCCATTCCATTGGTCGGTGTTGATGTACTAGGCGTACAATGGTTACAATCTTTGGAACGGTAGCTTTTAATTTTCAAAAACTTTTCTTGAAAAAAAAAATCGGAAGGAAAGGAAGTTGAATTACGAGGTATCACAGGAATGTCGGGAAAGATAATAAGCTTTAATGTCATGACAAAGCTTCTAAAGAAAGAACAACGAGATGTAATTGCACAATTATGCTCACTAGAAGTTCCAACATCAAAATCATTTATTTCTCCAAATCTCCAAAAAGTCTTGGACAATCATTCCAAGGTGTTCGAAACTCCCAAAGGACTCCCACCTATTCGTGATCATGATCATGCTATTCATTTGATTCTAGTAAGTTTTCCTCCAAACATCAGGCCTTACAGATGTCCTTATGTTCAAAAGAGCGAAATTGAACGTATGATTGTAGAAATACTAGAGGTTGGTATATTTCATCCTAGTCAAAGTTCTTTCTCTGCTCTAGTAGTATTGGTGCACAAGAAGGATGGATCATGGCACGTGTTTGGATTATAGGGAGTTCAATAAGCTCACTATTAAAGATAAATTTCTCATTCCTATGATTAATGAATTACATGGAGCAATTTATTTTACCAAGTTGGATCTTTGTTCAAGATCATCAAATTATAATGAAGACTTAAGACACTCTGAAAACAACATTTCGAACTCATCAAGGTCATTATTAATTTTTGGTCATGCATTTTTTCCTTACCAATGCACCTTCTACATTTCAAGGGTTGATGAATTCCATTTTCAAACCCTTCCTTAGAAAATTTGTGTTAGTATTTTTGATGATATATTAATCTACAGCAGGTCTTGGAAGGATCATGTTCAACATGTTTCCAGGGTGCTCAAACTATCGGAGGAGAAACAATTATATGCAAATACCTCCAAATGTTTCTTCGGAGTACAAGAGGTGGAATATCTGGGTCATATTGTATCTTAGGAGGGTGTTAAGGTAGACGATAACAAAATTAAAGCCATTAAGGAATGGAAAGTTCCCACAACCATAAAAAAATTGTGAGGATTTTTCGAGTTAACAAGGTAGTATCGCAAGTTTTTTTAATAATTATGGGAGAATAGCGACACCTCAAACAACATTATTGAAGAAAGATGCATTTTCATGGACTCCTGAAACAACTAAGGCCTTTGAACATCTTAAAGAGACAATATTCCAAGCATCGGTCTAAGCTATGCCAGACTTCATAAAAAATCTTTATTGTGGAATGTTATGCCTCAAGAAATGGAATTGGTGTTGTTTTAGTGCAAGAAGGAAGACCCATTGCTTTTGAAATCCATCCAATAAAAACGAAAGTATTTACATAAAGCTATTTATGAGAAGGAAATGTTGGCAATGCTACATGCAATAAAGAAATGGAAACCTTACCTAATTGCAAGACACTTCAAGGTAAACACTGATCAAGATAGTCTTAAATTTGGAACAAATACTATCTCCAGAAGAGCAGCAAAAATGGGTAACAAAGATGTTGGGTTATGAATTTGAAATCATCTACAAAAAAGAGAAGCTAAATGTTGTTGTAGAAACACTCTCAAGAAAGGACGAGGATGTGGAAGCATTTCTTTGTGCCATTTCTATTATCCAAACAAAATGGATAATCGAAGTAAGGGAGGAATAGAATAATAACGAAGAAGTATGGACACTTATTTAAAATTTACAGCAAGATCTCAGCACATTTGATACATTTAGTTAGAAAAATTATTCCTTATGGTACAAAGATCGCTTATATCTTCGTAAGAATTACTAACTAAAATAAAAGATCATTTTGGAATTGCACGCCTCTCCCTTAGGAGGACACTCCAGATTTTTAAAAACTTACCATAGGGTTCAGAAATTTTTTTTTGGATGGCCTTAAATCTGATATTCAAAAGTTTGTGGTGGAATGTTTGGTTTGCCAACAAAATAAAGTTGGGACAATTAAGACCCCAGGTTTGCTGCAGCCTTTATCCATTCCAAGTCAACATTGGGAGGAGGTTTCAATGGATTTTATCACAGGATTACTTAAGACCGAAGGAAAGAGTGTCATCATGGTGGTAGTTGATAGACTTAAAAAGCATGCACACTTTTGTGCATTATCTCATCCAATTAAAGAGAGTACAATTGCTACCATATATATGGAAACAATTAAAAAGCTACATGGAAACCCAAAGATTATTGTAAACGAAAGACATCATATTTTCACTGGAATTTTTTGGACGAAATTATTTTCTTGTTTGGGTACTCAACTAGCTCATAGTTCATCTTATCATTCTCAATCTGATGGGAAAACTGAGATAGTGAAAAAATGTTTGGAAGAATATTCGTTTTGCTTTGTATCTGATAAACAAACACAATGGGTCAATTGGTTACCTCTCGCTGAATGGTGGTATAACACTTCCTTCCACACTACAGCAAAAATGACCCCATTTATGGCACTTTATGGATATCATATGTCGTCCATCACATCATCTTTAAGAGAAAATTCTAAGGTTCAAGCAGTGGAAGATCACATCGAGCATCAACAACAAGTTCTCCGACTCTTAAGGGATAACCTAAATTTGGCACAAAATCCAATGAAACAAGAAGCAGATCAACATCGCAGTGAGAGAATTTTTGATGTAGGCAACTAGCTATTTTTACGGCTACAACCATACAAACAAATGTCTCTCAAGCAAGCTCAGAAGCATAATAAATTATCACCAAAGTACTACGGTCCTTACAAGGTGTTGCAAAATATTGGTACTATGGCATACAAATTGGAGCTTCATGCATCTTCCTGAGTGCAGCCAGTTTTCCATGTTTCATGCTTAAAGAAGGTTATAGGTGACAAAATTTTGTTTTAAACAATATTTCCAAAACTTGATGAAGAAGGAAAAATCATATTGGAACCTGAAGTAGTCACGGAAATAAGAACTCGACAATTGCAAAATCATCAATTTCAAAGTATCTCATCAAAACACGGTTACCGATCAAATAGGTAACCTGACCTCAAAATGGGAACTCTAGCCCAAAAAGACTCAAAAAACATGAAAAAACACCCCAAAAACAAAAAGTGTGTACTCCAGAACGCACTTCGTTTTTTTTTAAGGTCAAATTTCAACATTTTATAAAATTATGGTAAAAACAAAATTGTTTCTTGAAAAAAGGATTGAAAAAACACCCCAAAAACAAAAAGTGTGTATTCCAGAACGAACTTCATTTTTTTTTAAGGTCAAATTTCAACATTTTATAAAATTATGGTAAAAACAAAATTGTTTCTTGAAAAAAGGATTTAAAAAACACCCTCAAAACAAAACAAGTTAATGCTGGAATAACAAAAAAAAAAATGGTGTCATACTTTTGGCATTTTTAAAAATAGAAATAACATTTTTTAATTTTTAAAATCCAAACATTAAAAAAAAACCTAAAATTTAAGAAAAAAAATAAATTTAAAAAATAAAAACATTTAAAAGCTTAAAATTTAAAAATATATGAAGATTATAAAAAAAAAACAAAACAAAACAAAATAAAAATTTTCATTCAAACATTAAAAAAAAACCTAAAATTTAAGGAAAAAAAAAAATTTAATTTAAGTTTAAAATTTAAAAAATATAGAAATTAAAAATAAAAAATAAAAACAAAATAAAAATATTAAATTAAAAAAAAAGGAAATTATAAAAAATAAAATATAGAAATTAAATTTAAAAAAGAAAAAGAAAATGCTTATTAAATTTAAAAAAAAAAAAAAGTTAAAAAAAAAGAAGAAAATTATAAAAAATAAAATATAGAAATTAAATTTAAAAAAGAAAAAGAAAATGCTTATTAAATTTAAAAAAAAAAAAAATTAAACAGAAAATTAAATTTAAGGAGATATATTAAATTTTAATAAATTTAAAAATTAAAAAAAAAAACCATTATTTAAATTAAAAGTAAAAAAATGAAAAATTAATTAAAAATAAAAAAATAAAAATAAAATACAATGAAAATATTAAATTAAATTTAAAAACAATAACAAATTAAATAAAATAAAATACAATGAAAATAAAAAAGTTAATATTAAAATAACAAATTAAATTTAAAAACAAAAATATTAAATTTTAATAAATAAATGAATAAAAAAATAAATTTTGAAAGAAAAAATAAATTTTAAATATAAAAGGAAAAAAAAAAAACCATTGTTAAAAGAAAAACTTTAAAAATCAATTAAAAATGGAAAATTGAATATATATATATTAAATAAAAAAAAATTAAAAAACGAATTAATTTTAAAAAATTAAGTTTAATTAAAAAAAAATCTAATTTCAAATACACAATTTTAATTGAAATAAAAAATATAAAAATTTTATGTAACTAACAAAAAAAAATAATAAAAAAGTAAAACATTTAAAAAACAATATTAAATCCAAATAAATTTAAAAAAAAAACAGAATTTATTAAATTTTATAAAATTATATTAAAAAACTAAACGTAAAACTAAATAATAAAGAAAAATTATGATTTTTTTTTTTTTTGTTAATCAATTAAATAAAAAAAGAAGAAGTAAAATTTAATAAAAATTATTTAAAAAAAAAATACAAATTTTAAAATTAACAAGAGAAAACAAATTAAAAAAAAAACAATTAAAATTGAAAAAAAAAAAAAAAAAAAAAAATAAATTTAAAAAAAAAAAAAAAAAAAACAAAAAAACAAAAACAAAAACAAAATTTATTTTAAATAAAAAAATTTAATTAAAAAAAAAAACAAAATTTAATTTTTTGAAATAAAATTAAAAAAAAAAAATACAATGGGCTGGTGGTGGTGGGGGCGGCGGGCGGCCATGAGGCTGGCTGGGCCGCCCCCGTGGCGCCGCCCGACTGACCCCCAACGCCCAGCGGGCGGGCTGCAGGGCCGATTCTGGGAATCGGCCCTCCGCCCAGCGGGGGCCGTGAGGCCGGCTGGGCCACCCCCGACACCCAGCGGGCAGGCTTTGCGCGTAGCCCGCCCGCTGGGCGCCGGGGGCCGGCCGACCAGCACCACGGTGGCGGCCCAACCGGCCTCACGGCCCCCCGCCAGCCCACCACCACCAGCCCATTGTATTTTTTTTTTTTTAAATTGTTGTTTTTTTTTTTTTCAATTGATTTTTTTTTTTTTTTTATTTCTTTTATTTTTTTTTATTTATTTTTTTTTTTTCAAAAAATTAAATTTTCTTTTTAATCAAATTTTTTTATTTAAAATAAATTTTGATTTTTTGATTTTTCTTTTTTTTTTCTTTTTTTTTCTTTTTCTTTTTCATTTTTAGTTGTTTTTTTTTTTTAAGTTTGCTTTTTTTTTTTTCTGTTAATTTTAAAATTTGTATTTTTTTTTCTTTTTATTATTATTTTTTTTAATTTAAATTTTTAAATTTAAATTTTTTTTTTTATCTAAATTTTAATTTTGTAATTTTAATTATTTTTAATTATATATATATATATATATATATATATTTCTTATTATATGTTTTTTTTAATAATTTAGAAAAAAATGTTTTTGGTGCTTTTTTTTTAATTTTTTTGGTCAATTTTTGTTTTTTTTCTTTGAATTATATGTTTTTTTTTTCAAATTTTGTCATTTCCTTTGATATAATTTTCAAATATATATTTTTTTTTTAAATTTATTTTTGTTTAAATTTTTTATTTTTACGAGCTATTTTTGTTTTTTTTATCATTTTTATTGGTTTTTTTATTGTTTTTATATATATATATATATATATATTTTTTATCTAAGTTTTGTGTTTTATTACCAACATGAAAATCAACACTCTAAAAAAAAAGGTTGATGCAACATCAATACGTTTCGAAATTAGCATGAAAATCACCACTCTAAAAAAAAAGGTTGATGCAGCATCAATACGTTTCGAAATTAGCATGAAAATCACCACTCTAAAAAAAAAAGGTTGATGCGGCATTAATACGTTTCGAAATTAGCATGAAAATCACCGCTCTAAAAAAAAAAAAAAGTTGATGCTGCATCAATACATTTCAAAATTAGCATGAAAATCACTAACATTTTAAAACAAATATTCATACTTCATAAATAAAAATATTAAAGTGTCAAAAATGTGCACCAAAAAAAAAAATGGTGATTCTGCATCACCACTTTTCAAAATCGGGTGCTTTTTATGCTACCAAAAAAAAATAGGTAACATTGCGGTTACCTATTTCATCGGTAACATTGTTAGGGTTTGCAGTC